>JAUCMX010000012.1:2912044-3087044 GCA_033459395.1 Hemibagrus guttatus | reverse complement strand
ACACACACACACACACACACACACACACACACACACACACACACTTACTTTAGCTGTTCGACATTCATTGCTCTCGCAGTGGCTTCAGGTGTTTGACACAAACACATGCAAAAACAAACACACACACACACACACACACACACACACACACACACACACACACACACACACACACACTTCTTTGTTTCTATCCCTGTAATGTGTTTTCACTGACATAAATGCAACTAATTGGTGCAGTTTCAACCTGAGTAACCAACAGAAACCTTGATTCTTTTATTTACTTATTAGTTTGCATTTGTTTGCTGCATTTGTTTCTTTTTTTTTTTTAAATGAAAAAAAAAAGAAAGAAAATCATCATAGAGCCCAGCCATATGTTTCTATCCATTTTGGGGACATTTGCTTCTGTAAACACACATCTTTTTCAGAAGTGCTGACCTGAATTGATTTCCATCTTTAACAGCTGATTTGAAAAACTCTTCGTCCAAAACACCGCCTCGTTATTCATTTTTCCTTGCCACCGTCGCTGCAGGCTTACTCATTAGGGATAAAATAGTAACTTTATCATTTTTTTCCCCCTTCTCTGTTTCTATACCTCTGTAAAGCTGCTTTGAGACAATGTTCATTGTTAAAAGCGCTATACAAATAAACTGAATTAAATTGAAATTGAATTTTTTCCCGTGGTGAAGACAACATTATTGCATTCTGGGTTCTTCTAAAAGCTCTTTCATCATTTGGGTTTGTCTGCTCCTCCTGAGATAAACCTGCAACATATTTTTAGAGAAATCATTGCCTGCCGGTTTGTTGTTCTAGCACGAGGTCATGAACGCGCTAGCCTTTTATCTGTTCTTCATGTTTTTAAAAGAAGATGTAAATGTCAGATTACCCGCACTTGCACTCTTATGACAGCCACGTGAACATTTTTTCCTCCTCTACCATCAATAATGAGGCGTGTGGGATTAGTACGTCAAGGCACACATTAGCTACTGTTGCTGTATTGACACACGCAATTATGTACACAGATTCTGTCTCTCTTTTCTCATACTTATGTGACACCCAAAAACCTACAGTCCACCCTCCTGAGTGCGCTTTTCACAATACATTTTCAAGCTTTGACATGTGCCCTATACATAATCTACACTGAAAAAATGCCATGACCTGAAAGCCCCCAGGCCTTCCATGCTAATTGTAACACTAAAGGGTTTATGTGTCATTTTGTAACTACACCCTCCCTTGTCCTGGGGCTGTCCTGTGTTTCCCATGTTCGTTTAAGGTACTGAACTTCACCTGCTTTCCTTCCCTTAGGGTTACGCACTACTTTAAAACACTGTCAAATTATACTAGATAAATTTTTATAACAGTTTCCATGACGCATAAACTGTGTCTGTATATCTCTACTACTCTACTATATAGTAGGTAAAAAGCCAAAGAAGTAGTATGTATTTATAAACCACTAGGTGAGAAATACCTGGATGCCCCTTTACCCTGAGAGACTGCGATATCCCGTAATGCAAATAATCCCGTAAGACTCAAATTTAGTAACTACTGCATTTGTTACTAAATGTCAAATGCAGTAGGTACTGAATATAATGCAGTAGAATCAAATGCAGAGGCTACTGAGTCAAATGCAGTAGCTACTGCATCTAATGCAGTAAGTTCTGAATCAAAAGCAGTAGCGACTGAATCATATGCACTAGCTACCGAATCAAATACAGTAAGTTCTGAATCAAGTGCTGTAGCTACTGAATCAAATGCGATAAGTACTGAGTCAAATGCAGTAGCTACTAAATCAAATGCAGCAAGTACTGAATCAAATACAGTAAGTACTGAGTCAAACACAGTAAATACTGATTCGAAGGCAGTAGGTACTGAATCAAATGCAGTAGCTACTAAATTAAATGCAGTAACTATTGAACCAGATGCAGTAGGTATCGTCACTACGCGATTCTGCATGCACCAGTATTCCTACTGACCCGATTACTATTCACAATCATCTGGACTCCATCACACGCCACAGTATATAAGGACTCCCAGTCCGCTCACTCAATATATGCTCTGTGTTTTCATCCCAGTCGATACTAAGCCTTGTATTGTGCCATAGCCTGTTAGCTCTTTGCCTAGCTCGGTTTATGCTGTTCTGCACGTCGCCTGACCACTGCCTCTCCTCAGACTTGTTGGATCTGCCTGCAAGCTTTAGAAATAACATTTATTACAATAACCCTACATAAAATGATTAAACTTATTTCTGGATATTTTATTCATTTCATCTATTGTCTTGTTCTATTGGCAGACAGGCTTATTTCTACTTTATTATACAGTTCAACCAGAGTTTTTCTTCAGCAGTACAGTGTTCAGAGAGATTGGCAAAAGAAAAAAAAAAACGTTTAAGAAGTGATTCTTTATTTTTTTCTACTAAAACCACATAATCAGTTTATTTTCATTAGAGCGCATTAGGGCCAGTGAGATGGAAAGGTGTGTGTTTGGAGTTGAAATGAGATTAGCGTAGTTTCGTATGTGCAGCTGGACGTTCAGGCGTCTTCTCTGTTAACTGAACACACAATCCGGTCCGCTGTTGCCTGGAAGCGGAGTCATGATGTCTGAATTCAGTTCTAACTTTAGTGGTTTTAGTGTACAGGAATAAAATAGGGAGCAAAGTGTAACAAAATATTATATGATAGCTGACGATTTAACTATGTTACTACAGCATATGATACATGTATAACAATATACAGATTTGATACCAAACTGCCAGCAAAACAGCAATGTTGCATTAAATTAACCTGCACAAAACTTAAATGCTTTTATTAAATTTAGAAAAAAAAAAAAGATTTAATATTGAAAATGAGGAGAAAGAAATTACAGTTGAGTTCAAACAAAAGATTCCTTAAAATGAAATGAAATCGAATGATTTGCAAAATCTACAAATAAAATACATCACTGAAGTATACCGCGATCATTTATCACAATTTTGATATTTCGTCTTCAAACATTTTATATGTAATCAAAATTTTAATATATTATTTTCTATTTTAATACATTTAATACATACACTGTGATATACAATACACTTCTAAAATAATGTTGTTTTTTTTTAAATATAATTTTTATACAATTTGTTTATTTTGTTTATTTTACTTATGTAAAATATTGTTTTACATAAAATATTTTCCAAACTATTGTGATACCATACATTTTGTTCCAGCACTAACATACCTCTGTATCATTACGCTAATTGTTCTGGTTTCTTATGATGCGTTTTACCATCAGGCCATTAAACAACAGGCTGAACAGCTTGTTATCAGGCTCACACTGGGAGAAAACGTTAAGGGTTGAGGGTTGTGTAATATACAGTTTATTACACAACCATTTGCTTACATTTAAATTTGTTCGTTTGGCTCCCCGTTCTGGCCACATGAACTTCAGAGAGAAGCAGATGTCAGCTGGGGTGCTGCTGGACTGAAAACAGAGCAACAAACACACACACACACACACACACACACACACACACAAAATTTGAATTCAGCAGCTGTAAACAGTCGTTCCCTCACCAAGCGTTCAATTAAGATGGTTTTAAAATAGGTTTATTCGTTTATTAGTCGTAGATCATGTGGAGCGTCTGTCATACCAACGACACTGTGGTACAATTAATATTATTGTATTTAATTGTGTACTTAACATCGGTCATCCACCACCTGAGCAAAGAAGAAAAGATAACACACCTAGATAGACAGACAGACAGACAGACACACACACACACACACGCGCGCTGTAGTTGTTTCACTATAGATGTTGGGTTGCTCTCAGATGAGTGGCTTTAGGTGTTTGGCTCTCTTGTGTTGACACAAAGCTCCATCATTAGTTTGGTTGTTCAAGAGTTGTACATACATGCATACTTTTTTCCCCCCACAAACTCCTTCAATGCAGGATTCATGGTGCTTGCTGTGGCCTCATGGGAAAACTTTTTCCACCATCCTGCCATGGGTTAAGAGGCCCTGAGTTAAATCAAGCCTTTCATAACTCACCTAAGCACAAAAAAGCTTTTGTTGCCTAGTAATTCATGCATGCAGACAGTTCCTAGAGGTTTCCTGGGATTCCTCGATTTGGATCACCCTCTTAATGAGGGATAGCACATTTTAACACGATTATGTAACTCATTTACATCGCAGCTGCCGTGCGGGTCTTTACCTGCTTTTAGCCGGATTTAGCTCGACTTAACTCTCCTTTGAAAACCGTGAGCCAAGACAAATACTGAGTCATAGATTATTAGAGGATGTTGTAGGAAATGTTAAGAGCTTTAATAATAACAAATGCGCCATGTTCCGTATACGAGCATCGTTTTTTCCTGTCTTGTAAATACTGCTGTAGTGCTTTATAATCTGCTTAATAATTGTCTAGACTCCTTTTGAAGCGGTGGTGTGGTGATGAGTAAGAATATTTATACAATTAATGTTACGCAATCCTGATGCATATAATGAATAGAAAAAAATTTTTTTCCAATGAAAACCAAGACTTTCAGTCTACTCAGTGCTACGACATGGTTTGGGAGAGAGAGCGCAAAATTCCAGCAATTTGTCATTTCACTGAAAGTCTTGAAGCTATCACGGTCTGATGCTAATCATTAGTTGGTAACTGGAAAAGTTTAGCTACATGTTCTGCTTTTAATAAAGAACACGTATAGTATTAGGATAGGATTGTTAGGATTGATGCTTTTTTTCCCCCTCCCCAATTCATTCACCTGCCAATTTCTCATCACTAGCCAGTTATTCCCATCAAACCACTAACCAAACACATGCTTTCTCAGATTCTGCATCATGGGGCAGTTCAAAATTCTCAGTAGAAATCATACATTAGATAACAAATGCTGGTGCTGGGTTGTTGTTGCTGTGAGAGAGGAGAGAGAGAGAGAGAGAGAGAGCATCTCATCCCTCTCACTCAGTGTGCTGTTTATACTGCTCAGGTTTGCTGAGGTCCAAATCTGAGAGGGATTGTTCTCAGTGCTCCTGCAGCATAGGGTTTAAGATTCACTTGATTCCATCAAACCTTGGTGCATTTGGGTATCTTACATCATCACAAATGCACATGGAGAACACAACCATAACGACTAATCATATTTTTAAATTATTAATATTTTTATTTTGGTAGCCATCTGGTGGTCCAGCGACAGGATCCCGTGCTCTTAAAGCCATGGCCCAGGGATTGATTCCCGGGCAGGGAGCTAACCCAGCCAGTGAAGAGTTAACTCTCAGTGCCGGTCCTAAGCCCAGATAAAATGGCAGGGTTGCATCAGGAAGGTCGTCCGGCATAAAACCTTTGCCAAATTAAAAATATGCGGACCAAATGATCTGCTGTGGCTCCCCCGAACAGGGAGCAGCCTAAAGAACATTATTTTGGTGCTATTATTATGCACAGTAGGGCTGTCTCTTCTGTGTCCCACAACTTTCCCCTGCCTCTCATGCTACTCGTGTGTTGTAAAATCTAATGCTGTCCAAAAAAAAATCTAATGCGTTATGTCCAGACGCAAGTACGAGTCGCATCTACATTCATGAGAATCACAGCACAATTCACAGTTCGGTACCACGCTGCACTTCCTGTTTCACCAGCGTGAAAGCCGCCTCAGGGCGCACGGTCAGTTTTGCTCTCATGGACGGATGTTCATGCCATCGTTGATTCAATCTCTCGATCTCTTAATGATTCTTTTGCCCCACTCAGGAGACGTCATATATGTTTCCTGTTTTCTTTCACAGTTTTTGTTGCAACATTGACATGTATTTTTGTGTTATGTATTATGTATCCCTTTATTAGCGAAACACAAGTTAGTTGAAGAAAGAAAAACAAGATTAAATTTGATCTGATTTGTTTACTTTGGCCTTAAAGGTTTTTTCTAATCCATGAAGCACATTTTCTGCATTTGGCTCCTAATATTTGTAGCAGATGTGCATGAAGTTGAGATGCTGATCTGGATGTTGATAAGGTTTTTTTTTTAGCAGCCCTATGGATGAATATATTCCTTTTATTACAACACTTGGTGTTCCCGGAATAGCTAAATACTGGATGCCACATTCAGAGAAAAAAAAATAACTATGGGCACAGGGAGAACTACACGAAGTGAGAAACCTGAGCCCAGGATGGACTCATGAAGGCTGGAGAAGGCTGTGAAGCCATGGTGTAACACTGCATTTGTTCTTTGCTCCCTCAGACAAGGAAACTGACCAAAGTGGAGCGGCAGCGCTTCAGCGAGGAGGTAGAGATGCTGAAGAACCTGCAGCACCCAAACATTGTTCGCTTTTATGACTCCTGGAAGTCCACAGTAAAAGGACACAAGTGCGTCCTGCTAGTCACAGAACTCATGACCTCCGGCACCCTCAAAACGTGAGACTGATTTAAAAAAATTCTTTAATAATGAGACTAGAGGGAGATTCTCTTGTTCTTTGTTGCTATTTTTCTATTTCCCTTCACTCTGCAGGTACCTGAAACGCTTCAAGGAAATGAAACCTAAGCTTCTTCAGCGCTGGAGCCGTCAGATACTAAAAGGACTCCACTTCCTGCACACTCGAGCTCCTCCCATCATTCACAGAGACCTGAAATGTGACAACATCTTCATCACGGGACCCACAGGCAGCGTGAAAATTGGCGATCTTGGACTTGCAACGCTCAAAAGAGCATCGTTCGCTAAGAGCGTAATCGGTAAGCTGAACATATCGATGATACTGCTAATAATTTTATTTTTTTTTAAGTTTGGGGTCAAAAAAGTGTGGATCTTCACCACTAGGCCACATATAGATCTAAAGGTTCTTGTTTTTTAATTGTCTGAATCTTCTTTTTTCCAGGAACACCAGAGTTTATGGCACCGGAGATGTATGAGGAGAAATATGACGAGGCTGTCGATGTCTACGCGTTTGGGATGTGCATCTTAGAGATGACTACATCCGAATATCCGTACTCAGAATGCCAAAATGCGGCACAAATCTACCGCAAAGTCACAAGTGTAAGTTACCTCTTCCATTGTTGATGTCGTGTTCCCTGTGTGGCCCAGCGTGAACGACTTTTACATAAGCGCCATATGCATGTCCATCTGGAAGTCTTTATCTAGACCAGCGACGTGAGGCCCCATGTACCACTGCAAGATCCAAACTTTAACCCAGTGTAAAAAAGAACAGTAAACATTCCACTATATGTCCCTCTCCTTTTGTTTTGTTTTTTCCTTCTGTCCTCATTTCCTCTCATTTCCTTGAAAACTGTCCAAGGATTGACCTCGAGCACAGGCTTAATTCTTGTGGCTGGAGTCGATTAGATCTGCTGTGGACTCTGGAATGTCCCCTGCAACGATCCCATCGTTACATTTGTGTTTTTGAAAGCACGCTGCAGGCGACCTTTAGGATTATGTAACTGTTAAAAAAATTGAGAAATTCACAAACTCATCTGTCACCAAACAACCTGTTTGTCAGCGATAAACTGAAACACTATTTTGTATGTACTTCATCTTCCTGCACACCAAAAACTAGCATGCTTCTCCTTAGTTTGAATGTTACAGTCGTTACATTTCCTAATAGATATGTATGATAAGCGCCTATTTAGCAAACTCAAAAGCCATAATTAAAATGATCTTATTTCTAATTTATTACAGCAGCGTCACCTTCACTATGATTCCTTGGTGGAAGTTGTGTTATATGCACCGCACCGTTTCTCCTGGCTCAGTTCTCCAGTCATTGGATTTAAAAATCACACAGAAACAATAAGGTTAAATGCAGAACGTCAGCTTTAATTCGAAGCTACTAAATCAAACGGAATTCTAGGAGACCTTCTGCACATTAGTGATTGTTTCCTTTTAAATCCAATCTCTTACTAGAGCAAAAGAACCAACAAACATTGTTTCGTTGTGTAATCCTTTCAGCCTGCACATTTAACTGTGTTGGAAAGTTGGAAAAGTTACAGCACACATAAATGAATCATCTCATATTACGCCATGCGCTGACACAAAAGTGGGACGTCAGCTTCCCGAACACAGAGCTCTTTCTGCTGCTTTACATCTTCATGCACATGTCTGCAGCAACGCTTTGGTTTAGAAAACAAAGGACGTGAAAGTGTGGAACAACAAAACCACAAAACTGTTGAGGTACAGTGGAAACGGTATCAGCAGTCTGCATTGATCCGTGAATACGGCGCTTCATGAAAGTGCGAGCTCTGCAGAGGCTCCACAAACATCATGGGGCCGTAGGGAAAGGGTGTGAGGCGATGACTTAGCAACAGTGCTCCTTTAAGCCGAGAAGCAGGAGAACTGCATCACTGCACGTGTTCAGGGCACAAACTCAAGGGATAACATGTGGAACAAATTGTTTATTTAGCATTTAGGGAAGGAGTCACCAGTGTCAGCACTTTACAACAGTCAGACTAACAGTAATTGCGTCTGAATATCTCTAATATTATCTCATATCTAATAGTATTTCAGAATTTTCAGGATTCATAAAACAGTAGGTGAGAAATACAAGGATGATCTACTGCCCTTTTCTTGCTGAGATTCTGCAGTATGGAATGAATCAATTGCTGTAGTTACTGAATCAAATGTATTAGGTACTGAATCAAACTGCACATATACTGATCAGTACATCCTGTATCAACAGCTGAGCAGTAGGTACTGAATGCTGTAGATACTGAATCAAATGCAGAGGGGGGAGGGGGGGGCAAATGAGGAATTTCTAGCTAAAATAACATACTAGAAACTAACATTAAATATAACTGCTCCAACCAGGAGCATCCCATCACCCCGTCGTTCATTATTTACCTTTAACCATCAGCGGTGTGCTTTAAATGCTATCTCATACTGACAAGTAGACAAGCTGTTCATGAGCCATACTTATATTAGGCCATTTAGGCCATTTTTATACCAGATAGAACATTTAGTATCATAATTATGAGTATAATTATCATGAACAGCAGCACGATTGTACGAGCTTAGAGTACTCTGCAATAGGGTCTGAAAGCCACCTGTTGACTCCACTAACATTAACTATTTTTATTTCATAATTAATCAGAAACGAATACATTTGCAAATGGAAACATTTGACAAATGTAATAATTCACAGTGTGTTATTAGCTAAATGCTAAGTCATATTGGTTACAGAATGATATTAGTACAATTACGAGTAGGCAGAAATGTGTCATTAAAACACTTCTTGCAAGAGGATGTTTGGAGCCTAATATATACATCTGTATCTCTGTATAGTGTGTATGTTGTGCAATCTGCTTGGGGAGTCATGGTGATGACGTTGGCGCTGTGGAAGTCGGAGAGATTTCAGGTTACTCTTATGCCAGTGATAATAATAAACCAGCCAATAAACCAGCCCTTGGTACATATTTTCTGGGTCCATAACAACAACATTACATAAGTGTAATACAGCATGTCACATTCTGTACAAGTGTTAGAGAGAAAGGAACATTAATACATTTACTCTGAAGCCCAGTAGGTTTTGTGCTTTGTGATTGAATCAATATATGTCATATAACTGTCATATTTATCCCCACTGACACATTAAGTATTGTGGTTAACTGTTACATGTTTTTGATGCTGAAGCCGATGACAATATCTAGAAAGTGGTTTGGCTGATACGGTAAATATAACACAAATTTAATTCTATTAAATGAGACCTACAGTAACCGCAAGTTGAAACTAAATGAACATTTATTGTGCATATCTATGTATGTAATATTCTCTGAAGAACTTAAAAAATATTCACTTAAGAAATTTCTACAAATAAAAATAAATAGGTTTCTCCTTGTATCGGTTAAAGCATCTACAAAATATTGGTAATGTTTGCTCTGTAAAGTACTTCCATAGAGGATTTGTGTTCTGTCCAATCATTGAACATGTTAAAAAGCGATAAGTAGTCACAGATTACTGTCTTTCAGAAGCTAGCTTTATATTTGAGTGGTTGTCACAGACTCCCAGCAACCGCCAGCACTCCCACGCTTACAGTCACCACACTTTTATCATGTGCACCTATTTTCCATTACATATGTTTCTCTCTCCTTTATATACCTCTTGGGTTCCTCATTAGAAGGTATACGGTATGTTCCTCTGGTCTGTGACATTACTAAGCCTTTTATTGTGATTCTGCAGTTTTTCCGGTTTTTGATTTCACTAGTGTTTCCCAACTCCTGATCTAGTTAAACTCTGATATTCCTGTTTTGCCCTGTTGACCTTCGTTTATTATTATTATTATTATTATTATTATTTGACTGTACTTTTGCCTACATTTTGGATTTGTGCCTGATTACTTGCCCCGATACTTTTGCCCATTTCTAATTTTGTGACATTTTTTTTTGCCAGCACTGGCATCCAACCCCTTTGAGTCTGCCTCATGACAGCCTTTTTAGCCAGAATAAGAGGAAGAATGCGCTTCTGCACTTTATGGCATAAAAAGTCTATTTATATCAGACCTGGGCTTGGTGGTAAAACCGTTGACCACTAATTGAATCACCTCTTATGTCAGTTTATTGATCTGTTTTCCCTTAAAATTTGACGTATGACGTGTGTCTGTTGTGTCTCAGGGCATGAAACCAGACAGCTTCTACAAAGTGAAAGTCCCTGAGCTGAAAGAGATTATAGAAGGATGCATACGTATGAACAAAGATGAAAGGTAACTCACGCTTGCCTTCTATAGGTTTATATTCTAGTTAAGAATGATTTTCATGGTATATTTTCTAATACTTGGAGAGTGAATGATAATAATGTTCGGTTGTTACCATGTGAGACATTTCTTTATCCAGGCTAATCACTAAGTAATGAGGTTAGTTTAAAATATGGATTGTCATTGTACAATGTAATTAGCACGATTCATTTGCTTACACTCACTGCATCCAGCATTTCCCACTGAAGATAATAATCTTTGTATCTAACAAAAGAGCTGTAATTAAATTTGCCATATAATTTTTCCACTTGAATTAAATTCATGTTATTTTGCAGCATGTCTAGTGTTCAGGCTCCAAACAACCTCTCCTTTGTCTAGGACAATAGTCCTCTTCAGACAAATAGCTTTTTCAATGAAATAAAAGAATGTCTATTTATTCCCATTCATCTCCATGGGCAGATACACCATTCAGGACCTGCTGGAGCATGTATTCTTTCAGGAGCACAATGGTGTGCGCGTGGAGCTGGCAGAAGAGGATCATATGGAGAAGTCCAGCCTGAAGCTCTGGCTGCGCATGGATGGCACCAAGAAGCTCCATGGCAAGTACAAGGACAACAATGCCATCGAATTCCTGTTCGAGCTCTACAAGGATGTGCCTGAAGAGGTGGCACAGGAGATGGTGAGTGAATACAAGATTCATGGATGATCATTAAAGTGAAAAAGTAGAGCAACAACGTCACAAATTCATGTTCTCGCATTTTGAAGAATGGGTGGTTAAAAAACACACAAAGCAGCAAATCAGGCATGTTTAAAGACTGTGGGATATTAGCATTTATGTGTGCCTGGATGTCTGGTAAAAAGCCATCAGATGTTGGTGTGGCTGAATTCTGGCAAACACATATAGGTTTTATTTAAACTTGGTAATTTTGTCTAAACAATCTTCTTGAATAGATCATGTAGCATAAGGAATGCTACTTGGAAGGTTTTGTGTTTAAATCCCACCAGTGCCAGGCTTACATTTATGAAATAAACGTTAATGTATTTACCAACAATCACTGATCACCATTCTTCCCAAAGACCAGACACGATTCTTCATAATAACTAATCACTAATCTCCCTGCTTCCTAATTTCCAATCACTGATCCAATCATTCTTCCCAAAGACCAATCCCTTATCAGCATTATTCCCAAAGGCCAGTCACTATTCCCCATTATTCCTAAAGACCAGTCACTATTCACCATTATTCCCAGAGACCAATCACTATTCACTGTTATTTCCAAAAACCAATCACTAATCACTGTTATTACCAAAGATCAACCTCTAGTCCTCATTATTTCTAAAGATTAATCACTGATAACCATTCTTACCACACGCCTTATTTAGTGATTCCTATCACTAATCACCATTATTCCCAAAGACCAATCAATGATAAGCATTCTTCCCAAATACCAATGACTGATCACTCTTATTTCTAAAGACCAATCACTTCTCAGCATACTTCCTAACGCCCAATCACTGATCAGCATTGATCCCAGTGATCAGTCACTGATAATAAAAGCAAGTTATTAGTTTTGTAACAGTTTCCTTCATGTCTATTTCCACTGCTTATGCTTTGCTTTGCCTGCATTCTAGATAGAAATGTTCAAGAGGAGACAGTCAGCGCTATTAATTATTTAAACGATCAGTCTAACAGGAAAACAACCAGTCTATCAGGACACACCTGAGCACCAAGCAGCACCTGTTACATGTTCTAATAGCTTTGATCTCTTGAAAAATATGAGGGCTCAAACAAAAGGTCCCATCATGTCTTGGTGTAAATATCAAGGACTGAAAGCTGGCATTCCGATCTATTTTCTCATTTATATCTCTGTTGAACTCAAAACCAAAAGTCTTCAGTGTATAGCAATGCATAAAGGATTTTCCTTTTTTCCTGTCCCAATACTTCTGGAGGGGACAGTAGATGGTTTAAATGTTTTTGTAAATGCATAAAAAGATATTGGTGTCATGACTTCTACCTTTTCCCACTGTTTCATTCTGATAAAATTGTATTCTATTCTGAATAGTTTCCTTTAAGCAACAGATGCAAATGATCATGCCAAAGCACTGAATAGGCAAAGTAGTCTATGACGTCATCTCTGAATTTCTAGCAACGTTTCAGGGCATGCACGAGCGATTTCCTCTCATAATGCATGCCATGCTCTGATAGCTCTTTGGAGAGCTGGTCTGCCTGGCTGTGGAAGACAGCTTTGTTGTACCCATGTAATCAGGGCTCGTACTTTTCTCAGACTGAGACGCTTGACAGAAATAGGATCCGTTTTCACTGATCTCTGGAATCTTATATCAGTGACCCAGTGGATCTTCACTGAGTTCCAACTCTTCCTGTGTTAACATTTAAAAGATACTTCTTGAGTCCTACTTTTTAATCCTACGGTCCAAATGCCATTCAAGTGCATATGTTAGATGTTAAGGTTGTTTTTAGGTTAAAGATGTTCCCTCAGTAGGGTACTTCTTTAGATAATTAGCAGAGGCACGGCGTCTTCTTTAGCCATTCGGTGTCCCTGACTGCATGACAGCATTCAAGGACACAGCTCGGCAGCGTATTCATCGCCTCAGTAATACGAGCTGCAGGACGCAGGTGGAAGAGGAGGTCACATGCTTCATGATAGACCGGCTTTAGAGGTGTGTTGCAAAACAAACCCCTTCAGCAGTTCTCTTATCCGGAGGATTTAAAAAGGACCGGACTTTCTGTTAATCAAGTCAGATTTCCACAATCCTTCTTTTCTCTCACCGGGCACTTTTCATCAAGAACAAATTTACTGATCGGATCTGGGTTATCATGTTAATCTGCCTGGCTGAGATGATGATAGACAGCCCAGAACATGTGATTTAGTTTATTCGGGAAGAAATGCAACCAGAGATGTTGAAATCCTGTGATAAACTCGGTATGCTACAGTGTGTAGCATGATGATTCCTGTACACACTTTCAGACTAACCTCAAACTCAATTCAAATTGTTTCACTTCTGCCACTGATTAAATGCTCATACCTTGGTATCGTTTATACTGGGGTATAGACACAGCCACATGGACAAGCATGCTGCATACATGCACACATACTGTCTCTTTTGGTTGTTGGGAAATGGTCTATGGTGGTTTTCAGTTCTTCAGGTCATATTAAATGGTAATAGGAAGTACACAGAATTTGTGCTTTTGTTGCTCATTCGAAGCACTTCTTCAGTTCATATCACTATGCAAATGACTTGTTAATGAAGGCTTGCTGATTTTGGCTCATTCAGAGTATACGTCTAAACATTCCATCTATATTTACACCGGGAATCTGCACGTATTCAATGAACCTGTGTGCACCATTTAGAGCAAATCAGCATGTACTTTTTTTCCTTTTTTTTTTTTTCCTTTTTTACGTCGCTGTGGTTGGCAGATTTTTCTTGAGTTCCATTTTTTTGTTTTCAAAATGGGGTTCATCAAAACCGCCTAGACAACAGCTTTTAAACAAGAGCAGCATTTCATGCAGGAAAAGGTTCTGCTTCATGCATAACTGAGCAACACACACAACTAAGTGTGTAAAGGAGCAGCTCTTAAGTCTGTAGTTATGTCTGAAGTGTGAATAATGATGTTTTTATTAATCCTCATTGAGCATGCTAATCTTTGTATTAATTTAATAAGTCACTGAAGAATTTAAGGGCTGATGTAGTCTTATTTTGTGTCTCTTTAGTCCTATGTAGAAGCTCATATCTCATATTTTATATTTGATATCCGTTTGATATTTGTGTTCGCTGATATTTGTTCAGTTAGATACACATGCAGTGCTTTCATTGTGTTTCTTCGTTCTCAGGTGGTGCTGGGGTTTGTGTGCGAAGCCGACTACAAACTGGTCGCCAAGGCAATGCGGGACCGAGTGACGGCCATCAAGCGGCAACGGGAGAGGCAGCGTCGGGTACGAGAGGAGGAGAAGAAGAAGAAACAGGAGACCATTGAGGAGGAACCCGAGTCACCTTTGCCTAAGCCCACTGGCCAAGTGCTGGATAGCCCCGCCTCTTCGCCAGTGCAGATCCCGCCCATTCTGCCTCTTCATGACCCTCCTCCTGTCTCTCCGGTTATTTCCCCTGATTATGGGAGCAGTGGGGGCTTTTTACAAGAGCCAGAAGAACCAGAGGCTGACCAGCACTTTCACATCCGCCACACCAGCTATTCCTCAATTACATGTAAGCATGCTGAGGTTAGCAGTCTAACATATACAGTAAGTCAGTCTGCATTCTGGAAAGCAGACAGAAATCTGGTTCTAGTATACTTTAACATCTCTAACAAGGAAGTGTTTCGATTTTGGAAGCCAGTTAAACACAAATTATTACAACAACAAATTACAAATTGTTTTTTCAATTAGCTCACGCTGTCTGATTTATTTCCCAACATTTTATAAATTCACCGTAATCTGTTAAAGCTAGCGGCGCTGCATCATTTATGGCAGTTGACCGGGAAACGGCTCATACTTCCATTCGTACGTAACCGTTCCATTTGACATTCATACACTAGACCATACGTAGTGCACAGTGTAGGTGTGTAGAATGTGATTTGGGACGGCGATATACAGTATTGCGTGATCAGATCCTCTCTGCTCCTACGCCATCACATAATCAAAACAGAGAAGTTCTATTTAACAAGAACTGTAGTTAATAGAACCAAACTGCATGAGTGAATCAGTGATTATTTGGCAACCTTCAGTCAGCTGAAGAGACAAAATGACTTTAACTGATGTCATGCACATGCAACACCTCTCACTACATCATGCTTCAGTAGCACACTTAAGCCTGAAAGTGTAAAATGTCTCGCTGTGTCCTTCATGGAGTGTTAAGTCCAACAGCTTGAATACCAGGAAAGACACGCCTTGGTCCACTGGCCTCACCTCATAAACTAATTTTAATCGTTAGTACGTCTGCACTGCTGGACAGGGCTTTGAGTCATGGAGGGTTGGACAGTGCAGCAGAGGGAAACCTGAACCTGGAGATTAGCTCAATTATTCAATCCCACATGGCTTTACGTCATGTACTTCACTGTGTTCATTGTGTCTCCATGTGTTGTGTGCATGTCACCCTAATTGGTTAGATTTAAGACAGCTTTGTGCGAACAAGCAAACAATCACAGTGAGTGAGCAGAGCAAACCCCATACTGATCAAACATCTCATTTAATCAGCTTTCTGAATAGATATTTTTCAGATCTCAAAGGTGGCAGTAATGTTTTGCTCATTTGTATGATGATTATGATAAATGAGACGTGCGCTTGGTTCTGGTTCTACCGCTTTTTCTGAGAGAGTTAAACAGTTAGCTGCTTTGGTGTGCTTTAGTTTCAGTCTGATGCCAGGATTTTAGCTGTGGTGTTGAGCTATTCACACTGCACTTTCACATTAACTCATCAGTTTCTTAATACAGTTTTGGAGTAAACGTAGTAAGCGTATTTTAATAAAGGACAGTAAGCTGAAATTAATTATCATGTGAATTCATGGCACAGCTGAACTACATTTACTAACAAGCAGAAAACTCCATACACTGAAAAGATCAAAACGGTATACGTCGAAATGGTGAATTAGCATGCCCTAAAGACAGAGTGCTGAAACTCTTCCAATAAAGCAGCTTAGCCACTGCAGCGTGTCAGCTACCACACACACACACACACACACATACACTCACACACACACATATGTACCCCCAACACACCCTAACCCCCACATACACACCTATCCCCCCACACACATACTGTATGTACACCCTACACCCCTATGCATATACCTACACACACACCCCTTCCCCCCACGAACATACACCCACATATACACATACCGCCACCAAACACAAATACATACAACCCCCCACACACTAACTCCTTCTTTTGTACAACACAGTTACAACTCTTTTTTCTTTTTGTGCTCTTCTCTCCAGCTGATTGTGAGACAGATGGGTATCTCAGTCCCTCTGGCTTACAGGATGGCCTTGATGCTGCTATAGGAAACATTTGTAGCCCTTCTACCCCACCCTCTAATTTGGCCACACCCCCTGTCACACCCAACTCGACTCCACCCATGCCGCTTCTCCGCTTTCCATCGGTGAGTGCTTCTGAGAAAACTGCAGCCATTTAGCTTCCAGTTCCTTTAAACCTTTACTTTTATTGCAGTGGATGAAATAAAATGAATAAAAACTTTTTTTTTTTCTCTTCCTTTCTTGCCAGAGCATTGCTGTGTGCAATAATATCGACAAAAAAGTATCAGAGCCTCCCAGTCCTTTCTCCTCATCCGTGGACAGGTAAATACCTGCTCTGTGTGTCTGTCAGCTTTCTCTGCCCAAACACACACACACACACACACATAGACACATATCGGGGATACTTAAACCACACATATCACACACTCTGTTTATACTCATATAAAGCAGTTTTGAGGTTTGTGTTTAGACATATTGAGAGCACGCTTGCAGAGTTTGGGAAAATAACAGCTTTGCTATCCATAGGGGGTGCATGATTTGTGTGCATGCATGCAAAAAAAAGTGTGTGTGTTGTGCATGTGTGTGTGGGCTTGTTTGAGTCAGTGGGCTTGCCAGGAACTCACATTGTCCTCCGGGCTTCATCTTCCCCTCTCATCTTTCAAAACAGAGCACATTCCACTCATGCGCTGCTGCTGCTTCAAGTCAGTAAACACTGCCCTCGAGATGGACGCAGCTCAGCCCTCAGCCGTGTACCTCAGTGGGCTGAGATTTTTTTAAAGAACTCACTTTGCCAAGCAGCAGGCCTCTCGTAAATGTTTCTAAGCATGGTAGGAGGGCGAGGACTTGGCAGCGTCCAGTGTGCTAAAAGACGTATGAGACACAATTAGCTTTCTAAACTGATTTCAAAACAACCTTTGTATATAATCCCAATCCTTTAGAGCTACAAACTAGGTTTAAGGAAATAGATCATTTTAATTCAAACACATTCCACGTTTGAACAACAATCAGTCTATTACTAGTGAAAGAATTTTTTCGAAACCAAACCTTATGGAGAAATCGAGAGAGAGGAAGAAAGTAAGCTTTCATAAACGTGATAAAACTTTATTGCTTCTTGGGCTCCTAATATTACCCAAGGAACTCTTGAATGTTTACAGATTTATCAGATTTAGTAATAGCTTATTCCCCGTGTAGTAGACCTTTCCCCTATAGTGTGGTAGAAGAACCAATCAGAGAAGTCTAAAGCCTTCCACACCTCCTCCAGCGTCAAAACCTCCATTCAATACATACACACAGCCATTTTCTGTTCACTTCTGTCCCCGTGGGGTAAAAACCTCCACTGCTTCTGAACAATAATCACTCAGACTCCTTGATTTACATATGCCATACAGTGAAAAATATGCTGTGTGAATTTATTTATTCAGTTCCACATGATTCCACATTAACACGATTAGTTTTCATACAACCAACATGACTTGAGCGTGTATTTTCAAATCCAGGAATAAAATCAAATACGGAGCTCACAACTGAGCCGGAAATCAAACCCACAACACAGTTATGATATGATACGATACGATACGATACGATATGATATAATATATATTATGATATTTAACAAATCTGACTGTCTACATATTCATTTTTTAGTGTTGAAGTTTGTATCATAAAAACATCCTGTCTGTTGTGTCAAAATCTTTACAGCTATGCCTCGGACGTGACCTCGGGTCTGAGCGACGGCTACGAGGGCCAATCGGAGAGGGGCAGTAAGTCAGCTGCCCGACGGACGGCGACAAAACTGTTCAAGAGAAGAGCTCGGTCCCGCCTGCGCATTACAGGGGTACGCTACAGTTCTTCTTGTCTGTTTATTGCAAGATTTTGAGATTTTTTTAAACTATTTGAGCTGCTCGTGAAGAGATCCAATCCATTTGTGTCATCCAAGTATTTGGATTTATAGCAGCGCTTTTTTTTTTTTTTTTAATAACATCTTAGCAGTAAAAGAAAAGAAATCGCTAACAGAAACATGTTAAAAAAGACGCATCAGATAAAATGTTCTATATGGAAAAACTATTAAAATTTCAATTTAGCTAAAATATCTTTTAGGATTTCTTACAAATACAGGTTGTAGAATAAACTTTTTTTTGCTGTTAAAGGCCTAGAAATCAGACATCTGTAAATTGTATTGACAATTTAATTCATTCATTGTCTACCGCTTATCCGATCTATTCTCGGGTCACGGGGAGCCTTTGCCTATCTCAGGCGTCATTGGGCATCAAGGCAGGATACACCCTGGATGGAGTGCCAGCCCATCGCAGGGCACACACACACTCATTCACTCACATAATCACACACACTACGGACAATTTAGAGATGCCAATTAAAAAACCTTTGTTTTTATAACTCAAGCAAAAGAATCCTAGCAGATTTGCAAGTCTTTATGACAACTAATGTACATAAGATTGAGACTTTAGATCCTTAACTCCATCCATTTTCTATACCTGCTTATCCTACTACTGGGTCACAGGGAACCTGGAGCCTATCCCAGGAGACTACAGGCACAAGGCAGAGTCCACCCTGGACAGGATGGCAGTCTATCACATGGCCCAATCACACAAACTACAGACAATTTAGAGATGCCAATCAACCTACAATGCATGTCTTTGGACCGGGGGAGGAAACCGGAGTACCCGGAGGAAACCCCCGAGGCACGGGGAGAACATGCAAACTCCACACACACACACACACATCGTGGAGGCAGGAATCGAATCCACAACCCTGGAGGTGTGAGGCAAACGTGCTAACCACCAAGCCACCGTGCCCCCTGGCAATTTAATTATAAATTGTAAATTTTACTGTAGATTTTTAAACAGTAAATTGTATTGGCTGCCAGAATATTTTACAAGAGGTTTCACACCGAGTCTTATATTTTTTTGGTACAGGAGAGAAGGTAGTGGTGTGAAACAGAAAAGCGAAGCATGATCGTTGTAATGGAGGCCATTTGTTTAAAGCCCTGTTTGGACTGGATTTGTTTTTAAATGTAGGGATGTGACGTATTTCTGGGATTCTGTCTGAATCTGTCACATCAGTCATCTTACTAACCGCGTGTTCCCACACCCGGAACGATTACGCCACCTCGTATAAAAGGATTTGTAGACATAAGCACAGATGAATTACATCCCAGTCCAAGGTGACATGCTCCTACAGATTCAGTTCTATTCTGTAAAGAAAACAGGTTTCATGTGTCTTTTTGTTCTTCTTTCTTAAAAGGAAACACTCCTAGGTTGTAAAAGACACCCCAGAACAATAAAATATAGACAAAAGGATGTGCAGGGCAAGTGACTGAGTTCCTAGAAACGACAGAACATACTGTACATACACGCCTGACCTACTGGTGTTTAAGCACAGAAAGTGGTTCTGTGTTTCTGTTTTTCTTGTAATAGTCTAGTGAGGAGCTTCAATGGACATAAATTCTCCTTCAGATTATTAATACTGTGCTACATCCAGTACCTAGTTCATGCTGGAACAGGATCTGACACCTCTGAAAATTTGTTTATATGGATCAGGAACCTCTAAATCTTAAAGAAAATAAATACAAATAAAATAAAATAACAACAAACAACAACTATAATAATAATAATAATAATAATAATAATAATAATAATAATGAATGAATAAATAAATAAATAAATAAATAAATAAATAAATAAATAAATAAATAAGTTAAAAATTTCATCTTATTTTCATGATGATTAATTAACATCTAGAGCATTGTGGAGTAATTTGGATTATTCCTCAAGCTAAGAAAGTCTGATTTTCTTATCCTTAACCTCAGAAAGAAATCATTTAAACTTTTTTTTTTTTAAAGTCCGTTCCTTGTGGGAACCAGCCAAATGTCCCCATATGGTCAAAATTGTATTCCTATCCATTTGGGGACACACACAGGACAACATGTGCTATTATTTTGTGCGATGCTCGCAGCCTGAATGATTACTGACACAGTCCTCGATTATGCTGTGCCTTTCCCAGAGACATACTCTTAAAATGACCACAGAGTCCATTTCAGTGTGGTTACGTTTAGCCACAGAGCCGCTATTGCTCAACTGTTTTATGAGGCGACTTCCTGTTTGCCCGTACGGATGCAGCAGGGCATGTTAAGTCATGTTAACTTCCAGCTGTGTAAAATTTATAATGGGTTTTAACTACTGGCAAAATAAAACTTCTTTTTATCATTATGTTCTGCTTGATCTCATGTTAATGAAGGTTTTTAATGCTGTTTTGCTTTTCCTCCACGTAGAACCATAAAACCTTCAGCTCACTGAGTCTTAGTGGATTCAAAACACAAACACTGGAACCTACATGCACATGTATTGCACACACGTATCAGTGCAACAAATACTCACAATGAAGTCTAGATAAACGGATACACACGCACTTTGTGTTAGACATGAGTAATAATGTGTGTGTTTCTTCTTCAGCTATCTGATAAAGTGGACCGGGTGGTGGAGTGTCAGCTTCAGACGCACAATGATAAAATGGTCACGTTCAAATTTGACCTTGATGGTGATAACCCTGAAGACATTGCTGCTGTTATGGTAAGCCATTTAGTCTCATCTAAGTATCTTACAGACACACACACACACACACACACACACACACAGTACATTTGTGAACACATAAATGCCCACACTTTTTTTAAACTCTTATACATCATGCCTAAAGACTCCACATGTTGACACCAAGTCCCGGGAACGTTTTGTGCAGCTACTTTTAAAACAACACCTGATACGACGCACAAAAACGTGTCACAACTTTACGTAACTGTTCTGCTAGAGCTGTTATCACCTACTGCCCGAACACCACATTCTCTCTATCTCTCCGTGACACTGAGATACATGCTACTGCTGCTGCTGTCTGGAAACTGAAGACCTGCCCGGCACTGCAGAAAATGTCAATATTTTTCCATATGTAAACATGTGAATTAAACATTTTAACACTATGAGACAGTCTACTGTAAAGAGCTTACATAGCTTCAGATTTACTTTATATTTCAGCACAACAGTGCGTATGTACATGAGAAATGAAGCATGCAGTTTGGCCTGAAAGAAAATGGTATGGGAGGTATGTGTTAGCTACAAATATGCTATTAGATTTAAAGGGGAAACCTAATACACATGGTGTAGTGTGTAATCTTATGTAACACGTTACACAACACATGACATCATACCGCTTTGATCTCATTTCACAATTTGAAAGACTTTTGCTAGCTAGCCAGAGCGTGCTCTTGACAAAAGTCTTTTTAACACATTTATGGTCTCACTATTTCTTCAGAACAAGATTTGAATAAACTGTTTAGTTAAAATGTGTCTTTTGACTTGTTCTGTATGGGGACCAGCTAATGAAGAATCTAGATTTAGGTAGAACTTCAATTATCAGTCACGATGGCGCCGCAGATGGCCGCCTCAGTGTGCAGCTCTCCAGTGTTTGTTCTGTTTTTGTTAGTTTTTCCTGTTTTTTGTTTCTCAAACTTGATCACCACACAATATTCTATCAGTTTTCAATTATTCAGACGTTTTGCTGGACATTGTAGTTGGCGGAGCAGTGGCGCTGTTCAAATACTTTAAGAAGCGCAAGCGGGGGAAGCGAGCTGGCGCACTCGTCAAGCTCAGACAGCGCGGCTTTAGAATGGTGCTGCCTAGCATCCATCTGGCGAATCTCCGCTCACTACCCAACAAAATGGACGAACTTCTTCTGCTCTCCCGGACAAATAAGGATTTTTCAAACTCTGCTGCTCTGTGTTTTACTGAATCCTGTCTGAATGACCCCATTCCGGACAACGCGATTAATCTGCCGGGCTTCCAGCTGTTCAGAGCGGATCGGGTCGCAGAACCAGAGGGGAAATCGCGTGGCGGTGGGACATGCTTCTACATCAACGATAGGTGGTGTACAGATGTAACAGTGTTGAAGAAGATGTGCTGTCCCAATTTGGAAGCGTTCTTCATCACCTGTAACCCATTCTACTCGCCACGGGAGTTTTCCTCATTCATTCTTGTGAGTGTTTACATTCCACCGCAAGCACACGTAAGCTCGGCTCTACAACACCTGGCTGATCAGATCACACACACAGAGCAGCAACACCCGGACTCTGTTATTATAATTCTCGGGAACTTTAATAAAGCAAACCTCTCACATGAACTGCCAAAATTCAAACAACACATTTCGTATCCCACCAGAGACAAAAATATTTTGGACCACTGCTACACCACAATAAAGGATGCATATCGCTCTGTCCCCAGAGCAGCTTTAGGACTCTCTGACCACTGCCTGGTTCATCTTCTCCCAACATACAGGCCAAAACTTAAATCTGCTAAACCTGTAGTAAGGACTGTAAAGAGATGGACCAGCGAAACAGAGCAGGACTTACAGGCCTGTTTTGAATGCACTGATTGGAGTATTTTTGAAGCTGGTGCCACTGATCTGGATGAGCTCACAGAGACTGTAACATCATATATCAGTTTCTGTGAAGACATGTGCATCCCTACCAGGACTTATTTAACATTCAACAATGATAAGCCATGGTTCACAGCAAAACTCAGACATCTTCGTCAGGCCAAAGAGGATGCCTTCAGGAATGGGGACAGAGTCTTGTACAATCAGGCCAGAAACACACTGAATAAGGAGATTAGGGTGGCTAAGAGGAGCTACGCTAAAAAGCTGGAAAACCAGTTCTCTTCCAACGACCCTGCTTCCGTGTGGAAAGGCCTGAAAGACATCACAAACTACAAGACACCATCCCCCAGCACTGAGGCCAATCAACAACTTGCTGAAGACCTGAACGAGTTTTACTGCAGATTTGAAACTCCAAACTAACCCAGCTCTCTGTGCCTAGCTCTATCTGTCAGTGGATCACCAGCTTTCTGACAGATAGGCTTCAGCTAGTGAAACCGGGGAAATTCATGTCATACAGCCGCACCACCAGCACTGGCGCCCCCCAGGGTTGCATCCTCTCCCCACTGCTCTTCTCCCTTTACACCAATGACTGCACCTCTACTGATCCATCTGTCAAGCTCCTGAAGTTTGCGGAGGACACTACAGTCATCGGCCTCATCCAGGATGGTGATGAGTCTGCTTACAGACAAGAGATTGAGCAGCTGGCTGCCTGGTGTAGTCTTAACAACCTGGAGCTCAACACGCTCAAAACAGTGGAGATGATAGTGGACTTCAGGAGGAACACCCCTGCACTCCCCCCACTCACCATCATGAACAGCACTGTACCAACAGTGGAGTCATTCAGGTTCCTGGGCACCACCATCTCTCAGGACCTGAAGTGGGACACTCACATAGACTCCATTATCAAAAAGGCCCAACAAAGATTGTACTTCCTTCGGCAGCTGAGGAAGTTCAACCTGCCACAGGAGCTGCTAACACAGTTCTACTCAGCCATCATTGAAAATTCAGAAAATCACTCTGGACCCCTCACATCCAGGACATCTCCTTTTTGACCTTTTGCCATCTGGCCGACGCTACGGAGCAGCAACTACCAGGACAGCCAGGCACAAGAACAGTTTCTTCCCCCAAGCAAACTACCTTTTGAACAGTTGAATGTTCCCAACATTGGGCAATAAAAAAAAAAGTGCAATAACCTCATATTTATTTGTTACCACCCCCACATCCCTACATCTCAACTCATTTTATTCTATTCTGTACATACAAATTACTTTATTTTCCTATTTAAATATGTGTATTTTTATTTCTCATCCTATTTTTTGTTGTTGTTTGTATTGTTGTTGTTGTCTCTGTGCACTGGAGATTGTGATACTAAAACAAATTCCTTGTATGTGCAAACATTCATTCATTCATTGTCTACCGCTTATCCAATCTATTCTTGGGTCACGGGGAGCCTGAGCCTATCTCAGGCGTCATTGGGCATCGAGGCAGGATACACCCTGGACAGAGTGCCAACCCATCGCAGGGCACATTCTCATTCACTCACACAATACGGACAATTTAGAGATGCCAATTAACCTACAATGCATGTCTTTGGACTGGGGGAGGAAACCGGAGTACCCAGAGGAAACCCCTGAGGCACGGGGAGAACATTCAAACTCCACACACACATGGCGGAGGCAGGAATCGAACCCCCAACCCTGGAGGCGTGAGGCAAACATGCTAACCACCAAGCCACCGTGCTCCCCATGTGCAAACATACTTGGCAATAAAGCTCTTTCTGATTCTGATTCTGATTCTGATCATTTATCAAAAATCATTTACTCATTTAGCTCGAAGTCACCTATGAACAAAAAGTATGTGGACACCTGACCATCATGCCCATGTGTTCCTTCTCCAAACTGCTGTAACAAAGATGGAAAAACAAAAGGGTCTAATTTGTGTTTGTATGCTTTAGTGTTACAATTTCACTTAAAATGAAAAAAATATCACATTTTTATCATTGCAACTAAGAGGTCCAAACTGTTTCAGCATGACAATACCGCAGTGGTAGCCAAGACAGGATGTGTTAAGGTTGGAGTGGAAGAACTCAAATGTCCTGCATTTGAACTCAACCCCACTGAACAACTTTGCAATGAACTGGAAAACCGATTGAACCCCAGACGTCCTCAATGCCTGGCCTCATTAATGCTTAGCGGCTAAACAGAAAAGCCAGAACGTTGGACACTGTTTTAACACCAAAGATGGACCAACTCCATAGGTGTGATGATCAGGTACCCAGATACTTTTGGTCATATAGTGTACAACTGAGACCTCAGCAGCTTAGGGTTAATAGTCCTGCTCAAAGATGCAAAAGTGGCAGCTTTTTGGTGCTAGGATTTAAATAACTGAACTGTAGCTCAAAGTCTTAACCAGTGAGCCATCACTTTCCACAGTACTTGGCTGGTATGTAATAGAAATGAACTTATGACGTGATATGGCGTCAATGGAGTACACAACTGAGTACACAAGAATGCAACAACTGTTGTATATTGAAAAACACTCAGACATTTGATTGATTTTTAACTAGAACACAGGAAATTTGGAGCAGCCATCTAGCCAAATAGAAACCTACTGTATTAGCTCATGTGCAGAGTCACCAGTCAGTGTAGTCCTGAAGGCAGAACAAGATTGATTACTTAAACACCCCGTGAGTGGAACTTTAAAAAAAAACTGCCTCAGCATACCATATGAGCCTAGGTAGCGTTCTGAGTTTTCTAGTTTAACACCAGTAGAAAAACTTTTAAAAAGTTAGAAAAATGTCTAACTTTTAAAATATAAATAAAAATATAAATAAAAGCCATTGCTTTTAGACCATAGATATAATTTTCTTTAGTGAGTTAAGGATTGGGGACACAGTGGCTTGGTGGTTAGCACAGTTGCCTCACACCTCCAGGGTTGGGGGGTTGATTCCTGCCTCCACAATGTGTGTGTGTGTGTGTGTGTGTGTGTGTGTGTGTGTGTGTGTGTGTGTGTGTTGGTCTTAATGTTCTCCCTGTGCCTCGGGGGTTTCCTTTGGGTACTCCGGTTTCCTCCCCCGGTCCAAAGACATGCATTGTAGGTTGATTGGCATCTCTAAATTGTCTGTAGTTTGTGTGATTGGGCCATGTGATAGACTGGCATCCTGTCCAGGGTGGACTCTGCCTTGTGCCTGTAGTCTCCTGGGATAGGCTCCAGGTTCCCTGTGACCCAGTAGTAGGATAAGCAGGTATAGAAAATGGATGGAGTTAAGGATCTAAAGTCTCAATCTTATGTACATTAGTTGTCATAAAGACTTGCAAATCTGCTAGGATTCTTTTGCTTGAGTTATAAAAACAAAGGTTTTTTATTTTTTAATTATAAACTCTTCAGTTTTAGGGCAGTGTTAGATGTGTTAGACACCATAAGCCCACAGTTTGCATGCAACAAGAGTTAAAAACCCATATGGAGATCTGATTTCCATCTCAGTAGTAGTAATAGGTCATCCAGATCTATGGAATATTTTTATTCATTTTTCCTGACATACTTTAAAATATAGTAATAACAAATGCTTAAAAATGACAAATAACAAGACATATAACTCATGTAGGAGGATTTCATTGACATTTATAGTTAAGTATCAAAACGGGCAGAAAATTAGGCATGGACCTTAAAGTACATTGTAAACGAATGAATCACTGATTTGGAATCATCTAAATCCACTAAGAAGTTATTGATTTATTTAATTAAATATATATATATATATATATATATAATATATATATATATATATATATATATATATATATATATATATATATATCTTTTATCTTTAAAAGTCTTTTATTGACTTTTGATTTAATTAAATATATATATATATATATATATATCTTTTATCTTTAAAAGTCTTTTATTGACTTTTGAACCTAGGTATCAAAATGCTCAAAAAAGTACACATAGATTTGAATTACACTCTAAATGAATCACTGATTCTGAATCATTTAAGTCCATTAAGTGTTTTTTATTGAATCGAATCGAAGTCTTGTCAGATTATATTTAATAAAAAGAAATGTTTATTTTTCAAAGGATAAATTTTCTTTTAATTTACTTTTTATCTTAAAGCAATTGAGACAATAATAACGCTAGAGTGTACTTAGTTGAGTCAATAGTATGTTTTATTCCATTTTTATAAATTATTCAAAAAATTTGCGTCTGTGAACTGACCAAACTTTTGGATGAATATTGCATGAATTATAGCGTTCCTGGTAGTGGACCCAGACTTGAAGATCATACTCTATATAGGAGTGTGTGAGTGTGTGGGCAAGTGTACATGTGTATTATAGCCATGTGTATTCAGTAGGGAGTTTGCTCCTGCTCTCTCAGATATACAGAAGCTCTTTGTTCAGTGTGAGAGCCTTGGCAGTATGGAGTCCCTCCTGGAGTGTTATTGGTTGCGCCGTGTACACCCACAGCTATTAGTGGGTTACAGGAGCACAAAGTGGGAACAAACTGAATTAATAACCGTCCTGCTATTAAAAGTGTGTACAAGTTTGAACAAGTTCATACACAAACCACACTCTTATTTGGGATGTCTAGGAATATATAGAGAAGATTTGGAACATTCTGGATTGCACCACCTCAAACCATATCATTACTACTCCAGAAGTGCACTACCACCAACACTCGCCTTCTGTTCATCAAAATTCTATTTATATTTGTTTCATGAATGCATTCTTTAAAATCGACCTAAATATAAAAGTTTAGCTATTTCAGAAACCCTTAGTGTTTACTGTTGTCATCTGTGTCTGTGTATTTTATGCCATGAACTGGTGCGATAGCATTTGCGACATAAGTTTATTTTAAAGTAGACGCCTGGGATCTTGCTGGATCTCTTGCAGTTAATCAGTAAGATAAAACCAGTTTGGGATAAAAGAAGGCCACATTAATTGACATGAGAACACGTGTGGCGCTTGTGTTGCACTCTGTTTTCATTCATCCATCCTCACTAACTGTTTGACCCCCGTTCAGTTTCACGGAGGTTTAAATGACTAGTTTGTATTTAACAATATTTACAGAAGTGGAAAAAAAGTATGTTTGTGAAAAAAATATTGCAGGCAGGTTTATACGGGTTGTACATCCAGTGAGATCGGTCTAACGTTGTGCTGTTGTGCTAGAACAGGAAGGATTACTTAAGAGTGTTTGTGAGAGTGAGTGGGTGGGAATGAATTCCTTCCAGAAGACTGGTATTAGGAAACACACCTTTTCTGTAAAAGCTAAATGTTATTACACTTCAGATACTTGGCAAAATTTGAGAACAGAAGCTTGTAGAGAGTATCATAGTTGCTAGAAGAATGAAGATGATCCACAGAGATCTGAAGTATCATATAGAAAAAAATAGAATATAGTAAGAATAGAAAAACAAGAATAGGATGTTCTTAATCCCTGCCTTCACAATGAAAAAAAAAAAGACAATTATTTTTTTTATTATATTAGTGAATCATTCTGTAAATATTTAAATGTAATCTGACAAAATGGAACCTGTTATAAATTTTTTCAACCCAGCTGCTTATCTCTGGACTTTCGTTCCATAATATTGTTTTTCCTTCACGCTGTCCAATGACCTCTGTCCCACTCTCTCTTTTTCTTTCTTGGCTCCTTTTTTTTCGCCAGGTGCATAACGAGTTCATCCTTCCGTCAGAGAGAGACGGCTTTATTCATCGAATACGGGACATCATCAAGCGAGCAGAGTCTCTAATGGGCAAAGATTTGGCTGGGCAGCAGGGCAAACAAGAAGGCATGCATTTCCCACAGCATAACACTGCCAGCTCCATTTCCTCATCGCAGGTATGTGTAAGTCTGCATGAAAAGGTAGAAAATGGAGGTGTAGCAGAAAGGCTTTCGTAGCTGTAAAAAGGATTTAAAAAATGGTAGCTGTAAAAGGGATAAAAATGTGAGTTTTATGCCCTTTGCATTATGCCCCCCCCCCTTTTTTTTTAAACCAATGTTTTGGACCATTTTGTGGTCCATACTGTTCCCTGAGGACTGGTTTAATCCTTTCTATTAGTCTTTTTTTTTATTTATCACCTTTGCTATTTAACTTCAAGGTCTAGGGTGAGTGAAGGTGTAAATCTGCTCTTTTTTATGACCCCTGAAGTTTAGGGAGGTTTAAAAGGGGCCGGGCAGGGCACCATGTCTGGATGTTTGTGCAGCAAAGAACAATGTAATGATGTAACAAAAATAATGTACCAAACTGGCTCGGTGGCATCATGTGTTTAGTCCATGATCATCTCTGACTGCCTTGTGCTCACCGGTGTGTTTAATTGAATTGATATAAAGAGAGACTCATACAGACTTTGTTCCCCGTGGACATTTTAAAAGAATGTTACCCTTTATAGTGGACGCTGAAGCTGAACAAGAAAGAAGTCTAAGTTGTTGATCTATGATGTCATCGGTTTGTAACCATGATGACGCCAGACGGTTAAAGAACAGGACTTGGACACAGTAGTCATTATAGTGTAACACGTCGCAATGTTTACATCTGATCAGTAAACTGTAAATTATTTCTGTTTCCTTCCCCATTAGCCAAGTAGACTGGCATTAGAAACTGGCAATTTGTTGTTTTTTGTTGCTCCAGGTAACGTCCTGTTCTAACCGCACACACAGAATACTGGCTTCTCTTTCCGTAGTACTTATGTCAACTGTTTTCAAATATCCCTTAATGAGTAATGGAGAACAACAATGGCCTATTTCATGTGGAATAAGAGATCTGTAACACAGTTTTACACAGCACACACACACACACACACACACACCCAGGGGGCTGCATAATTATTATCAGGATCCTGGGGAGATCTCTCTTGGTCTCAACCCAGGGCCTGATTAGAACCAGACACTCCTCTAAATTAGAACATGGCCAGAAGAGATCTGCAAGGGCCAACCCCAGCCTTGTGGGGCTTATTTAAATGAACTGAAGGGGTGTGTGTCTGGGGGTTGCCTGCGCAAGCTGTCGCCCAAATGTCTGTTTGTGCACGTAGGAACTGGCCGGTATTTGTGTTTCTTCGGTAAAGCTTGTTTCGCTTCCCTGCCCTCTCTTAGAGACTTCTTTATAGCACTGGCAATGATGAGCTAAGTAGTCTCAAACGCTTACAACGAGCGAGTGCCTACATCGCACATTTATGCTTTTTTGTGGTTTTGAGAGAGCACAAGACATTAGCAGCCATCTTAATCAAGCCTTAAGAGTCTACCATTACAGGACGTTATAGCAGAAATTAAGAGCTAGTGCAGTAAACACTCGCCTTTAGAACTGATCTTAATCTGTGACCATTTAGGCTTTGATTTAAAAAGCTTTTGAAAGCACTGCTACACCACAAGCTATAAAGTGAATGTTAGATTTCTGTTTCAGTATAATTTAAAAAGTATTTCAACATTCACTTTTTTGAAAATACAGTAAATATATAACATAATAATATAATATAAGTAAAAATTTCCTTCTTTTCAGCCAAACCTGCATAATCTTGCTCGGACACATTCCACCTCCTCTCTGCCAGGTAAGAAGAAACCCAGCTCACATCAGTGCTGTTAAACAGTTAGTGTTGTATTAAACAATGCCTGACGTTTTTCTCTTCTTCTGTGCGTGTCCAATCAGAGCCCCGTGGCTCAGTAGCAGGGCAGACCAGAGACATTACATCACCACCACGTCCCCTTTTGCGTTCGCAATCCTTCCATAACACACTTGGTAAGTGGCCCAACTTTCTCTCTTTAACCATCCTTCTAATCTGTGAATACATTCTATCATTTTCCCCCATTGCCTTCATTACTCCTCTGCCTCCATGTTGTAGAAGCAACTGGCAGAAAATAAAACACACAAGCCACTGTATTTCAGTTTTAGCTGGCGCCTGTTTCCCAAACCGGGCTCAAAGCCTCACTGTGTATTTGTATGTGTCGGCTACAGTCCCAGAACCACCTGGGTAATTACCTCACCTGAATGCTGCTTGTTTGTGGCCTGCGATTGCCATTAGAGATAGAGCTGACAGGGATGTGTTGACCAATAACACACCCCAGTATCCCTCTCCTCAACAATAATGTGGAGTAAGTCGATAAACCAAAATTCCCAAACCTACCGAGCTCTGAAAACCAGAACCCCCTCAGTGTGTTCTGGTTTTCTGTTGTTCCTATTGTCAGAGCTGCTCTTTTCCTTTTATAGAGCAATCTGTCCTGCTGCTTTCTGGCATGCCACACCACCTTTATGGAGTGTTAGCTCACTGTTATATTTCCCCGCTGTTTGTTTTGCATGGTTTCAGCACGAGTTGCCATTTTTCCTTTATCCAGAGGCGGACATCTGGTTTACAACTTAAGACTCGTTGTAAAGCTTTCTCATACAATTAAAATTGCATTAATTTAATTTAACTGCAGTGTAGCCGAGGCCTGCCTTTTATGTTTGGAGTGGGAGTAGAAAGCTGTTAATGTAAATACCTTTATTCTTCTGTGAATGTACCAGAGAATAAAGCCTCTGTCATTACAGTGCCATTTATCATTTGTGGCTTACAAAGCACTGGAAAACAGGATAATTCTCAGGAAGCCGGTGAATGCTTGAGTGATAGGACATTGAACTCAGTCAAGTTAAGTAACCTTATTTATGTTGATTTGCTATTGCTGATGGGTGACATTTCATTTTGCCTCTAAAACCAAGGAATTTATTTTCACAAGGTGGGGTGCACCAGAAAAGTGTTGACCCAATCACAGGGAGATCAAGAGTCCAAATCCCAAAGATGCCACAGCCATCTGTGGCCAGGAGGCATGGGAGCAATTTAGCTGTACTAGGGATGGGATGGATGACAGACTCTCTCTCCCCCGTCAATCACAGCCACACTAGCCAATCATGGTTGCCTGCAAGATCATGTAGTATGTCTTGAAGTCGGCACAAGAAGACGTTAGCTTTCAGCCTTTATAGCTAAAAGTTGTCGTATTATAGGTGAGAGCTGACTTGTGACTGGGAAGAAACATGGGGAAAATGTAAAAAGTCTAGCATACAATCAGCAGATATTACTCTGTCCTCCAACAAAACCCTGCTTTTCTTTACCATTCTATTTTAAGTCATAAGCTAGGATGTGTTGAATGTTTGCATTTTGTAGTCAGTCTACTAACTGACTACACACACACACACACACACATACATTATTTAGTCATTTAATTCAATTTTTTTGCTTATTGTTTCCTCTTCCAGGAACTTCACATCCGCTCCATTCCACGTACCCGTCTGATCACACCATGTCCATTTCAAATCTTGGCCACATGCAGCAATTTCCGATGTCCATAATGACCACCTCTGCTCAACTTCCCTACCTGTACCCACCCAACCCTGGCTCCCCCAAGCCTGTTCATCCCTTGCAGTCACATATGCCCAGTTACCCCTCGCACCTCATGTCTGCCCCTTCTGGCAGTCATGTCTCAGATTCCACAAGCTCCACTGCCGATGGCAATCCTATGACCTCACACATGCCCAGCATATGGGCGCCTCAAACTCCTCCGCTTTTCTCCTTGGCAAACATGCTTTCCATGGCCATGAGCATGGCTCAGTCCTTCATCCCTCCTCCTAATCTGCCAACCCCAATGGTGCCACCCATGCCAAATCTTCCTGGCTATCCTCCACACTTCAGCCATGCTATGCCACCTCAGGCTGGGTATCCTATGGCATATGCATCCCAGTATACATTGCCTGGGCAAGCAGAGGGCATATACCCACCCTGCAATTCAGAGGCCCAATATCTGAACCGAGATGCTGTGCTTGGTTTCCCTAAAAGGACACATTCCGTATTTACATATGCTCCTGGGATGCCCATGCATACAGATGTTCACATGCAGCAAATGTCCAGCAGTGTCCCACAGAAAGAGGTTCAGGGTAGTCTTCCGACACACAACCAGCATTATCCAATGGACTATTCTTTGCCACAAGGATATGCAGAAGCTTTTCCTAGACCATCACTGGACCAATCAAGCCTCTCCAGATCATCTTCTTCTGGACTGTCATCTTCCCCAAGACCCAGTCCAGAGAGCATGGTGAGTTATGCAGACTGTGAAAGAGCAGATGGATAGATTTATTATGGCACTCATGCTTGCATGTTGCATTACTGTTACAATTCTGCCTTAGGGAATAATCTTCCATGGTTAGTAATGCAAGACTAATGTTAATATTCTTGATTTTTTTTTTTTTTAAAATAAGGCTTCTTCTTCCAGTCCAAGATCCCTTTCCCCATCAGCAGAACCGGACACTAGCACCAGAACGTGTGAGCTCAGAGAATCTCCTGTTAGCTCTGGTAAGATGGTCATCACATGCAAACAGACAGCCATAAGCAGACCTCTTCTGTTTTATAATAGAAATGTGTCTTTAGTGGAAATATGTGTTAGGTAGCTACTTAACAGGCAAGCTGGTTCTCTTTTTGTCTTGAGCACTGCAAGTTAGTGTGCTTTTGTGTAGGCTTGGCTTGCCCATATTGGTGTTGGAAAACATTACCACTAATTAGCTATGGCTTTAGAGGTGTTGCACAACCAGAACCAATGTGCTGTAATGTTCCCTGGAACACAGCCTGTAGGTGTGGGTGCTACCCAAACCATACCAACACAGCCAACAATACAGCCCTTGCTTTTTACAAACCGTCTTGCCCGATTTCTTACGTATGTGTTTATGTCAAAGTCAGACCATAGAGCAGCCAGCCTCAAATGAAGTAACTGATATTCATGTGGTAGGTTACTGCTGGTGTAACAAAATATCATGAGGTCCACTGGATCAAATAAAAACACACCTCATGTACGTACATTATCTGTCTGTTTTTAATTCTTTTTTTGACTATTCATCATCCTGGTTTTTATCCCTCTTTAGAGCCAAAACCAGTGGTTACAGTTGGGCGCTTCCAGGTTTCACCTACAAAGGAGATTCCAGCTGTCTCTTCACATGCTGACAAAAGCCCCAGCACAACTCCTGCCCTGACACCTGTGGTTTCACCAGACATTTCCATTTGTTCCTCCCATGACGATCAAACTAAGGACCAAACAGTTTTAGAGAGAAATGAAATCTCCTCCCTAAACCCCACCTTCTCCCAGCACCTCCATGTAGATGTTCCTCAAGCTGAACACTTCCCCTTGAATGCTACTCATGACCAAAGCCAATCACTGGGCCTTGAGCAGAACTTGTTGTCTGAGGCTCCTCATGATGTTTTCTGTCTCCATGAACAATCTCAACAAGATATTAAAACCAACTGGACCGATGAGACCAAAGAAGAAGAGAAAGAGGAAGAACAGCACAGTGGTGAAGAGGAGCCAGATGAAGATGATGAGGTCCAGCAGCAGAGGAAGAAGAAAACCCGAAGACTTGGTTCTGTACAGTCTCTGACTGGGACATCAGTAGACAGTGGGCTTTGTGTCATTATGGATCCAGATGGGAGCATGGGCATTATGGACAGCCCTCAATGTCTCGTCCCTCACCACAACATGTGGATGAGCTACACACGCACCAATTCCTACATAAGCAGCGACGAATCGGAAAGTGAGGATGAGGAGATGTGGGATGAGCTGCAGGAGCTGAGGCAGAAGTGAGCATCTGATTGGATAACTGTTAGAAGCATTCAACAAAGCAACACTGAATGAATTGTTTTAAAGTATCGCTAATGTCTACCACTCTGTCTCTCAGGCATTTGTATGAGGTGCAGACTCTGCAGGAGGTGCAGAAGCAGGAAATACAGGAGCTCTATGAGCGAATGGGGAAAGTGCCTCCTCCATGCATACTTTCACCAGCAACCATGTTGTCTAGTCGGCAACGTCGGCTATCTAAGGGAGGAGGATTTCCTTCGTCTCGTCGCAACAGCCTTCAGAGACTGGATATTCTCCCTATGACAGGTATAGTTTCGGGTACAATTAAACAATTATCACTATTTCAGGAAAGAAAAGGTCCTTAAAGTGAATAGGCAAAACAACGTAAAAAATGTTTCAATGTGCATGGGTCTGTTCCCCCCTCCCCAACCCCCCAACCCCCCCCCCCCCACTCCTGCATGGTCCTGGAAAATTTCTCAACAAAACTCTCCTATTCCTATACCTGTGTATCCCATGCACACCTCTAGTGTCTGAAACACCATACTCTTTAGTGATTTAAAATTGCTCTGTTTGCTTCACAGGAATGATAAGAAAGAACTCTGTAAGTGGCAGCAGCACCAGCAGCAGCAGCACTTCACAGGAACGACCAGCGAAAGGTGTGACCTTCACTCCCGACCTCACCAGAATGGTATGGTCCAATTATATATTGCCTGTTAGTCCTACTAGATACTAGTATACAACTGCTCCTGAATATTTACAATACACTTGTGCCTTGTGTGTGAAAAATCATTTCAGTGTATTCCTCCCTTCCCTCTCTCGCTCCTTCTTTCACAGTAAACATCCGTGACCAAGCCTGTTGGCGGAACTAGATTAGACTACCTCATCCAGCACATGCCTGCTGTTCTCTTACTCATCCTACTGAGGAAAGAAGACTTTACACACACAGATCAAAGCCTTTTGCTGCTGGCGGAAGAGTTGCGTGTCTGCAGCACTTCCTGCTCAGACAGTTACAGGGTCTCAGACACTGTCCCGGGATTATACTAGCAGTCTTCCCACACTGTTGGTCTGCAACCCAAGGAAAACATACCCTCAAGTCCAGAGCGAAATCCACACTGTGTTCTTCAATACTGAAACATGTGATCATGTATACAGACGTTGCTGCTGTGTACAGTGCAGTGTGTTCATGTTCCAGATCACGCTTTAATAGACACTAAAATGAACTTCAACTACTGCCATGCAAAACTGTGCTGCTGTGAGGATGCTGTTGTCGCTACCGTTTCTGTGGTGAGCTCAGTGACGTGAGAGTAACGTGCAAATTTCTGATAGCTCACAAGTGGCTCATTAGTGACTCAGGCCTGGCCATGTCCTTTGCACTTTTCTAAAATAAACCGCCTGTACATGCAGCTGTCAGACCTGCTGAATAGGCATGTGATTCCTCTGGCTGTGTCTATATGTGTGTGTGTGTGTGTGTGTGTGTGTGTGTGTGGTGTGTGTGAGTGTGAGAGAGAGAGACAGAGACACACAGAGAGAGAGAGAGAGAGAGAGAGAGAGAGAGAGAGAGAGAGAGAGAGAGACAGGAGAAGAGAGAGAGAGACAGAGAGAGAGAGAGAGAAGAGAGAGACAGAGAGAGAGAGAAGAGAGAGAGAGAGAGAGAGAGAGAGAGAGAGAGAGAGAGAGAGAGAGAGAGAGAGGATGGTAGATCTCATCTGAATGTTTCCTGACTTTGTGCTGTAGTAAATGTGACATTTCTCAATAGTCCTGATCAAAGTAAACCAGTTTAACATGACATTGCTATAACTGCTGCCTGATATACTGTATACTTTAAACATAAATGTGTATTTTAGTTTCTGGGGTATATTTTTCCTCTATACGTGTCTGTATTTTACCTTTTACATTGTTAATGTGAATCAAAACGGGATCCGATTGTTGTACAGTTGAATAGAATCATGTATTACACAAGCATTCGAGGAAATCAGTACTTAAAGATAGTTTTGAGAGATATTCAAGCATTGCAGCTCGGAATCTACTCTTTTCTTGTGTACATAAAAAAAAAAATGGATATACCTTTTTTTTTCTGGACATACGATCACTGATTATAAAGAAATATAGAGGCTACTAATTGACCAAAAGGCACACAGCACTTCAGCCGTTCAGATCGAAATCGCAGACGATGCGGCCGAGTATAAGGTGAATAGCTATCGTTATCTTTCTGGTGATGTTTTAGCTCCTTTTGCTTTGATGCACTTTGGTTCGAAGATCATTCTGTATTACTTGGGAAATTAAAGCCAGATCTTACCTTGTTAAATTTCACGAATAAATATTGTAATCTGTATTCTTACCTAAATGCTGACTTCAAACATTTGAAAGGGATTTAAAAAAAAAAAAAAAAAAAAAAAACCAACTTATATATGTTAATGTTTAAATTGATAGAAAGTTAGTTAAATAAAATTAATATTAATAAAATTATTATTAATTCATCGCAAACTGTGAAATAGCACATGTTGCCTTTAAAGTAAGCAGTGAATTACAAAGAAGAAAAAAAAAAACATGTGAAAAGAAATGTATTGTTTTACAGAATGTGATGCTTGTTTGCAAAGCTGCTATACTGCCATGCATTGTCATTTCTTTTTCCTTTTTTTTTTTTTATACCCAAGATGATTTTAAATATATTTCATTCTAAAAATACGTATTTGTACAATAAACGTAAATAAAAATATATAAATGAATAAAACGTTTAAAGGATACGGCAAATACCCGACATTTATTTACGTTGCAAAAACTTTTACAGCCTTATATTATTTATCATTTAAATCACTTCATGAACCTTTTTTTTTTTTTTTTTGTTCTGTTATATGGCCAAAAGTCTGTGCAGTGCTGAGCCTGTGTTGCAGAGATCGCTCACTTTCCATGGAGAATAAGGTTTAGTGATGCCCTCTTGTGGTACAATGATTCAATTCCTCACATGTTATTGACTAATTTTCCTTCAGCACTTTGTTGTACTTTCAGCCTGTGACTTTCTTGTAAAAATCTTCATGAATGAAGCAACTGAAAAGCATCTGGAAGTCTTGAAGAATCCATTGCTGAGATGGCTCCCCATAATGACTCCATACTGGAGTTTGTAGCTGAGGAATGGTAGACAAATTATTTACGCAAGTGTTACATAACTGGTTTAGATTTCCTTATAATAGTACAGTGTTACATGCTGGATGTACATCTAAATATTACACCTGGAAAGAAATCTCCAGAAATATGTCATGGACTGCATGAACACAACAGTATGGAATTATTTCATTCTCTTATTCTCTCATGTAGTTCACTGTTAGATGAGGCAGGGAGCCATTATCCAGTGGGGCAAAAACACGGCTGCCTTTTGTTGGTGCACAGCACAGTGCAAAACATCGTCTGGCATCGGATTTTAGTTAGTTTGCACCAGTCTTTGAGTTTCGCATCCTGGCAGCCATTTTTGCTTCTTCGTCTATCTCATCCATGACCCTTTCTTGAGACACGGAGTAGAATGTATATCCGTCTGGTGAGACATGGTCAAGGCTTGTACATGTCTACAATATAGTCAGCTGCACTCCTGATGGAGTAACTTTATACAGTGGGATGGGAAAGTATTCAGACCCAGTTATGTTTTTGCACACATTACTGATATAGATTTTAATTTAAATTGGATTACAGTTTTGGCTATTAATCAAATCATAATGAGAAAGCAAAAACATTTATTTAAAAATGACCCTTGGGTACAGCACTTCATATTAAACTCGCATATATACTGTTTGCTTTGAATAGCTTGAGACTGCTCTGGAGTCCAGCTGTGGGAAAGGAACACAAAGGCCCAATAATGGCAGCTTGGAGGTGCTGGGGTTTGAACCCCGATCTTCTGATCAACAACACAGAGCCTTAACCACTTGAGCTACCATTGCAGAGACTGGTCAGAATTGAAGGAAGGGTGAATGCTGCCCAATACGGAGAGGTTCTTGCTTCTGAGTGCATACAACTTCAGACGAATGCAAAACCAAAGCATACAGCCAACACAACACTGGAGTAGCTTCAGGACAAGTCTTTGAATGTCCTCGAGTGGCTCAGCCAAAGCCCAGACTTTACCCCATAGAGCATCCATGGAGAGGCTTGAAGATAGCAGTTCACACACTCTCCCTTCCAATCGGACTGACCTTTAGAGGATCTGCCAGGAAGAATGTGAGAAACTGCGCAAATCCACTTCGGTGGAGACTTTCCCAGACTCCGACTCGGATAACTGCTGCTTAGCAAAATTTCATGTTTTGATTATTGATACATGTGCAAACATTTCTAAAAATGTTTGAGTTGTCATTAGGAGATACTGTGTGTAGACCGAGGGCCAACAAAAGTCAACTGAATCTATTCGAAATGAAAGCTATACAATAAACTGTGCAAAAAGCTTCAGAGGTCTGAATACTTCCCGAAAACACACCTGTAATAATTATTAGATTTATTACAATTACCTATAATGGATAATGAAATATGTTGTATAGTTCATAACTTTTCAATCATGAAATGTCTCTCTTTTACTAGCTTAGACTTTTCTGTATTGTGTATTTGACAAAACAACATTCACACTGCTTTCGATAGATTAATGCTAAAACTAACTAGAAAAAAAATACTGAAAAGGTCTGACTTATAACAGTGTGTATAAATTCTTTTCAATATGTTTCAATCCAAGTTACATTGTATTATACGCATGAAAGAAGTATAGCTGCCACGTTTAGAGGAGAGTCTGGTATAATAAATGAGCTATCTATTTTTCTATCTATCTACAAAAGAAACTACTTGTTATACAGGCTCATTGTGGCATCATCATATTGACAAAATGGAGACTGATTTCAATTCACTTTCTCAATACTTTGTCCATTTTTACAAAGTTTTGAGGACATATGGGACACACACACATACATACAACAACATCATAATACATACATACATACATACATACATACAACATAATACATACATACATACATAAAATATACATACATACAACAACACACACACACACACACACATATATATATATAGATAGATAGATAGACAGATAGATAGACAGATAGACACACGTCATGACGTCATGGCGTCATGTTAAAAAAATAATTGGCGTTTAAGTTTTACACGGCGATTATTTTTTACACATGACGTCATGACATTTTCTAGATAAAAGAGCAGTTAGTGGAAACAGAGAATTTTATTTTTACGCATCTTCACTTTGTCGAAATCCGAAAAGCGCAAAAAATGTGAATAGAAACCTGTCTTATGACGCCATCTGATAACTTTTTGTTCATGCATTAGCTGCTTTTCCTGAAGGCTAACAAGCATAACAGTTACAACAGATATAAAAAGATACATAAACATTATATTTCCTATTTATAATAAAAAATAGCTAGCTAGCTAGCAACCTAGCCTAAATAACCTTGTGTAATGATAGTTGAGGATACATATGCCCATCACTAGGGCTCCAATGGCGAGTCCAGTTATGACATTTCGGGTCCGTAGTTTGTGGCTCCTCTTCTTCCACTGAGCAAGTTCCGCTTGCCGGATAAACTGCAGCTGTTCTCGTGTCAGAGTATCTTTGGTAGGATCTATCCTCCTGGCAAATCCTCCTTCAGGTTTACCTTTACCTTTACCTTCCTGGTCAGCCATGCTTTTACGAGCTCTTGTGCCTGTGTGTTTTAGCAGTCAAAGACGCGTTACATGTGCGCAGCCGGGCTCACAAATCAAAGCTGCGCTTCAAAAACGCAAAAGGATTTCAAAATACTACTTCGCTTTTGGATAATATAATTAACATAATTGCAGCATTAATAGTGTACACTTATTATTAGCACAGTAAGATTATATTTTAAATATAAATATATATATTTATATTAAAATTTTTATTTAGTACATGCGCATATGTATTATTTTCACGCTGAAAACCGGAAAGATCCGGTTGAAACGTTTTTTCGCCCTCTAGTGTGTTGTTGAGGTACTTAAACTTTAGAATACTTGGGGAAAATATCGATCCTGTAGTTATGAACAACCCTAAACCTAAACCCATAATGCTCAAAAGACCGACATCTTCTTCACTGAATCTTCAGAAAAACATCAAATTTGGTGAAGCTTCTTTTGAGCTTTTGTCAGATTTCCTTTGCACCCTTAACAACCAGAACAAGTCGAACTTGGAGAATGTTTCAAGTGTGTGTGGGAATTTTAAAGACAGGAGAGTAGTTGGTGGGTCAAGTTTACCTCAGTTGGCATATTTTCACATACTCTATATCAAATTTTCATTTAAAGTCCAACTTTTATTGTTGAGTTTCCTTACAGAGACTCAGCAAACGTTGCTAAACACATGCGAAACCCACAATGGTTTGCCTTACCTATAGTGTTACAATGCTTTTCATCAATGTCCAAATCTAAAAAATCTCTATTATTATTGTTATTATTATTTTTACGTTTCTTTTTCGTTAATTTATTTTACAGAACATGCATTCCTTATTTGTGAGGAGTTTCGACTCGACCCTTTAGTGGCTTATCATGCCATTGAAATACTAGAGAGGCAAGTCACCAGACAGTGTTAAGCTTATATTTCTCAGCCATCTAAATAAAGTATTAACAATCTTAATTTTCTTACCTCAGATTTATGCTGAAGCACATTGGGAATTTATTATCCCAGCAGAAGAGTGAGGTGTGTGACGGCAGTGTGTGTGAAGCCAAAGGAAACTATGACGAGCTGGTCTTTCAGAATCTGAGCGAAAAATTCCGTCTCTTCATTATTTCCAGTGTGCAAATCGCCAGCAAAGTAACCCTACATACCAATGTAAGAGTATAAAGATATAAAGTTGGACATGATCAGTTCTACTTGTTGGTATGTTTTTGTGAGATTGTATGTGGAATTTAGGTGATAGACAACAGTTCTGCATTGAGATACCTTCATTTGGTTGGTACCGACTGTCCCAAAGAGAAAATATTAGAATCGGAGCTTCTCATCTTGAAAACTTTGGACTACAGAGTGAACGTACCAAATCCTCTGTCATACGCAGAGACTCTCCTAGAAGTTCTTGGTAAAGTTGTTCATAGTTGTCAAGTAAGCTTCTTTGCAATGAAGCTTAAAACTTCATTTTAAGTGTGATCTCACTGTGCTGAGATCAGCTAGTCGTACTGTTGCTACAGTATATCATATGACCTTGTGTGTTTTCTGTAGGCCACAACAATCCGACTACACCCATTGTACACTTGCATCACCTGTGCAGGTATGTTCTGCAGTTTGTTTACCTGCAGAGGGAGTCAATCTATAGCTCATTACTTATGGCTGTAACCGGATGTCTCAGCCCCTCTCCAGATCAACGGTAACTATAACGTTCATTGACTGTTGAGCTCTTAATCATCATCATCCTTATGCAGAATTGCTATTATGATAAAATTATGACTAAAAATACAGGTCACCGCTGGAGTTATGTTACATCTACATCTCATTTCCCAAAGAACAAATAAACCCTTGTAGCCTCTGTTTATCTGTTTAGAATATCTAAGAGCATGGTCCGATCACTGCAGCAAGGTGCCGCTGATTGCCGCACACTGAAAGCTCTTCTTGCTCAAGGGTTGTTCTGTCTGTGTGTAACAGGGCAAAGTTTGTGTCTGTGACAGAAGACTGCATGCTGTTAGGTGTGGGAGCGATTGCCGTGGCTGCTTTCATCTACCAAACATCTGCTTGGGAGAAGGTAAGTCCTACCACCTACGCACCTACGACCAGACGAGTGCTCGCTGTTTTCTCTCTGAAATTAGGTACAACATACTTACATACATATTCTTCTAGAAAATGTCTGTACGAGTTTCAGGCCGTTCATGTTCTCATTGTTGCTTGATAAAATATAAACAGAAAAATACCCTTTTTAAAAAAATACAGAAATGCCAAATTTCTGCTCCGTCCCAGTTTCTAGCTTTGTTACCGATGGATTGATTCAGGTGTGTTGGAAATGGGAATAAGGGAAAGATGTAAATATGAACCATTTGGGGCAGGGATTTGTGCCAAATATCGGATGTTTTATGTTAAAGATTGGGTTAAAATATAGACCTGTGTAATGACACATGAATTTTCACTGTTTTGTAAAAGTCTTTTGTGCCAGGCATGCAAAATAAAATTGAAAAGAGTTATTGAAAAGAATTTATTCTAATACTAGTATGTTTATTCTAGTATTTCCTGTTTTGTTTTTTTTGTTTTGTTTTTTTACTTTTATTAAGAATTGTTTGTGAGTGTAATTTCTTTTGTCTCTGGATATTTTCCTTTGCTTCTGATTTAGCATATAGCATATAGCATATTAGCATATTATATGGCTGGGTGGGTCAGAAAAAGGGACATTAGCTTTAAAGGTCATTTAGGTAAACTGGATCCAGAGCCCTTTTGACCTTCCCACTACATGAACAGTTGATTAGCAGTTCACTAGCAAACCCATAATGATCGTCGTCTGTGATGTGAGCTATTATTTGGGGCTAAGGAATTTAAAAGAAGGAGGGAAAGAAAACTATAACATGGCTAAAACGAAAGGCTGTCATAACAAACGAGGCAATCATTTAACTTTGGTGCTTATGACTGGTCTGGAATGCTGCTCAACTGGTTGGGGTGAAGACATCTGGGTGAACATGACATGTTCACATGATTTGTATGCAGTCACAGTAGCATTCCTCTTTAAAGTGCTCTTAAAGCATGTACAGTCAGGTCCATATGTATTTGGACAGCGATCCAATTTGCCTAAGTTCGCCTCTGTACACAACCACAATGAATTTGAAGTGAAGCTTTCATGATTGAAGCGTAGACTTTTTGCTTTAATCCAAATGGATTAACTAAAAAAAATTGCAATCATTTAGGAATTAAAATGATATTTTCAGCCTCCTTCCAATTTCACAACTAACATAATTATAAACATAAGGATTATTTATCATTCTTGGAAGCAAATCCTTTGCCATCAATGATATCTGGAACCCATGGACATCACTAAATGTTGCTGAGTTTCGTCCCTTCCTCCCTTCCCGCTGCCGCCTTCAGTTGCTGCATATTTGTGAGTCTTTCTGCCTTCAGTTTTATCTTCAGTAAGTAAAAAAGCATGCTCAATTTGGTTGAGGACATTTAAGAACATTTAATTTCTTTGCCTTGAGAACTATGTTTTGGGTCATTATCCATCTGTAAAAGTTATTCTTGGTTTCTGTCCAAAGGATCTTGGTCCAGGACTGGGCAGGCTTATTTAGATGTTTTCTGCAAAAACTACTCTTGAGTGTTAACAGTGTTTTGCATCTTGAGTTAAAGCCTCTGTATTTAAATTCAGGTTATGAAGGTGTCTTTAGATTGCCACCTTGACAGTGTTATGCCTCCTCGAGAGCGTTCATGACTTGTCTTGATGTTACGAAGGGAAAGAACTCTGCAATCATCCACTTTAAATTCAATTCAATTTATTTGTCTGACAATGGACAATGGAACAGAAGTAGGGAAACAGAGAAGGAAAATCCCTATTTTATCTCTAATGAGCAAGTGTGCAATGACGGTGGTGAGGAAAAACTCTGTGATGATATGAGGAAGAAACCTTGAGAGGAACCAGGCTCAGAAGGGAACCTCATCCTCATTTGGGTGACACTGGACAGTAAATAATGTAAATGTAACTAAATAATGCCCTTTCTACAACAGCAACCAAGAGCTTATGGAGAACTATTAGGTCAGTTTCTGAGTTTGTTATAGACACTAATGCCTTGCTGTCGAAAGCTGACAGATGTAACAGCAGATCTGTGATGGTGTGATAGTCCACAGAAGTGGCTCTGTCCACAGCAGTCTCCTGGTCACAGGCTGTCCACACAGATCCATCCACAGCATCAGTGAGCACCTCCAAGCGATGAGACCCTGACCAGGGGTAGAGCCAGTGGTCACACTGGAAACTCAGAACACTGGGAGCTCGGGAGTGGAGCTTTAGTCATCTTCCATGGTCTACCAGGCCTGTTGGTGTTGCTGAGCTCACCAGCACATCACTACTTTTTAAGAATGTATCACCAAATTGTAGAATCCACTCCAAAAGTTTCTGCTGATTGGTTTTATTTCTCAGCCTAATGATGGCTGCCTTCACCGCTTTGGACCATGTATTGACAGTTCCCATGAACAGATACTAAATGCAAATTCAACACTTGAAATGAACTCCAGACTTTTTATCTCATTAAGCTGCCATGAATTAGTGTGGAAACAGGCCACACCTGGCTATGAAACTGCTTATCTGTCAAGTGTCCAATTACTGTGAAAGTGTGAAGAAGAGCCTCACAGATATATTACATCACAATGAATTCTGTTCTTCACATATCCCTGCTTGTTAGGAAGCTGAAGTCAGAGCACAGGGTCAGCAGTGGACAGCACCCCTGGAGCAGAGAGGGTTAAGGGCCTTGCTCAAGGGCCTAACCGTGGCAGATTGGTGGTGATGCGGCTTGAACCCCTAACTTTCCGTTGAGCCACTTCTACCTCAATGGAGGGACTATATGAAAAATGAATTGAATTTAAGCTGTAAATCTACACTGCAGTCACATCGCGATTGCTTCATTTCAAATCCATTGTGATGGTGAATTGGGGCAAAAATGGAAAATTGTGTCACTGTCCATAAACATATAAACCAGACTATACAGATACGTGCACAGATTTTGATGCTTGATGTTTAATACTTCTGCCACTAAATTTATAATCCACAATGTGCATGTGCATTTATATTCTAGGTAGTGGAGGAGCTCACGCTGATCACCGGCATCTCAGCAAAAAGCATCATGGACTTTGCTAATGTGACCCTCGTGCACATCACCAAGAACAAAGTAAAATAACTCTGATCAGTAGAAGGAACCTGAAGTAGACTATTTACTACAGAATAGTGTAATATCTTCAAAATGATAAAATGAATCATCTCATTGTTCTAGCAATGTGTAAAAGACACAATATTGATAGATAAAATTTGAATATTTGATAAACAGAGGTGATTTCATGTTTTTCCCTGCACAGTTCATCTACATTTGATTGATTGATTTATTTTTTTTGGTGATTTCACTGCATTAATGATTTTTAATTACATGCAGAATAAACAGGTCAGGTAGATTTTTAGACGCAGGATTTTTGATCAGTGGACAGTACACTGTTGTCATGGTAACTCCTTACTGGGCTCGCTTTCTGACTCGAGCTGTCTAAGATTGAAGTCCAGCCAGAGCGCCATAGGGGTCAGTGTCCATGTTTTGTTGTTGTTGTTGTTGTTGTTATTTAAACCGGTGCTTTCATTTATCAGCAAGATGCATTAGTCTGCCCTGAGAATTGAAATTGTTTAATGACCCACACAAAAAAGTGTAGTTTGTGTTACACTGGGTCTGTGCATACAATGATGGAAATTTAAATGATAAATTTATTGTTATTCTCATACTGACACTTTAGCACCTGGACAAAGAGATGACAATACATGTATATGAACATCAGCCCCTCTAGGATTTTGTGATCACACCACACAATCCAGCAAACTGTGATATACAGAGGAGCTTGCCATTTTTCCAAATGACCACAGGTTATTCAAGCAAAATCAAGCATTTTTGGTCACAACAATCAAAGAAAATGTTGGCAAAATCCTGGAGGGACTGTAAAAACAATACCCATCAGCCATGTTATGAGAACCAGTTTTTTTTGTGGCTATTTGTCGATTTTTTTTTTTACTTTAAAGCTGCTTTGTTAGACTTCACATAATCTCAAATAATGAGATTACATCGAATTATCAACAGGGTTAAAAATCTTATCACTGAATTATGTTACTAGCATAATTCTGACTGATTATCATTTAGTGATTTTCATCGCTTCCTTATTCCTAACTTTAGGTTTCCTGCATTGACTCATACTTTAATCCAACCACAGGGGATGCACAGAAGTGTGTGTGTGTGTGTGTGTATGTGTGTGTGTGTGTGTGTGTGTGTGTGTGTGTGTGTGTGTGTGCTCTGTTTAATCTGTTGCTTTGGTTTCCTGTTTAATTCTCAGTCTCTCCGCATATTAAAAGCATCAGAATTTTTGTTTTGCGAAATCACGTCGGAAAAATGAGCAGTCTGCCATGTCTTGTTAGGAAGTAGCGAAGCTGGTAAGTAGTTAGCAGAATTTCACTGAAAACATAGTGACAGCTAGTTGCGATAAGATCTATAAATGAACAAATAAATTCCAGCTAATGTTTTACAACAAACAGCCATAACATTAAAACAACCTGCCTAATATTGTGCCACCAAATATTTCTGACTCCTCAAGGCATGGACTCCACAAGACCTCTGAACGTGTACTGTGCTATCTGGTTAGTCATTAGCAGCAGATTCCTTAAGTCCTGTAAGTGGTAATGGATTACATCCCACAGATCTGTGATCAGACTGAGATCTGGGGAATTTGGTGTTGGAAGTCAACACCTTGAACTCTTTGTCATGTTCCTCAAACCATTCCTGAACAATTTTTCAGTGTGACAGGAAGCATTATCCTGCTGAAAGAGGACACAGCCATAAGGGAACACTTACCATGACTTGGCCTGAGACAGTGTGTAGGTAGGTGCTACATCACTTCACCTGTCACTGGTTGTTAATGATATGGCTGCAGCCATAATATTTACTCTGAGTACTCTGACTGGGACTGATATGGTTACATTTGAGATGTCAGTTATATTCATTACAATTTAAGTGATGGTCAGTTAGTTAATACCCTTTTCCCTTTGAGAAATCTCCCAGCCATCATATAGAGAAGCCATTTATATATATATATATATATATATATATATATATATATATATATATATATATATATATATATATATATATATATATAATATATGTGTGTGTGCGTGTATTGAAAGCCTGTTGTCCAATGAGATTTAATCAGTATACTGAATCTGCAACAAAACCCAAAACAAAACAAAGCTGTGCATCAACAGGGTTCTCTCAGCAGGGCATTTAAATGAGATTTTCCCACAGATTGCTCTGTCCACTGAAAGCAGTTTGTGTAAAATGAACGAACAGCTCGATATTGAAGTGAGATGTTTGATCATTTGATTTGGCGGTATATTGAATTTCACCATGGGTGATGAATAATACAGACACATTTCCACATTTTCCATATGAAACATTTCATTGCTGTGTTTTAATGAAAATTTTACAGGAGGTTGGTCTTCCTATACAGTCTTAAAGCAGTCAAATGTGGCATGCATGTGTAAGCCAGTGAAATTGTACTGGCTGACATTTTTTGTGGAAAAGCATTAAGCAGGCTGAACAAACTGATTTGAATTAGTATAAAATGGTAAAAATCTAAACCACTTACTTAAGTGGCAAAGTTTAGACAACTATGCAAGAGACATCGGATATGGCTCTTTCATAAATAGACACAGCAAGTGGCTTGCTTAATATGCTTTTTAGGCATTAGGAACTATTCAGTATTTAGATGAAATGTCTTAGAAACTCAGGTGTTTTCTTCACCTGTTTAAATTGTCTCTTAGCTGCCTACATTGTCTCTTGGTCACCATGGAGACAGATGCTCCCTGTGTCTATGTGGGTTTCCATGGATCTCTGGTGTTCTTTTGCCTCCCAGAACATGTCCCTTCCAGGGAATATTCACATGTCATGTCCAGTGTTTCCTGGATAGGAGGGATGAATAAGGAATGAAGGAATGAATAAATGTTTGATATAGTTGTCTTTGGACTGTATACTGTATACGTGGTACAAAGTTACTAGATGCAAGAGCAGATACAGATGAATAAAAATCTGCTGAATTGATGCCTAAAGCAGGAAACAATTAAAGATCAGTAGTTCTAATGACCATTTTTATTTATTTATTTAAAAAAGTTTTACATCTTCAGGATCTTACATCTACTCCTACGTGGTAGGCCGCAGTAAAAGCTGCGTCATAGAAAGTGAGCTCAGTTTGTCTGTGCATGGGTGCTATAACATTGGAATCCCACAAGCACAGGGCAGGAAAAATAAAAATGCTCCATCACTTCCATGCTGTTACCATGGCAACCCGGGGCCTTTGCCGAGTCACGGGGGAATTCTGTTTTTTTGCACGGCTCACTTGCTAAATGAGCGAGTCAGCTCTTCAGGGGTCTGCCTCTTGCCTCTCCCTGGCAACTGGTTGCTAGGTTGCCACAGTTGCCATGTTAATGCGACATTGAGGGTTTGTAGGTATTCAAGCTCATAAAACATTGTATCACATTCTGGACACCAGCATCTGCCTGTAATGTCTCCTCATTAATCACGTACTGTATGTTTTACAGAGAATGATAACCATTGACTACATGCACTATGCTAGTTCTAAACCTGCCAAGATTTGATAGCAAGTATATGCCAAATTTAAATGGAATTGATGTTATAGCCCCCCGGTGAGAGGCAACAGCATGTGAGAGTATTGCAGTTGTGCTCCATAGCAATAAGAGAAAACAAAGACACCTGTTCTGGGAGCAGCTCAAAAACTGTGAATATCATAAATTGTCATGTTGACATTAATTTCCTTCCACAGATGCAGACATAAAATAACAGAGTGCTGTAATGGCATTTGAGGCAGGGCCAAGTGGCAGCAATGTTTGTCACCTGCTGAATGGTGAATGTTGAGAGATCGTAGAATTGCCTGAGAGACTGACTGCTGGTTGTAAGCCACAGTACCCAGAGCATAGGGTGGCTAAGTAATGCATAATATTATCTATAGGACAGAGTGATGGATGGGCTTGGCTCGAAAGGGCACTGCAACAGGAAATCCAGGGGCCTGGCTTATCAGCATTGTGGTACAAAGTTTTAAATCGTTTCTTTTGCATTCTGAGTTCTCATCTGTGCAATAAAATTGGGATTCAACAAAAGTGCCTACAAATGACATACTCCAAAGTGTAAGCTACAAAACAGTATCAGTTGTTCATAGCTGCTGTACATGTGCATGTCACTGCATTTAAAATTATCCGTGAATATTATGTATATTACAAATATGTGGGCATTGCTTCAATAGATGCCTTAATAAGCAATCAACATTGGAGATACAGCATTCATGAACAAAAGAAATTTAAGAAGCAAGGATTTTGATAAAAATCAATAAAGTAAAACTGTGCTGTTTGTTCATTTAAAATGATTTTTAATCACAATCTCCAGTTCCCCCGTGAGTCTGGTTCCTCTGAAGGTTTCTTCCTCATATTGTCTCAGGGAGTTTTCCCCCGATTTGCGGCTGCACTTTTCGTTAAGTTTAGAAATTTGTGGCTCGGGTGATTTTCTTGGTTCAGCTTACCATGAGTTTGGAGGTTGTGTTTCACTGTGTTACACCACAGCTCTGCATACATTGTACTTTCAGATCCCAAGCCACTAACCAGCCATTGTACTCAAGTTCGCAAGTTTGGCTTTGTTTCTTTGTTCTTCAGGTTGTATCTGATAAGCAAGTCAGCAAGCAAGTCAGTATTCAGTCAGTTGTAAAGTGTGACAGATCTAAAGATTTCAATGCAAGCCAGGACGATCAAGCGAGGCAATTAAACACAATAGCTTATAATTATAGGCTATAGTTATAATCGCTAGTACTAAAAACAATATCACTATTATTATTCATAAAATCTAAACATGATATTTAGTGATACACACAGATAGAATGATTATGTTCTCCGGGTCGCAGATGAGGAACAAAAATGTCAAAAAGAGGAAGGAGAACCTTGGCTGAGTTTGTTTTTTGGTTAATGCTGAGACACTGCATTGTTTCTCGTGATGGAATATGCATGGCAAAAAAAAAGTTTCACTATTATGGAGGCATGTGTAGGAAGTGTATTTTTTTTAGACTGAGTACCACGCAGTTCTATCACTATGGACTGTTCACGCGCAGACTGAAGCCAGCAGGCGGACGGGCGAAGTTCTGTTGGTTACTTACTGGATAAGTGAGCATCACAGAATGTGCTGCCTCAGTGACTCACTAGAACAGTAGTTAAGTTAGAACAGATGAGTCGTGAGATCCCGAGTGCCTGAATTTCTGTGCAACCCTCGAGAAATTAGTTATAGTTATCTGATCAACATAAAATAAATAACACTAAACAAACTGCCAACACCGTTAAAGCCTGAAATGTAAAATTGTTATTGTTCTTTCACACCACTGGTATATTACAGATTTAAAGTACTGTGTCTAACAAAGACCTGGATTAGAGCAAATGAGTACATAACTATAAATAAGGACCCCGCCTGTGTCTAAGTGGCCGAGGAGGAGGCGTTGCAGCTATTTATAAAGATGCTGTAGGCATTACCCAGAAATCTGCATGAATTTATCTCTTTTATTAACATAATGGACATATTCACCAAACAGAAGTTTAAACAGAACACCAGGAACCTATATTTATATCTGACTGATTTTGTCCAAGATCTTGTTGTATAAGTGCAAAAAAAAGCAATAAATGGAAAGTGGAGATTTTGAAGACTTCGAAATATTCTTTCAGATAAGCCACAAGATCCTTTGAGAACAGTTTTTGTGTTTTTAATATAGCTTACTCAGTGGGTGTTACTCAAGATCGAGCACTCTGTAGCAGATTCACTGCCTGTTTATTACCCACGTTTGCAATCAGTAATGAAACCATGGTCACATGACCCAAGTCACAGCAGCTAGTGTATTGGAAGTGGTAGCTCAGTGGTTAAGATGTTAGACTACTAATTAGAAGGTTGTCAGTTCAAATCCCAGCACCACCAAGCTGCTTAACCCTTAACCGTCAACCACTCCGATATAAATGTAAGTTGCTCTGGTTAAGGATGTCTGCCAAATGTTGTAAATGTGTCTGGCTTTAATAAAAATGTGCCTGACTTCACCCTCTGACTCCACAGAACTCAATGCGAATGTTTTGAGTCAACTTTTTGCTCTAGTCTATACTTGTTAATGTTTCCCCATTTAAAATATAAAATAATTAAGAGTTAATTATAATACGTTATAAATGTTATATCTATGTTCTAAAACCGGCCTGTCATTCATAACATTATGAGCAGTGACAGGTGAAGTGAATAAGACTGATGATCTCCTCATCATGGCACCTGTTGTGAGATATATTAGGCAGCAAGTGAACATTTTGTCCTCAAAGTTGATGTGTTAGAAGCAGGAAAAATGGGCAAGTGTAAGGATTTGAGAGAGTTTGAGCAAACAAGGGCCAAATTGTTATGGCTAAAACTGCAGCTCTTGTGGGGTGTTCCCGGTCTGCAGTGGTCAGTATCTATCAAAAGTGGTCCAAGGAAGGAACAGTGGTGAACCGGCGACAGGGTCATGGGCGGCCAAGGCTCATTGATGCACGTGGGGAGTGAAGGCTGGCCCGTGTGGTCCGATCCAGCAGACGAGCTACTGTTGCTCAAATTGCTGAAGAAGTTAATGCTGGTTCTGATAGAAAGGTGTCAGAATACACAGTGCATGATGGATCAGGACTGTTTTGGCAGCAAAAGGGGGACCAACACAATATTAGGCAGGTGGTCATAATGTTATGCCTGATCTGTGTATAATCTCGGACACTCCAGTACCTAACAGAGACCTGCTGTATATGACTGCATCAGTGGGGTGATTATAATTCTAAAACAAAACCAATATAATGAATTAAGTTCACTGATGTCCTCCTCAAAATTTTTCCTAAAGAATTTCCAACTTTGTATGACAATAAGAAACTCTTCCCTTAGCATTGGCTATGTTTGTAAATCTTTCAAACTAGCATTGATTAAGAAACCCAACATGCGAGTTTCAAAGCTCCTATTTGTCCCCAAGATGCTATTAAAGAGTCTAATTCAGCAGCTGAGTGTCATGGGGATCATGTGAAGTCGCTGCATTTGGTGAGTTTGATCAATCAGGTAGGTAGGTTCATGATGATAAATGATATGACCTATAGTATTTCTTTGTTCCGATATGCAGTTATCCAGTCAGTCAAACATAGTCCAGGTCTAGAGCTCTTACATCAGAATGGTGGGGGAAATGTGATCTCTGGGATTTTCACCTACAAGTCTACAACTACAACAACAACAACAAAAAAAAAACTAGACAGTGAAAGATTGCCTGCTGCTTTTTCCAATTTTAAGCTTTCCAGTTCAGTGACAATCCCAGGAGATCAGCAGTTCCTGAAGTACTTCTAACATACCAGTCAACGAGATCAGATGAGATTTTTCCTCATTCTAATGTTCGATATGAACATTAGCCATGAGCTGGTGTTCCTAATAAAGTGGCTAGTGCTTACACAAACAGGTCAGAGAGTCTATGGTAACTATTAGCACCACTCTTTACAACCATGATGAACAGAAAAGCATCAGAAAAGCTACAACAGCAGAGGACCACGTCAAGTTCTTTTGGTCAACCAAGAAGAGAAATCTGAAGCTACAGTGAGCTAAGAAGTGGACCGCTGACTGAAGGAAAAAGACCAGGCGGTGTTCTTCTTCATATTCAACTATATTATATTCTTACGAAAAAGAATTTCTGCATGTGGCCCAATATGCATCTGAACAGGAAATCTACCATGTGCAAATTCTGAATATTACTCCATAAATCAGAGATGTGCTTTCAGCCTACTTGTGCTGTTTTTCCTTAAAAAGGTTTCCAGGCATTCAGTAGGTGAAGCTATACAGAAGCTGTCAGAGATGAGAAATCGTTCTCAAGGCCAAACGGATACAGTCAGACGTGATATTCAACTGCCTGGACAGCCATGATTAAGTGATTACCTTATTTTCTCTGCACCAGCCAGAGGATTTAATTTCTGAGCTCTACATAATCAGGGTGGGAAAAAAATCCTGGTACTTATTAATGAGCGAAGGAGCTAATGGTTTGTATCACAAGGGAGACTGGATGAACAGATGGACTGAATGAATTATGTAACTCATAATATTCTCTAAGTCAATAGTGAATTTTTTCTGACAGCCAAAGCCTCTCACTGCTAGTTCGGTTCTACGGATTCGATCCTTAAGTGTTTTATGAACCCAAAAAGAACAACGTTTTTTTTAATACTGGCTATCTATGGCTTTGTCAAGAACTTTCAACTTTTCAGAAAGACAGTATTTGAATGCTTTTCATTCACACTAAAGAGAAAGTAGATTTTATATACTAATATATATACTTATATACTAATAATATTTCATTTCTAGTCAGAACTAGTGAGACATCTTAGTTCTTGCTACCAACCAAACCATGGCAACTACTGACCAGCAAAAAAATCAGTGTATAGTGCGTTATTCATAATAGAGTAGCATTATATTTATATATACACATTCATGTCCACGTTATTAGGAACACCTATACACCTGCAAAATTCATACCAGTGATATCTAATCAGCCAATCATATAGCAACAGCACCATGCAAAAAGCCAAGAGCTTCAGTTAACGTTCACATCAAACATCAGAATGAACAAAATCTGTAATCTCTGTGATTTTAACCGTGGCATGGTTGTTGGTGCCTGATGGGCTGGTTTCAGTATTTCCCGGAACTGCTTGATCTATAGAGTTTACACAGAGGGATGTAAAAATAACGACAACAGAAAGCATCCTGTGGGCAGAGGGTTCGAATGCTGAAAACTTTGTTGATGAGAGAGACCAGAGGAGAATGACCAAGCTGGTCTGATCTGACAAGAAGTTTATAGTAACTCAGATCATCACTCTTTACAAATCCAGTGAGCAGTAAAGCATCTGAGAGCAAATTAAACCTTGAAGGAAATGCGAAACGAGCCTAGTTGAGCATTATGGGCATAAAACAACAACAACAAAAATGAAATAAATCACTAATGTAGATCCAGATTTTAGTATTTTTGTGTGTGTGTGTGTGTGTGTGTGTGTGTGTGAGAGAGAGAGAGAGAGAGAGAGAGAGGGAGAGATGTGCCCCAGTGTTATTACAACTAACAAATGCCTTCATCAACAGTGACAGTGTTATCATTAGTGGCATTAGTTTTAATGTTTTCAACTAGACCGTGAGATATAATGTATTGATCAATCATAACAGTGTAATTGTTGAGTTATCGATAGATATTAGGTTTTATCTCTCCAGTAGCCCTTTTATCCCTTTAATCTCACCAAGCAGCTGCCCAGTGTCCATGTCTAATTACATCAACTGTAGCACTGAGAGCATTCAGAACAAACTGCTGACTGAGATCGACCTTGAACCCGCCCCCTCCATCTCAAACGCGCTAGCCCCGCCCATCGCTGATGAATAATTCATGACTATACAGTCGGTCAGGGCAGAGCTTTACGTGTCCGTGTGTGGGACTGCATTTCCCCCGTTTTATTAATGGATCATTTGTGGAGCACAGTAAAGCACGTAGACCAAACGTTTGCGAAAAATTGGAGTAGAGAGATCTGGCGGACTGACAGCAAATCGATATAGGGTTTGTGTAGATCTTAGTGTAGCCTTTTTTATGTGGCGAGGACAAGCATAAATACAGTAAAGAGGACGTGAGAAGAACCGGTGCACGAAGGACGATTAGGAAGTAAAAATAATAATAATAAAAAAAAAAAAAATATATATATATATATATATATATATATATATATATATATATTATAACACGAGAAAGGTAGGTGATCTTGACAATTCTTTCCCACGCACACACACACACACGCACGCACACGTCTGAAACACTGTCAGCGTGGGTCAAGGTGGGATGGAAAGAAAAAGCGAAAGCCGATGAGATTTTGCAGTGAACGTGAGGACATGAATCTGCTTTCACCGGCGGATCTCAGCATCGACTGACGCTATTTTTCCCGGTGAGTTCTCTTCAAGGATGATAGAGTGAGTTGGAAGTGGTGTTGAGCTGTGAATGGCGAGCTCTGCCTGTAGGATCCTGTGCTGTTGCATTGCAATACGCTGTGTGTTTAATCCAATGAACAGGTGAATGATGAACTCCTGGTAAAAACAAGACACCACTTTCCTTCTCAGCAGAGCTTCATAATTAAGGAAATAATCAGACTAATTTGGGACAGTACGATAAGTCGACTGTCTTGTTAAAGAATTGTTTTGGGTCAGATGTAAAACCTAATGATTAAAGCCAAGCTTTTGACACTGACCTCTGTTTAGATGCATGAAGCCAAAGCAGTAACAGGATGCAAATTCTTAATACAATTAAATCCAAGATTTGAGCTGAGGTGAGGTGAGTGCTGTATAAAAAATAGTGATGCAAATGTGCCTACGTTGTCTCGATTCTTCTCTCCATACCGGTATGTAGCCATGTAAATGAAATGAGTGTAGCTTAATATAATATGCTGCAGTTTTGTGTAAGTCATGACAATATCAGCTGACAGTCAAGGTTTCAGTATTGGTATCGTTATCAGAAAAGAAATGTGGTATTGTGCCATACCACTTTGTGCCATCATTAACAATAAGAGTATAATCTTAATCAAGATCCCTTCTCACACACACACACACGCACGCACGCACGCACGTCTTCCACTGACATAATTATTAATGCAGATGATTAATGACAATTCATTTGTATGTTTATTTGTTTATTTATTTTTACTAAAAGCTACACACCAATACCGTTTCATAATGTGTGGATATAATATGTAGCACGTCTGTGAATGTTGTCTTTTAAGCTTTATCTATTAACACAAGTGAGGCTAGGCCTAGTTTCCATGCTCGTTCCATCAAAGAGACAGGAACTGCACAGGAACTGGTGCAAGGTGATAACACACTTATTTTGGAGGGGTATAGCTAATGACTGGCCCTTTGTTTAGTGGCATTTTGTCCTTGTCTAATTCAGAACACATTTCCAGTTGCTTAGAAATGGTTTTCCATGACTGGTGTTTTGAAAAGTATTTTCTCACCGTATGTTTCTGTAAATTATTAAAATGCTTTTGCTTATAGCGCCACAGTATTTATTTTAGTGTGTATTAGTGCACAGTGTTTGGACTAGCTTTGATATGGCAGACTCGGTTGGATTACTTCTCTTTCGACAGGCGACTGCTGTTCTGAAAGATGCATGTTTCCTGCCTCTCGCTGTTTTATTTTTCCTGCCTCTGCATCATATTTTAGTCTTCTCCCTCTCACTACCTTCATCTGCCTCAAACTAAATGTTATCAAAAGGAAAAAATGGTCAGAATATGACAGTAGAGGAGGCAGAGGTGGGCTGCTGGCAAATCACTTTTTTTTTTTTTTTTTTTTAGATGTATTGGAAATGGAAGCTGAAATAAGCCGCCAATCAGAGGCCACACTGTGGGGGCTGTTAGGCTTTTTATATGCTTGGGTAGATGAGCTGATTTTGATAGTCAGGGTGCAAATATGTGTTGATGTGTTTTTAGATTGCTCTGCTTTTAGAGAGAATGTGATGGAGAGCGTAATCTTTTAACAAAACAAAACAAAACCAAAAAATCAAATAGCTTTGCCACATACTACACCGTCTTTTCTAGATCTTTTCTAGATCTTTAATCTAACTTCTACTTCAATCGATATTTTCCTCACCAAACCCATTTGCATAAGCAAAATTATTTGAAACCTAAAACCTCATTTACATGAGTACTTAGAGTCTTTGTTACAAAACTTTGATTAAAGATCACTTGTGGTGGATTCAGTTGACATGTTTTGGAAAGACACACCTTGTTAATTTGAAGGCCCAAAGCCAAAATTGCATGTCAGAGCAAAAAAAAAAAAACAACAAAAAAAACAAGCTGATGGAATTGTGAGGAGATCTCAGAGAAACTCAATCATTGCAGGAGAGTTATTGTGTACATGACAGCACACACAAAGCAGGGTAAGGAAACAAGATTTAAATGAGGTTTTTGCATGTGCTAATTATTCTCATTAGACACAGCTATTACAGATCTCAAAAAAAATAAATAAATAAAAATCTCCCAGAAATCTGAATCGAAACATCTATGTTTACTTTTGGACATCGAATGTAATGCAGCTTGTGTAAGGCTTGGAACAACTTTTCAGAGACCTGTATGAATGCAAAATAAATGCACGTTCTGTTCCCTTTTCACATGCTGATTTTACTGTTGACATTTTTACCATATTAATATTAAGTCATTGTTTTGAGACGCTATATTTACAGTCATGGGACAGAGGAAGTACACCCTCCTTCAGTTCTGTGTTTTTATTTATCAGGGACTAAAGTGGTCATACTGACCAACATTCCGAAACCAGGTAGGAAAAAATAAGTACACCCTTCATACCTTGACAATCACTGAAAGATTAATAAGCTGGTGTTACTAATGAAATTCACAGAACTCAGCTGTGTGGCTATGTCACGCTAAGATCAGCAATATCCTCAGAGAAGCAACTGTTTTTGCTCATCATTCTAAGAAGGGTTATAAGGCCATCTCCAAACAAGTTCACCATTCTACAGTGAGTAAGACTGTTTACAAAGAGAGAGCTTTTAAGACATGTGCTAGGTGTGGCCATCCCAGCAAGTTCAGCTTAAGGTCAAACTCTTTAATGCTCAGAGATATAATGAGCTCATATTTTTCACGCATGTGAGCTACAAAGATCATTTTGATGATTATGTTAATCACAGCGCAATCAGAAAAACATCGGTTTGCAAGATTGCATAGCAACAAACCACACAGGTTCTGGAACAATATCCTTTGGATATTGATGAGTCCAAGGTGGAGATGTTTGATCAGTTTCATGTTTCAAGCTGTTGCTGTGATGGGATAATAAGAGAAATCCTTCAAACATTAGCTGAACTGAAGCATTGTTGCAAAGAAGTCTGGGCCACAATTTCTTCAAAATGATATGATAAACGTCTACAGAAAATGTTATTGTTGCTAAACATGGTTTTACATGTTACCGAGTTACATTGTGTAGGTATGACTACATATTGAAGTCTGTTGTGTTTATTTTTGCTGTCACCTGAGCTTATTTGTTCATAGAAGTTGGTGAGGACCACACAATTGTTGTTTAGGCCTTGATAAAAATGATAAAATTGAAGGACAGCGTGCTTTCCTTTTCCCATGACTGTAGATATTGAGGCATTTGAAGAAGCATTAATAAGTTAACCCATGTTCTCCCTTTGTCTGGGTGTGTTTTATCTGGGTCCTCTGGTTTCCTTCCACTTCCCAAAACCATGTTCCTGGGATAGATTCTTGATCCATTTCAATCTTGATCAGGATAAAGAGGATAAAAGAGATCCAGAATGAATGAAGCAATACCATAGTCGATTTATTTTGTCTCCAAATTGCAGAAACAGGCTTTCAAAGATTTCCTTTCAAGTTTAGATTCATTTAACCACATAATTGTTGCCATAGAAACAGGCAGGCGCTATGGTGATCGATTTCATTGGCACTGTACTTCTAGGTAGCTCTAAATTGCACATTTATTAAAGCAACAAGCATACTAATGTGCTATATTGCCTAATGTGCTACATTGAGATTCAAATCCAGAAAACAGTGTTTTGCAATCCATTCTTTGACCCAGGTTTCTTGGGAAACGTCTCTATTTTCTAGTGAAATTAAATTGGCATTGCATTTGCACACAATCAAGCATTCAAATAATGAAGTGCAGGACAAAATCGAACCAAATGAAGTATGAAATTGTGACTAGTGACATATCTTATCTTAAGTGTCAATTGGCTGAATCTGGCCTGTTGGTTGTGTAAGCTTTATCAGTCCTCAGAGAGAGAAGGGTTACAGTGAAATCAGTCCAGCTTTACACATGAGATTGAAGAACACATTCTGACCCTCATTACATCACAATGTTACTTACAATCCTATCACTGCTTATTCAGTCTGATTCTTATCAATAATTACCACAGTGGTGTACATTCAGGTGTGGAATCGGGTATGGAATCTGGAGTGGTATTAGGTGTAGAATCTGGAGTGGAATCAGGTGTGGAATCTGGAGTGGAGTCAGGTGTGGAATCTGGAGTGGAGTCAGGTGTGGAATTTCGAGTGGAATATGGAGTGGAATCAAGTAGAATCTGAAGTGGATTCTGGAGTGGAATCAGAGGTGGAATCAGAGGTGGAATCTGGAATGGATTCTGGAGTGGAATCAGCTGTGGAATCTGGTGTGGAATCAGGTATGGAATCTGGAGTGGAATCGGGTGTGGAATCTGAAGTGGAATCTGGAGTGGAATCAGGGTGGAATCAGAGGTGGGATCTGGACTGGAATCAGGGGTGGAATCAGGAGTGGAATCTGGTGTGGAATCAGGTGTGGAATCAGAGGTGTAATCTGGAGTGAATTCTGGAGTGGAATCAGGGTGGAATCAGTTGTGTAATCTGCAGTGGAATCAGGTGGGGCATCTGGTGTGGAATCAGGTGCGATATCTGGTGTGGAATCAGGTGTGGAATCAGGTGTGGAATCTGGTGTGGAATCGGATGTGGAATCAGTTGTGGAATCAGGTGTGGAATCAGGTGTGGAATCAGGTGTGGAATCTGGTGTGGAATCAGACATGGAATCTGGTGTGGAATCAGAAGTGGAATCTGGAGTAGCTCTTGGTTGACTGGAATGCAAAACTACACCCACATGAACAATTGCCAGATTTAGATAGGACACCCCTGTCATAGCAGCTACTGTTCAGCTGAACTTTTTAAATCCCTTTAAACAGGTTGCAATATGAAAAGCTCACAAAATGACCACTAAACAGTGAAAAACTGCCTCCTCAGCATGGCACCATTACTAACACACTTCTCCATTCCTCAGGCATCCTCTCACACTCTAAAACTCTGTTAAACAAGCTAGTTAAAAAATCCACTGCTGCCTCTCCTAGAGACTTCCAGACCTCCACCGGGATGTCGTCAGGACCAACTGCCTTTCCACTTTTCATCCTCTCCAAAGCCTTCCTGACTTCATCCTTTCTAATCTTATCTACTTTCTGTTCCACAGAGTTCACCCCTTCTACTCTTTTTTCCCTCTCATTTTCCTCATTCATCAGCTCCTCAAAGTACTCCTTCCATCTCCTCTGTACACTCTCTTCACTTGTGAGCACCCCTCCATCTCTATCATTAATAACTCTAACTTGCTGCACATCCTTCCCATCTCGATCCCTCTGCCTAGCTAACCTGTACATGCCCTTCTCTCCTCTAGTGTCTAACCTTGTCATATGCCTTCTGCTTGGCCGTAGACACCTCCCTCTTCACTCTGCGCTGTAACTCCTTGTATTCCTGTCTATTCTCTTCAGTCCTGTCCATGTCCCACTTCTTCTTGGCTAACCTCTTCCTCTGGATACTATCCTGGACTTCCTCATTCCACCACCAAGTCTCCTTATCTTCTTTCCTCCTTCCAGATGACACACCCAGCACCTTTCTCCCTGTCTCCCTGATCACTTCTGCTGTAGTTTCCCAGTCATCTGGCAGCACTACCTGACCACCCAGAGCCTGCCTCAACTTCTGTCTAAATTCCTCACAACATTCCTCCTTTTTCAGCTTCCACCACTTGGTTTTCTTCTCTATCTCTGACCTCTTCTTCATACAGACCATCAAAGTCATCCTACACACCACCATCCTATGCTGTCTGGCTACACTCTCTCCCACTACCACTTTACAGTCACTAATCTCTTTCAGGTTGCCTCTTCTACATAGGATGTAGTCTACCTGTGTTCTCCTACCTCCACTCTTGTAAGTCACTCTATGCTCCTCCCTCTTCTGAAAATAAGTGTTAACCACAGCCATGTCCATCCTCTTAACAAATTCCACTACCGTCTGTCCTTTAAGGTTCCTTTCCTTAACTCCAAACTTGCTCATCACCTCCTTGTCACCTATGTTCCCCTCACCAACATGTCCATTAAAATCCGCTCCTATCACCACTCTCTCACCCGTGGGAATACTCTCCATCACCTCATCTAATTCACTCCAGAATCTCTCTTTCTCCTATAACTCACAACCTACCTGTGGGGCATAACCACTAACAACATTCAACATCACCCCTTCAATCTCTAACTTCAGACTCATCACCCTGTCTGACATTCTCTTCACCTCCAGAACATTCCTCTTAAACTCCTCCTTCAGGACCACACCTACCCCATTTCTCTTACTATCCACACCATAATAAAACAGTCATAGATTTATTACAATCCCTGTCATAGTACCAACATTCAGAGTTCCTATTCTCAGTCCTACACTCTTACCTTTCCTCTTCTCTCTCTGTCTGCGCACTCTCCTCCCTCCTCTACTTCTTCAACCAACAGTAGCCCAATTTCCACTGGCACCCTGCAGGTCAACGGCCGCCATCGCCGTTGACCTTTACCCGGGCCTCAACCGATTCAGTATGAAATTCAGAGTATTGACGATTCACATGGTTAAATTTGGCAATGTTTTACACCGGATGCCCTTCCTGATGCAGCCCTCTCTATTTATCTGGGCTTGGGACCGGCACAGAAGTCACTGGTCTGTGACCCCCATGGCTGGATTCCAGACCTGGCTTGTAATACCTGTTTAGATATGAAACAAATTTCAGCCACTTATTTGCAAGATTTCTGATGTAGCTACTCTTTTTTTCTAATTTACATGAAGTCAAACCCACTGAGCTTTATTTTGACGCCCACTTTGTTGCATCATGAGCGCTCAAAGAGCTACTGCGGAGGAAGCAAATGTTTTTAATGGAGTCTAACCTCACAAACGACCAGTTTAATCACAGCACGCTGGTTGCACATCACCTTTTAAATAGACATTCTGAAGATGTTTTTATATGAAAAGGCAATCTTGCATTACAAAGAGAAAGGAGACAAAGCAAAGAAATGGGAGAGAGGAGGCCAAGAAAATAGAGATATAGGTTTGTGGTAGTACCACACACTAAAAAATGAGGGAAATGAATGCTTAAAGTAAAAAAAAGAAAGAAATGCACATATCACAGAATTTGAAGAAGGTAATGTTCCTACTTCACAGCCCCAATCCCCCCTGATTTGATCCTGAGATCAAGCTGTGTGGAGTTCTCTCATACCTAAAACTTATTGAATTGCAAATTCTTTGCATGTTATAATTCAGTAACCATTTATTCCCTGTTATATACTGTTATAATACATATATAGATCTATTAACATGATACACTATATGGCCAAATGTATGTGGACACCTTCCACTAAACAGAACCAAACCAAAACCAAAATAAAAAATTTAAAAAAAAAACCCCCACAAACTCTAAAGTGACACACAAGGGATCTTATAAAGGGTTAGTTACAAAACACACATACACACACACACACACACACACACACGCACACACAAGGGAATAACACAAACACAACACAGGTATTTAAAAAAAATAAAATGACGCAGCATGTGAGTATTTGGACAGTGAAATGAGTTTTGCTCTTTTCAATTTATACAGCACATTGGATTGGAAATAAAATATTAAGAAGAGCATAATGTCAGCTCGAATTGATGCTATTTGGTAGCCTGCTTTTGTTTTTCTGTCTTTGCAAGTCAACATGTGTTTGTACTGCATGAAGCATGCAAAAATCCAAAAAGGGGCAAAATAACATAATCGAAATTAAATTGGTATTGTTTAGTAATTGTTCTTTGCAGATTATTGCTTCCTGCAGTCTGCGAAGAAAAGAAAGACAAAGCAGATTTTTTGCTCTGTCAGGCTTCTAATCCCTATAATACACCAGACTTAGGTTTCTGCTTGTTTTCTTTGCGATTAGTTGTTAGGAACCTTCCTATTTTTGGTGTCCACTTTGTTTTTGAGTCATACATGCTTGTGCAAATGTGAATCATAAACAGTTCCTATTTTATGCCAGACGTTCCTTTTTTATTCACTTTGGTACATGTTCTTTTTTTTTATTGGTTTGCTGGTTTTTTACTTGTATCTTGTATGCAAGTTCTTCAACCCAGTATGATCTATCACTAACAAACTCTTAACAATTTGTGCTACAGGTTTCAGGAGCGAATTTATTGGTTGGGGCGTTTTTTTTTTTGTTGTTGTTTTTTTCTGTGTGAATGCTAATTGCTAATGCAGTTACAAATCTGAGAAATCTTCAGTCTTTGGTCAGGTGAAATTTTAGATGCAATGTATAGATTAGTGGGTCAGAGAGCTGGCCAAGTGTAGAAGTTTGAAATCCCACTGCACCATTATCAGTGGCTAGTTGAATGGCAATTTGGGTATAATATAAAAAAGCTGTTAAAGCGTTTTATTGCAAAACTAAATGCTGGACATCATTAAAGATCACATGTTGATTATTAAGTTTAAGGTACAAATGTACAGTTCTTTCCTCAGTATTCACCTTTTTTCAGGATTAAATATACATTTTCAACATTTTGCTCCAAAATTATTGGCACTTTTGGTAAAGAAAATGTATGAATAATTTTTGGAGAATTTCTAACGTGACGTGTTTTAGTTCATATTTGTGCTGAAAGCTCCATACATGACTTAGTCCTAACCTTGTGACAGAGATCAGAGTCAGGCAGACTTCAAGATGTACTTCAAGAAGTCCATAATAAGATGTATCCTTACAAGGTTCCCATGGCCTCCACTGTACTTGGGTTGTTTTCTGAACAACCATCATTTTTATGCTTGAGTGTTTCAAAACAAATGCTGCCGTAAAGATGGTGGTTAATTGTAGATTTAGAAACAGGGTTTCCTGTATTCCACTAAGCCTTGGTAACCAGTGTCTTCATGGACCTTGCTTTGTGGACAAGAGCCGTGCCATGCTGGAACTGGTTCAGTTCCAGTGAAAATAAAATAAAATATTGAAGCGAACAAAAGCATCCTTAAACAATTGTGTGTTTCTAAATTTGAGCCATCAGTTTGGTGAAGAACCACATTAAATGTGTGATGGTCAGGTGTCCACAAACCTTTGCCCATGCATTTGAATATCAGAAGTATTCAGACGTTATAGCACCCCAATATATAATGTAAAGTGAACGTAAAACTGTGTTGCATTGTTTGATTGAATTGTATTGTAACATCCTGCAGGAAAGAAGCTGGTAATGACATGATGCTTCAGATGTACTGTATTTTACTGCACATATGTTTTATTTTAACATTTAAATAATGTGTTCAGTCGAGGTTTACTTCTGTGGGATTAAATCGTTAAAAACAAACTACTTGTATTCCATGCAGTGAATTGACTTCAAGTGTTGTTTTATGATATTTCTAACCAGGCCACTCCTACCTTTAGGTGTATTCAACATTAATAATACAGTAATTATTCTTGCATATTATGCATATGTAGATGTATACAATCATTGTCAAAGGCCATAGTTCTGTTTTCCATCATCCAGCACATTCATAGTTGTAGAAACTATGATAGTGGTAACATATTTAATGGTCATGTATTTCGGTTATTTTGGAAGTGGCACAGTGAAATGGAATTATATTTTATTTGGCCAGCAAACAGCAAATGAGTAAGACATTTGGTTTAAATTAAACACACACACACACAGACTCAAACACAGAGAGTACCATTTTCTTCCACCCTTAACTGTTTTTTTCCTCTAAAGTCCTGCATTTCTTCATTCTTCAGTACCGACTGTTCAGTAATAGTTCCTCCCATGTAATTCAATTACTCGTCCATATAAAATCCATTTTCTCAGTCACAGCGCTTATTGCCTTCTTTGATATTCCTGCGAAATGTCTGTATGTCCTTTTCAGGTATTCCGTTTGCAGGGTTTTGCGGTTTAGGCTCTCTTAATGTTTCATTTGATGTGAAGAAGGGGGTTTTGTGTGTGTCGTGTGGTGAGAAGGAACCATAATCTCCTGTGGTTTCCCTCAGGCCACTCAAGCGACCTTAAAACGAGAGAGGCCAGCATGTCAGCATTATTCTGCAGGTAGGTGGAAAGTGTGTTTTGAAATTACAGATAGATGACACACAGTCATGCATCACCTAATGAGCTACTAATTGATCTCCTGCTGAATTCCCCCAAGGGACTTGAGTGTTAGAAGGGTAGAAAGAGAGATATGTGTATGCCATGTGAGGGATCTATTAGAAATTTAAATGTCTTCTTTATCTAGACTATATTTATTTCATTTAGCCCATAAAATGGGTTAAGGCCTTCATAAAATATACTATGAATAATTTAACTAGAGATAATTAAAGCCAGAGCTCATAAAAACAAATATTGTTTAAAATGTTTCCATCCTCTGTACAATATTAGTGTTTAACTTTATTTGGAATTTCATTTATCGGATGCTAATTCCTGACCTGCCATTATTTAGTAATAGGATAATTTTTCTTCTGTGTATTTCATTCATTTGATTGTTGTTGTTAGATTCCTGCACACATCATTCAGATACACTATATGGCCATAATTATTTGGACATCATTCTCATATGTACCCATTTCAAAATCATTGGCTATTATATCCCTCTACTCTTCTGGGAAAGCTTTCCACTAGATTTCTCAGTGAGGTTGAAGGGATTTGTGCTCATTCAGCCATATGAGCATTAGTGAGATTGGGCACTGATGTGTGAAGTGAGAAGGCTTATTCTATTCAGCATTCCATTTCATCCTAAAGGTGTTGAGTTGGTGCAGGACTGTGTGCAGGCAGTCAGTAGACTCTAGTATGGTTTTGTGGACCTGTAGGAAACATTCTACCTATAGGTCTTGTAGATGTGAAACAGACTGCAGAACCAGATGTTGTAGTAAACAGGTGGTTAAATGAAATACAGAATGTGAGTGGGATTCAAACAGATTAGCAGTCCATCACCTTAAACTCTCAGCCACCTTGTCTAATTTTTTTCTTTTTGGCTTTCAACACAGATTATGAAAAGAAGGGGTTGTTCTTGTGTGCAAAGACGTGCACTAGATGATAATTTGATGCATGTCTTGAGGCATGCAGTGCTCTGTCATATAAATCGAAGGTTGCAGATGCGACGAGATGGGCCAAAGTTCACAGATAATGAGACATTTCCATAGTCGAGCTGACCCAGTCCAATTCTTGGGTGGCTAGGTTATGAATTTGCCCTATTCAGACTAGCAAGGCAACTTTTTTCTTTCTATAGGAGACAGCTAACCATTCCAGCTACAAGAGAGAGCTACAGCATGGTCTTAGCTCACGACAGGTCATTGGCCATGATTCGTCTAGACTTAAGACCCTGTTGTCAACTGTTTCATCTGTAGTATTTGCGAAGGAACTCTTCTGCTTTTTACCAAAACAGCTTCTGTCAGTAGTAGAATTTGAACCAACACCTCAGAAGAGACTGGAGCCTTAATTCAGCACCTTAGACTGCTTGGCCACACTACCCATGGGTGGGGTTTTTGGAAGGCCTGTTAGGTCAGGAAAGAGACTTGCTCACAAAGCCAATCCTAATGGCTGCACCAGGTCTCATGTACGAAGCATTCTGCTTATAACCATGAAACAGACTGCAACAAACCCAGACACTGTAGTAAGGTTAAGTGATACACTCGTGACAAGGGTGGGATTTGAACCCACAAATGCAGAGGTTCACCTCATCCAAGGGTTTCAGCTTTCAACACAGATTGGATAGTGATAATTTGATGCATATCATGAGGCATGCTGTGTGCTGTCATTAAATTGAATGGTGCAGATCTAGCGAGATGGTCCAAAAAACACAAAGATCAGGACAATCCCATAGTCAAGCCGACCTAAAGCACTCCTTTTGCGGCTAGGTTCTGCTATGTATGGAGTGCCCAGATTAGCGACGTAACTTTTATTGGAATAGGTAACCATTTGACCATGCACACTTTCATTAATAAAGGCTCATCCATAAACAGCAGGATTCAAACCCATGTGGGTTGTCCACTGTGGATTAGCAAGCCATTGTCCTAACCTCCGGTTGATCAGGTAGGTCAGCAAAATTACCATATATCCCAGTTACATGCCAGAGCATACTAGATTTGCACTCCATTGCCTTAACCTCTTGGCCACCTCATACACTGCTTCCAGCATTTGACAAAGATTATAAAGGGAAGTTTTTTTCATTTCCTGAGCAAACTATATGGCTGCTTTTCTTGTTCATTGTATGCAAGTCCTGAGAAATGTATTGTGCTGAGAAATTTAAAAGAGTAGATAAGGTGAGATGGCCCAAATTTCACATACAATGGGACAATTCCTTAGTTGAGTGGACCTTACCCAATTCTTGGGTGGCTAGGATCTAGATAGGACTATGACATGCCCTATTCAGACTAGCCAGGCAACTTTCTTCTTTCTACAGGAGACATCTAACCATTTACGGATAAAGAAAGAGTTAAGGTGGGGTCTGTGTTCGTGACAGGTTATTGGCCATGATTCGTCTAGACTTAAGACCCTATGGTCATCTGACATTTCTGTAGTGCTTGCTGAAAGAACATCTCTGAAGAGCTGGGGGGTGTGGTAGTTTAGTGGTTAAGACATTGGACTGCTGATTGTAAGGCTGTGAGTTCAAGTCCTAGGTCCACCAAGCTGCCACTGCTAGGCCCCTGAGCAAGGCCCTTAACCCTCATTTGCTCAAATTGTAAGTCACACTGGATAAGGGTGTCTGCCAAATGCCAGAAATTTGAATGTAAGAGAGTGGAGAGTGGATCTTGCATGATCAAATCTGCAGCAGGTTCTGAAAATGTTCTGAGAAGTAGAGAGAATACACAGAAGATTAAGATGTTTATCTTGGTGGTCAGCACATTTGCCTCACACCTCTAGGGATGGGGGTTTGATTCCTGGCTCCGGTATGTGAAGGGGTTTCCTCCAGGTACTCTAGTCCAAAGACATGTATTGTAGGCTGATTGAAGGGCATCTCTAAATTGTCGAGTGTGCGTGCGATTGTACCCTGTGATAGACTGACATCCTGTCCAGGATGAATCCTGCATTGTGCCCCAAGTCTCCTGGGATAGACTTCAGGTCCCCACAACCCAGCAGGATAAGTGGTGTAGATGGATCAATTGATGGAAGTAAAGTAATGTATAAATACATCTAAATAATACGAAGTGCAACTGCTCAAGTATATTCCACCTCTGATTTGATGTGTGCATGCAGGGATAACAGCTATCATCTCAGTGCTACGTCATGCTTGCGATCGCTGCTCACTGAGACAATTGCATTTCTCTGTTTTATAGATAGTCTTAGTGATGGTGCATGACTGATCTCATTGGAATAATAATCCCTACCTCCAAAAAAGGACTTGATTTGCTTTTAGCCTACAGTCATTTGGTGTCAACAAACCATGTGAACAGGAGAGTGTCGGACAGCTAGTGTGGAGTAAAATGGTGCTGCTTTTGCTTTCAGGTTAGCGTTCTTATCCACCCACAGAGCTCGACTGCTTTCAGACACAGTCTGAGTCACTCAAATTGACTGCTTCAAACCCATTGAGCACACTCTTCTTTTAGATTAAATGTAATAAACAATAACTTTGTTACATGTTAGATTTAAAAGCTTTGTGTTTGTTAATGTATTTGATTTCAGGTGTTAGTTTCAAGATTAATTACAGTGTATCATGATAAATAAATCTACACAGTGGTTCTAGGGTTCTGGGTTCAATCCTGAGCTTGAGTTGCTGTCTATGTGCAGTTTTACACGTTCTCCTTGTGTCCACATTCTCTGAACCTCATAAAAACAGTATTTCAGCACTGAGTGTTTCTTCTTTCTTGGTTAGATGTTTTGTTAGAGTAAAGTAATTGTGATTTTAATTGATTTAAATGGTTAACATTATCAAAAATATTAAATTGAGAAATTACTGACATGAAAATGAAATATGATGAACCTTATGCACTATTTTGATGGCACAATTATGGGTTTGTGGTTGTCACATTCATTCCAAATACAAATCTAAGATGATGAATTCATTCATTATGGGCTCATATATGAAGCTAGACCAATGGCTCAGGTTGCTACGAGCGTGAGAGAGTGGTGGAAAGGAGTGAAGGCTCTTCTCAAAGAAGCAGACTGCTTTCTTTGGAGGACAGAGTGACAAGTAAAAGAAGTGAAGTGGTGCAGGATGTGTTGTGTCATGTCAAAATGGAGAGTGAGCGAGAAGCAAACTTAAGTTTAATGCTAAATGTCAGAGGTGCTGATGTCGGTGAACAGCTGTATAGCCCCGGTCTAGACCCAGCGCATTGAAACAAATACTTATACAACATACTGAAGCAGACACTAGGTACACGGCTAAAGACATCGGCTCAGAAAGGAGAGAGTTTTCATATACATTCACAAGTTTTAATATTATTAATTTAGTTTGTTCTCCTTGTTCTGTTTCATCACCCAAGACCATGGCTAAAAAATCAACACAGTTTTTATACATATTCAACAATCAGCCATAACATTTTGACCCCCTGCCTAATATTGTGTATGTCTCCCTTTTGCTGCTTTGTCAGCCCTGACCCGTCGAGGCATGGATTCCACTAGATCCCTGAATGTGTGTTGTAGTATTTGGCACCAAGATGTTAGCAGCAGATCCTTTAGGTCCTGTAAATTGCGAGGTGGGGATGCTGGATTGGATTGAGACCTGAGGAATTTGGAGGCCTCAAGTCAACACCTCAAACTGGTTGTTGTGCTCATCAAACCATTACTGAAACATTTTTGCTTTTTGGCACAGTGCATTATCCTGCTGAAAGAGGCCACAGCCATCAGGGAATACTGTTTCCATGAAAGGGTGTACATGGTCTGCAACAATGCTTAGGTAGGTGGTACGTGCCAGGCCACCTTCTTCCATTCCTCCGTGGTCCGGTTCTGATGTTCATGTGCCCATTGTTGGTACTTTCAGCAGTGCACAGGGGTCAGCATGGGCACCCTCACTGGTCTGCGGCTATGCTCCATACACAACAAACTGTGATGCACCTTTCTATCAGAACCAACATTAACTTCTTCAGCAATTTGGGCAACAGTAGCTTGTCTGTTGGATCGGAACACACTGGCCAGCCTTTGCTACCCATGTGCATCAATAAGCCTTGGCTTCCCATGACCCTGTCGCCGGTTCACCACTGTTCCTTCCTTGGACCACTTTTGATAGATACTGACCACTGCAGACCGGGAACACCCCACAAGAGCTGCAGTTTTGGAGAAGCTCTGATCCAGTGGTCTAGCCATCACAATTTGGCCCTTCGTCAAACTCGCTCAAATCCTTACGCTTGTCCATTTTTCCTGCTTCTAACACGTCAACTTTGAGGACAAAATGTTCACTTGCTGCCTAATATATCCCATTACATACCATAACAGGTGCCATGATGAGAAGATCATCAGTCTTATTCACTTCACCTGTCACTGCTCACAATGTTATGCCTGATTGGTGTATATATATATGTTTGTTATGGCGCTAGTCAAAATTGATACCATGAAGCGTCAATAGACAACAAAACATAACCATTTTAAATATTCTTATTCATAGCTATAAACTATTAGTGGTTAAGCAATAAAAAGAAACATTCAGTCTTGTGACCTGTTTATACTGCTTATACCTTTGTAAGCAAGGAATCTAGTGTAACCGGATTTTGGCTGAATGCCTCTGCCCTCTGCTGACCATTTGCTCTTTTTAAAGAAGAGTACTGCATTGTTTTTATCTTCAGTTTGCAGATTTCAGTTCATGGATTCATCAGCTGATAGATGTAGTGTATGATCTGAGTGAATAATGTAAGAGATGCTTGAAGTTCTTTGAAGTATATCACTTTTTTGGTGCTGACACTACTGACTGAATTGCATCCCACAGATGTTTGGAACATTGCCTTCATTGTCCAGAAAAGGTTGTAAAGGCTCTGGATGTTCTGTTCAGATTAACCGCTCAGGAGAGGGGCGTTTAGTACTTGTCAGATTGGCTCATTTATCTGAGTATTTATGGCTTACTGTGTTTACTGCTCTAAACTTTCTGGCTCTAGAGGACAAAGAAGATGATAGAGAAGCTCTCAACCCTTAGCTTTGGCCCTTGACACTACTTATGCTGAGACGACAGTAGAATTAAATTAGCTGCTGAATGGACTAGCTGTATATGGAGCTATTCAGAAAATTTGCTTTTTGAATAGAAATGTATTTTTATGAATTTTGAAATCTCCAGAACAGCAACAGCAATTCTGTGACAGAACAAATACCATGAGATGACAGCTTCTGTACACCAGTGATCCTAATAAAGACAACTGTTGGTTGTGCATCTACCTTTAACCATTGTTTTGTTAAGGAAAGAGGTAGGGGTTGCTTATTTAACATTTTTTTTTTTTTTTACACACACTGGGGTTCCATTTCGCTTGCGGAAGTGAAATTGACTTCTATGACATTTTCAATCAGTATAAATAAATGAATTATTTTTATCACCGCTAGTCTGATATTAAATGAGTCAGGACTCTGTTGGCTTTTAGTGTGAGACGTGTGTTTTTCTCTGTTGGATAACCTTACACAGAATTTTAGTAGTTTTAGTAGTATACAAATTTTGAATGCTTATGAACAACTTTTTCTGGAATTTTTCTATGAATATATTGCCCCCAGTCGTGAATGTCGTACCTGGCCACCGTGAAGCTTCAGTCTCCCATCTGGATCCTTGAAAATTTCAGATTTGCCTGAATTGATGGGTGTTTTAGTAACTACTAAATAATAATAAAGTGACAGCTAAATAATAAGACTTCTACCATAAAAGTTGCTTCCTGATCCATCCACACGCTCTACCCCTGGTTGGAGTCTTGTCACTTGGTGGTGCTCACTGCTGCTGGGGATAGATCTGCGTGGACAGCCTGTGACCCAGGGGACTGCTGAGGATAGAACCACTTGGAGATGATCACGCCATCTCTGAACTGCCATTGCTTTAGTCAGCTGGAACTAGTGTTAAGTCTATAATAAACTCAGAAACTACACTGACCTGTTAGTTCCTCAAGAGCTCTTGATAGCTGTTGTAGAAAGGATATTATTTACATTTATATTATTTGCATTATTTATGTCACAAAAAATGAGGATGAGGTTCCCTTCTGAGTCTGGTTCTTCTCAAGGTTTCTTCCTCATATCATCTCAGGGAGTTTTTCCTCACCACCGTCACCTCAGTCTTGCTCATTAGGGATAAATTTTTGAGATAGGTTGAGATAAATAGTAACTTAACTTTAAACTACATAATTTTTTCTATGTTACTTTAATTACGCAGCTTTACAAGCAAGCACATATGTTTCTATCATCATAAACCTGCTGGTCCAGTTGCTTGTGGATATCCACTCTGTCTGCCAATTATTCTCTGCCTGTTTGTCCTCCTCAACCTCACTGTCAGCTGCTTCTTCCTCTCCTTCCTCTACCAAGTCCTCTGGCTTTCTCTCCACGTTCTGCTGTTTCTCTTCCTTTTCTGCTGCTTCTTTCTTGACATCTGGATCATCAGACTGTCTCATCATAGCTTTTATTTTGGGGTGAAAAAGGACATAATGTTCTCTTTTCCCTTCATTTTGATAACTATAGAGCAAAAACAAGACAGAGAGGAAAGGCACAACATTTCACTCAAAACATTAACTTAATACCGCTGCAAGCTAATTTGTGTTGTGGTAGCCGTTGCGTTTATATTTCACAACTATATAACGAAACCAAGACAAAAAGCACAGCATGCCATCAGCTCAGACTAACCTGCATTAATGCAAGCAAACTGTTTGCTGTTTATTCTGGTAGCTATTACTTTATTGCTTGATTATAATTAAGTAAACAGAAACATTTCCTGACACAAATAACATTTTTTGCTGACCTTCAGCTCTTCTGCATAGTCTCGTGCCATGTTCCAGGGGCACTGGCGCCTGTTGGGATCCCTAGAACCACCTGCGTAAAAGAGTCCTCTGGTCGAAAGAGTTCATTAATTTTTGGAATGTGGAATTGTACCAGGTAGCAGTTATGTGACAGAAATATTTCGGGGCATTTTACCAACTAGAGACTATTCAATTCTGGAATATTTAATTTCCTCAGACTGAGTGAGAATGTGATTTTATCTTTATGTACACTTTGGGGCTTTCATCAGTGAGAATAATTAAAAGGCTCAAGGTAATCTCGTTGCTGTTGTTATCTATATATTTAACTGGCTTGTTAAGCTACTGTCAGGTTTGCTTAGATTTGGCACTGTGGTGTGTCTCAAACCCTATTGGCTGATGTGTGTCAGTCATACACTTCAAAACCATGCCAATCTGATAGAACTACACCAACATACACAATCAAATCACAGAGCTAAGAAGCTGGTAAACAAGTTCTGTTTTCATGACGGTTGTTGGCAAGTATTTGATCATTTTGGTGGCTAGGCTTCAGTGGCTGGGTTTGCGCCCTGCCCCGGAATCGAACCCAGGCCGCGGCAGTGAGAGCACGGGATTCTGCCGCTGGACCACCAGGAGGCATACCAACGCAATAAATGTAAACTCAATAAATAATATAATATAATAAAAAAATAATGTATGTATAATGTAATCTGATCAGAAAACCACTGAGATTTTTATTGTAACAAAATTGGTTAAGGAACCCTTGGGTTATTGTTAGGTTGTCAGGTAGAAATATCAGCTTTTGTCTCTCCTGATTAGTTTTAAATTATCTATAAAAAAAAAAGATCCACACAAAGCCCTCAGTGAGTACTGAAAGGCCAAAGAGACAGCAAGTGTTTGTCTTTAGGTGTGCTTCAGTGAGAGGGAAATGATCACAAGTCAAGCTGCAGAGTATCACACCTCTCTGCTCATGTTACATATGATGAAAAAAGCTGCTCATATCCACATATTGTGTTCACTCATCTGTACAGCTTTCTAACAACAGCAGCATCACAGCCAGTTTTGTTTTTTTTTTCCAGAAGGAAAGATATAAATGGAAATTTTATACAAACAGATTGATCAATAATAATGTTTTTTTTTTCTTCTTGCATTCTAACGGTGCATGCTGTTTTGGATTATTTGTGCCTCCAGTATTTTCAGCTTGTGAAAATCCATTATAATGACTAATTTGACATCTGGAAAATAACCAGTCGTCATTTATTGTGGTTTGAAGATCCTTCGGGGTGGCATGGAGGTGCAGCAGAATAGTTCCCAAATCCCTAGTTTGATCCTGAGCTTTGGGTTATTGTCTGTACGTATTCAAGCCAGGTCAAGCTCGTTGTATGTTCTCCTGAAGTCTGTGTGGTTTTTATTTTTGGAAAGAAATGCTCACAAGGTGGATTTGGTATGCTGTAGGAGTGAATAAGCATTTCAGGATCCCATTCAGGGTGTATTCCTGGGATTGGCTCTGAGGCCACCACACCCTTGACCAGAGTAAAGTTGTTCCTGCAAATGAATGAGGACCTTCACGTTATTTTGATTGCACTGAAATCCCCAAACACATAGACTGGGTTGTGATGTAGCCAGGACACAGAATGATTGTTCCCTTACCATCTGGAAAGAGGTACAAAGACACACAGACTGAAGAGCATGTGGGATGTGGTAGCTTTGTGGTTAAGGAGTTGGTTTACTGAGCAGACGGTTTTTAGTTCAATTCCCAGATCTGCCGAGCTGCTGGGCCCCTGAGCAAGGCCCTTAACCCCTAGTTGCTCAGTTGTATGCAGTGAGATAAATTGTAAGTTGCTCTGGATAAGGGTGTCTGTTGTAGCTGTCATCACTGCTTCAACTAATCACTGAGGACTATTGAAACTAAACCTATCCTTTGCTGCTACATGTTCTACAGTGCACTTTGTCACTTGTCATTTTCTAACATGTAAAAATATACCAAAATATACATCTCAATATACATTCAAATAATCAATCACATATGTACAAGCTTGTATATTTTTACAGTGTCATTGATTTATTCTTAATCACTTTTTTTTTTTTTACTTAATTTACATTTCTTCATGGTTTTATGTTTAAATGCCCTTGCTGCTATCTGAGAATTGGCAAACTAAATTTTGTTGTATTATATACAATGACAATAAAGTACCTTACCATACCAAATTCTAATTTTTCAAAGAATTACTGCTACAGTATGTACAGGTTGCATGAATACCAATTTCTGTTAGTCAACCAGTACTAAGTAATAAAGTAATTATTAAGTTTTAAGTAATCCACTAGTTGTGCCACTTACAAAGATAATGATGAAAGGAAATAAATCAGTGCAAATTTATAAATCACCTAATTATGCTACATTATTTAAGGATGCACAGTTTCTTAAAATTCCTTATAAATTAATATTGATAAAATCCTAGTTTGATGATGCAGTGATGAGATGGCTGAATATTATGCAATTGTCCCTAGAATTGGCATTATCCATTCAGAAATATTTTCAGACTAACGATTAAAGTATGTTTCTGCTGCATTTCTTTACCATCTGCCTCATTTTTTTTCTACCGCCCAACAGGTTGGCAGTAGTGGAGAGTGTGTGATTGTCGACTAGTCTGTGCTATCCTTTGTCACGAATCAGACTCCTGAGGTAGGATGAAAATGCAGGGCTTTTTAACAACGGAAAGTCAATAGTAATGGAACAGTCACAACAATAAGAAAAGCATAAAAGTATCAGAAAGGTTAACAGTAAAACAGGCTCAAAAGCAAGAATAGGGCAGAAGTATTGGTGCAGTCAGAAAAATAAGAAAGAGGGCAAAAGTATTAGAACAAGCACAGGGAAAATGTATTAAAAACAAGCATAGGGCAAAAGTATTGGAACATTCACGAAAACAGGCACAGCAAAAAATTTCAAAAAGCCATCAGGCAAACTCGTGTCGCAAAGGCGAACGGGATTAAACAGGTGATTCAGGGCTAGATAGATGCAAAGCCTGGAAAGCTAACCTAGTCAAAAAACTGGATAATCACAGGAACAGGCTAAGTAACGTCATGGACCTAAGGGACAGAACATATAAATGATAATAAGGAACTGAAACCAAAGTGCTTAGAAAAAAACAAAGTGTAGAAACCAAACTTTCGCCATTGAATACAGGTGAAAACAATCAAAGAACTGGTGACTATGAGTGTGGGAGTTGGTAGTTGCTGGGACTTACCAGTAACGTAGTGCGTGGTGACCATGTTTGTCAGTCTCAGTGAAATGGACACCACTAATGCTAGAAATTTGCAATTATATTTTTAAAAACATGTAGTCAGCTTCATACAAAAGCATAATCATGAATTAAATACTAATTTGTATTACTTGGTTGCAAATCCTTTGCAATCCATATTCACCTGAAGTCTGAAAACCATAGACATAGCCAGGTTTTGGGTTTCGTCCCTGGTGATGCTCCACCAGGTCTTTTTACTGCAGCTGTCTTCACTTCCTGCTTGATCATGGGGATTTTTGCCTTTAGTTTTGTCTCGAGCAATTTACATGCATTGTCAGTTGGATTCAAGTCAGGTGACTTGACCACTGCAGAATATTTCACTTCTTTGCCTTGAAAAAGTCTTGTGTTGTCTTTGAAGTACACTCCAGTTCACTGTCCATCTGCACTGTGATGTAGGTTTTGAAGCATTTGCCTGAATCTGAAAAGATTATGCATCTTCTTCTTCTTCTTCTTCTTCTTCTTTCGATTTTTCCCTTCAGGGGTCGCCACAGCAAATCATCTCTCTCCACATATCCCTATCTTCTGCATCTTCAACACTTGCACCCACTAGCTTCATATCCTCATTTATTCTATCCATATACCTCCTCTTTGGCCTTCCTCTTTGCCTCCTGCCTGTCAGCTCCATGTCCAACATTCTCCTACCAATATACTCACTCTCCCTCCTCTGAACATGTCCAAACCATATTAATCTGGCCCCCCTAACTTTGTCCCCCAAACGTCCAACATGAGCTGTCCCTCTGATGTACTCATTCCTAATCCTGTCCAGCCTTGTCACTCCCAAAGAGAACCTCAATATCTTCAGCTCTGCTACCTCCAGCTCTGACTCCTGTCTCTTCCTCAGTGACACTGTCTCTAAACCATACAGCATGACTGGTCTCACCACTGTCCTGTACACCTTCCCCTTGATTTTCGCTGATATTTTCCTATCACACAGAACTCCCGACACCTTTCTCCACCCATTCCAACCTGCCTGCACTCGCTTCTTTACCTCTTTCCCACACTCTCCATTACTTTGGACTGTTGACCCCAAGTACTTAAACTCCTGTACCTTCTTCACCTCTTCACCCTGTAACCTTACTGTTCCACTTCCCTCCCTTTCATTCACACACATGTACTCAGTCTTATTGCGACTGACCTTCATTCCTCTTCTCTCCAGCGCAAACCTCCACCTCTCCAGGTTTTCCTCCACCTGCTCCCTGCTCTCATTACAGATCACAATGTCATCTGCAAACATCATTGTCCAAGGAGACTCCTGTCTGACCTCCTCTGACAACTGGTCCACCACCATAGCAAACAGGAAGGGGCTCAAAGCCGATCCCTGATGCAGTCCCACCTCCACTTTGAACTCCTCTGTCTGACCTACAGTACACCTCACCACTGTCCTGCTCCTCTCATACATGTCCTGCACCACTCTGACATACTTCTCTGCTACTCCTGACTTCCTCATACAGTGCCACAGCTCTTCTCTTGGCACCCTGTCATACGCTTTCTCCAAGTCTACAAACACACAGTGCAACTCCCTCTGACCATCCCTATATTTCTCCATCAAAATTCTCAGAGCAAAAATTGCATCTGTTGTGCTCTTTCTGGGCATGAAGCCATACTGCTGCTCACAAATTTCCACTACCTTCCTTAACCTAGCTTCCACTACTCTTTCCCATAGCTTCATTGTATGGCTCATCAACTTTATCCCCCTATAGTTGCTACAACTCTGAATGTCACCCTTATTCTTAAAGATTGGCACTAACACACTTCTTCTCCATTCCTCAGGCACCTTCTCACTCTCTAAAACCCTGTTGAACAAACTAGTTAAAAATTCCACTGCTGCCTCTCCCAGACACTTCCAGACCTCCACCGGGATGACGTCAGGACCAACTGCCTTTCCACTTTTCATCCTCTTCAAAGCCTTCCTGACTTCATCCTTTCTAATCTTATCTACTTTCTGTTCCACAGAGTTCACCCCTTCTACTCTTTTTTCCCTCTCATTTTCCTCATTCATCAGCTCCTCAAAGTACTCCTTCCATCTCCTCTGTACACTCTCCTCACTTTTGAGCACCCTTCCATCTCTATCGTTAATAACTCTACCTTGCTGCACATCCTTCCCATCTTGATCCCTCTGCATAGCTAACCTGTACAAGTCCTTCTTTCCTTCTCTAGTGTCTAACCTAGTGTACAACTCGTCATATGCCTTCTGCTTGGCCGTAGACACCTCCCTCTTCACTCTGCACTGTAACTCCTTGTATTCCTGTCTATTCTCTTCAGTCCTGTCCATGTCCCACTTCTTCTTGGCTAACCTCTTCCTCTGGATACTATCTTGAACGTCCTCATTCCACCACTCTCCTTATCTTCTTTCCTCCTTCCAGATGACACACCCAGCACCTTTCTCCCTGTCTCCCTGATCACGTCTGCTGTAGATTCCCAGTCATCTGGCAGCACTACCTGACCACCCAGAGCCTGCCTCAACTCTGTCTAAATTCCTCTCAACATTCCTCCTTTTTCAGCTTCCACCACTTGGTTTTCTTCTCTATCTCTATCTCTGACCTCTTCTTCTTACAGACCAACAAAGTCATCCTACACACCACCATCCTATGCTGTCTGTCTACATGCTCCCCCACTACCACTTTACAGTCACTAATCTCTTTCAGATTCTCTTCTACATAGGATGTAGTCTATCTGTGTGCTCCTACCTCCACTCTTGTAAGTCACTCTATGCTCCTCCCTCTTCTGAAAATAAGTGTTAACCACAGCCATGTCCATCCTCTTAGCAAAGTCCACTACCATCTGTCCTTCAAGGTTCCTTTCCTTAACTCCAAACTTGCCCATCACCTCCTCATCACCTGTGTTCCCCTCACCAACATTTCCATTAAAATCCGCTCCTATCACCACTCTGTCACCCGTGGGAATACTCTCCATCACCTCATCTAATTCACTCCAGAATCTCTCTTTCTCCTCTAACTCACAACCTACCTGTGGGGCATAACCACTAACAACATTCAACATCACCCCTTCAATCTCTAACTTCAGACTCATCACCCTGTCTGACATTCTCTTCACCTCCAGAACATTCCTCACAAACTCCTCCTTCAGGACCACACCTACCCCATTTCTCTTACTATCCACACCATAATAAAACAACTTGAATCCTGCTCCTATACTACGAGCCTTGCTACCCTTCCCCCTGATCTCCTGTACACACAGTATATCCACCTTCCTTCTCTCCATCATATCAGCCAGCTCTCTACCTTTCCCTGTCATACTACCAGGTCATCGGTCAACGGCGCCGATGGCGGTCGTTGTTAACCCAGGCCTTGACCGATCCGGTATGAAATTCAGAGTACTGACGATTCGCATGGTTAAATTTGGCAATGTTTTATGCCGGATGCCCTTCCTGACACAACCCTCTCTATTTATCCGGGTTTGGGACCGGCACAGAAGTCACTGGACTGTGACACCCATGGCTAGATTGAAAAGATTATGCATAAAGATTATTATAACCTTCAAGGGAACCAGTTCCACTGGTGGTCATACAAGCCAAAGCTATAAGATTAGGTGCTTCGGGTCATGAGTAATTCCTTTTCTTCTGCATAGTCTGCTCTTCTCATCATTCTGGTACAAGCTGATCTTTGTCTTTTTTTTTTGGCAAACTGTAATCTGGTCTTCCTGTTTTTCAGGCTTAGGAATGGTTTGCATGTTGTGGTAATTTACTGTATTTACTTTTCTGAAGCATTGTCTTGATTGCTGACTTTGATACAGATACACTACCTCCTGGAGGCATCTGGCCAGCTGTTGAGAAGGGCTTTTCTTCACCAGGAAGGGAAAGAATTCTTCTGTCATCTACTCCAGTTGTTTTTTTTTGTGGTCTTTTAAACCTTTTTGGTGTTCCAGAGCTCAAAAGTATTTTCTTTCTTTTACGAATGAGATAAATGGCTATATCTCTATATGCTGTGTACATTTACACCAAGTTTGTCATGTCAGGTTTGTAAGAGATTGACAAAATAGAACCAAAGAATGAAAGTGGTGACATTACGACTGCTCGCTGAAGGCTAGGGGGCACAATGTCTACACTTATTCATATAAACTATGAATTCATAAAAGATGAACTCATGTATTAATAGAACTATAGTATTTATAGCAGGAAATAGCAAAAGCATAAGAATTAATGGAGGAGCAATCTTTGTGGGCAGAAAAAAACTTTCTATGCACTCCATTTTTTCTGCTGTTGATTACATGACCCCAAACATTATAAATTTTAATTTGTGATATGAAAATTAAAACCTCTGACTAAGTATGTGTATGATATACAAGCACACGATTGTGCACATGTGTTATGTCAGTTATGATGCTCGGATTAACCGCCCTATCCTATTGTATGAAGAAGTTAGCTTTGTAACACAACTTAGAGTGAGCATTTTCATTAATGCAATTATTTCACACAAGAACAAGTCAGATTGACAAATTCGGTCATAATTTATCTTTAGTCACTGGCTAGGGGATAGCCAGACAATAAACTTGTCTCAACTATCAAGACAAAAGGCTCTCTGGGAAAGTCCCTCTGGAAGCTCATCATAAAAGAGCACAGTAAATGATGTGTGTGTGTGTGTAGTGCAGACACTACTGAGTAGGCTTAATGCTTGCTTCTTCAACATTTAAGCTTTGGGTTGTGTTTTGAAGGGTGTCTTTGTCCAACTGTGACATTCCATCTTACTCTTCATCTCGGTCTTTTTCCCACATGGAGTATAAAGAATACATTCATGAGTTCGTAAGTTATAATGCCGTTGTGGCTTGTGAATTTGGCCCCAGGCAAGCAGAGCCTATTTCATTGTAATTTGCCTTGCAAATCTGTGTGTGTTGCAAGTCTACTCCACTGTAAACCTCTTGGGCTGATATCTTGAACACACTGAAACTCAGTGAAAAAACAATAACGGAATATTCTAGATTAAATATATAGAGAGCCTGCCGGTTTTTTTTTTTTTTTTTTTTACTATTTCACCAACGTCCTTACAGCAAATAAAATGTCTGCAGGTACATAAACATGGAGCCTGCTCACTGGAAAGTCAAATAGACTTGACTTCCATGCCGTCGTTTAGTTAAGCTCACACCCAAAGCTTTGTAGTAGTCTGATCCCAATGTGCTTTTCTTTTGTTAGTCAAAATCAGCATCATGTTAATCAGAGAGGTCAGAGTAAAATGGCCAGATTGGCTTGAGCAGCCAGAAAGACATAGTAACTTAGATATGTTTGTGGTAAGTAAAAAAATCTCTGCATGCACAAAACATAACATCTTAAGTTGGATGAACTGCAACAGCAGAAGACACATCAGGTGCAAGATTTTGCCTCTTCACAACATATTTCAGGGATTTCCTCCAGGTTCTCCGGTTTCCTCCTGTACTCCAAAGACCTCCGCTGTAGGCTGAATGTAGGAAAATTGTCCATCGTGTGTGAGTGTGTGTGCGATTGTGTCCTGCGATGGGTTGGCCTTGTGCCCTGAGACACTGTGTATGATGCAAAAAATGAATGGCTCTAACTCTTTGTACATAATGTAGGTTAAGGTGATCTTCAAAGCTAGCACAACTAACAAGTTGCTTTCCGGCTAAAACAAAGTGAGTACGATGATGTCGATCATCTCACAGGAGGTTATGCTATAAAAGAAGTTGTTTCACAATTAAAAATAATACACCAGGGTTTCAAACTTACTCTATAAACAGAATGAGCTAACGAGATGCTTAACTGTAACATTATTAATGAATATTCATACAACACTTCCAGGCTGTTAACGTATACGCTTCATTATTTCCTGAAAGCTAAAGTTAATGCTCTATCGAGTCATAATGAGGAAATGATCATCATTAGATATCCTTCGACTGGATTTATCTAATCTTTTGTCATGTATGGTTTATTTCCATGGTCTTACAATTGTTCCTTGTGTTGCATTTTGTATTTTTATCCAACAATAACCAGTGCATAGAACTGCTTAAGCCTAATTATCGGAATATTTTAAAGCAGTCTGAATAATTCACATGAATTTTTCCTTGTCATGTCAGCTCGTGTAAATCATGTAAAGGTTGACAGAAGTACTCCTTGTGGATTTCTTCCAGGTTTATCGAGAAAAACTGGCCACTAGATGGGTTCTCTTTTTTCTTTTTCTTTTTATTTGTATAGCGCCTTTTACAATGGACATTGTCTCAAAGCAGCTTTAGAAAAATAGAGAAACAGAAAGGAGAGGGAAAAAAAGAATCATTAAATTATTAAACGATTTTATCCCTATTTATCCCTAATGAGCAAGCCTGTGGCGACGGTGGCAAGGAAAAACTCCCTGTGATGATCTGAGGAAGAAACCTTTAGAGGAACCAGACTCAGAAGGGAACCCATCCTCATTTGGGTGACACTGGACAGTAAATAATGTAAATGTAAATAATGTCCTTTCTACAACAGAAACCAAGGGCCCATGAGGAACTATTAGGTCAGTGTAGTTACTGAGTTTGTTATAGACACTAATTCCTTGCTGTCAAAAGCTGACAGATGTAACAGCAGATCTGTGATGGTGTTATAGTCCCCAAGTGGCTCGTCAAGGGCTGTCTCCTGGACACAGGCTTTCCACACAGATCCATCCACAGCATCAGTGAGCACCACCAAACGACGAGACTCTGACCAGGGGTAGAGCCAGTGGTCACACTGGAAACTCAGAATATTGGGAGCTCGGGAGTGGGACGTATAGCTCGAAAGAGAAAGACAGAGAGAAAGAGAGAAAGATATTAAGTATGGTTGTGATCATATGATGTTTAAAGACAATGTAGATTATGTGCAAAGTGAGGCAGGGACTAGCTATGACGGCATAACTAAAAGGGAGAGCCAGAAGGTCACAGACATGAAGGCTTTCCGCGATATAAAGTGTCCAACCGCTTCACAGTCAGCAAACCTGAGCGACTTGCGAGGGTGGTAAGGCGACAGCATCAAAACATCCCAGTACACCAAACACTCTATGCCCATGAACCTTCCAGATCTGCTCCTTTACCTAAGAAAAACTATGAAAAAGAAAAACTATACATTGAAGGCTTGACTAAACAAATGTGTCTTCAGCCTAGACTTAAACATTGAGACTGTGTCTGAATCCCGAACACTGATTGGAAGACTGTTCCATAACTGTGGGGCTTTGTAAGAAAAAGCTCTGCCCCCTGCTGTAGTTTTTGCTACTTGGGGTACTACCAAATAACCTGCACCCTTTGATCAGAGTAGGCGTGGCGTATCATAAATAACCAAAAGATCGCTCAGGTACTGTGGCGCGAGACCATTTAGTGCTTTAAAGGTCAGTAACAGTATTTTGACTGGGAGACAATGCAGTGTGGCTAAGATAGGAGTGATGTGTTCATATCTTCTGGTTCTAGTTAGGACTCTAGCTGTTAACTGGACTAACTGGAACTTGTTTATGCTCCTACTGGAACATCCAGATAGTAAGGCATTACAATAATCCAACCTAGAGGTAACAAAAGCATGAACTATTTCTTCTGCATCATGAAGTGACCTCATATTTCTTATCTTAGGATTGGCAATGGCAAATTATACCTACGTGTTTACTGAAGATGAATAACAGAATTTTAAAGTCCATCTCAAAGGAAGCCTGTTGTAATGTGGATATAGTTTACAGAAAAGCGGTGTATTGCTATAATCTGATTACTTGGTGGCTTTTTAACACTGCATAAGATGCTGGTGAGTGAGTCACTGGTGACATCTCTTTAAGCGTGGAGCTTTAATTCCTTTGATTTGCTGCTGTGTAAGTGATCATGGCACTGGTTTTCCAGGAAGAAGTGACTCAAAGTAGCCTTTTGTCTTTGTTCTGCATCACTGCACTTTCATTCACTTTTTAATCATCCCCGCTTCTGTTCTCTCTCTCTCTCTCTCTCTCTCTCTCTCTCTCTCTCTCTCTCTCTCTCTCTCTCTCTCTCTCTCTCTCTTCTCACCTGTTGTGATGACTGGATGTGTTTGGGTGGCTTTGGTGAGAAATGACTCAGTGCAGTATGGGTGAACGCAGAGATGTTGTCTGTCACATGTTCCTGAAACACCTCCATTACTCCTCTGTCCACATGAGGAACCTCCGAAGACATGCTTTTTTGAGTTATATTTATCACTGGTGTGTGTGTGTCTGAAATACAGTATTATTGATCATATCTTCTAAAAACAAAACAAAAAAAAAAACTTTCCGCCTCCTCTGTTTCTCCCCTGTATTTCGCACTGCTTTGCTTCTAGATAGAAGAAGCATCATTTGATCATTCTACTGCTAACGAAGATTTTGTCTGATTAGCGAATCATAAGCAGTCTCTCACACTAATGACCGTCGGCCTTCCGGTACCCGATTATATCAAACTGTCACTCTCAAGCCTCAACATCGCCTCAATTAAACGCATGCTGGCAGCATTGCTCAATTCCAGTCAAACTGGATCCATAGTGTGTGAGTAAGTAAATTATTAAATAGACGAACAAACTGAGCCGAGAAAAATAGGAACGGAGCCAATTTGGGATACAGAAGAAGTCTGGAGTGGTCTGGATAATCACAGCGTTGTTGAATTCTGGAATCTGATTGGTCAGAAGGTGTTCATTCATTTTCTATGACAGAGGCTTGGGTTTATTAAAATCATTTCTTCTTTAGAGACTAATGTGAAACAGAGTACTTCAATTTCAATTCAGTTCATTTAAGTTGCTCTTTTAACAATGGAATTTGTCTCAAAGCAGCTTTACAGAAATATCGAAACATAGAAAAACTTATAAAGGTTAAGTCACTATTCATCTCTAATATTTGTCCCTATTGAGCAAACCTGAGGTGATGGTGGTGAGGAAAAACTCCCAGAGATTATATGAGGAAGAAACGTTGAGAGGAACCAGGCTCATAAGGGAACCTCATCCTCATTTGGGTGACACTGGACAGTATATAATGTAAATTTTGATGTCCTTTCTTCAACAGTTTATAGTCACAATGAAATGCACAACCAAGAGCTCTTGAGACTTAGCACTAATTTCTTGACTGGGGCAACAGCAGTTTATCATATCACGGCATGATAATCTCCAAGTGGTTCTATCCACAGCAGACCCCTGGGTCACAGGCGGTCCACGCAGATCTATCCCCAGCAGCAGTGAGCACCACCAAGTGATGAGACTCCAACCAGGGGTAGAGCGTCTGGATGGATCAGGCAGGTTCGGAAAGAAGAAGTGGTCACACTGAGTGGGATGTGTAGCTCGACAGAGACAGTATTATTTAAGAAAGAAAAATGCAACGTCAAATATAATCCTTGCTGTTGTGAATTCTGTTGTTTTGAACACTTTTAGAAGGACCTTCAAGTGTCAGAGCATAATGATTGTTATGCTTTCCATTTTCTTCGCTGCATTTTTGTCTTATTAACTTCAAAAGAGAGAAAACTAAGCAGGCTATGACTGACAGGAAATAACTTGTTCCTTAGCAGTAGATGTAAATATAAAAGGTTATTGAAGTCTCATAAGACATACTGTTCTTCAGTTATTAAAAACCGTAATCGTTGACAAATTGCTATGGTGTACAGAAATAAAAGAGTGCAGTTGTAGAAAAATATGAAACTCTGCATCACACTAAGCCATATCACATCCCTCAATTACTAACTATTTTCCCATAACAGAACACCTCATAGTGTTGTATTGCTTACATAAGCACCCAAATCTGGGCTAAGATTAGAGGCAATAAGGCAGTGAAATGACCCAACCCACTCAACCCTGCTATTGGGTTACGTAAATAGTCCAGAATTTATATCGTGCAGGATGTAATAATACCCTGCTTGTAAAAAAAAAAAAAAATTATTTCTAGAAATCATGAGAAATAATAGAAGAAGAATTTTAGAGCAAGGCGACAGAGCAGAATAGATGAGTGAGGTGAAAACGAATGCGCAGTGACAGATTTGGCTCAGCAGGCAGGCAGGAATTGTGGTTGGTGTGAATATAATTGAGATTTATAATAGCCATTCATAGCTTCATAAGCTCTGATTTGCAATATGAATGCAGTTAGGGATCAGGATTGCACCATTCAACATCAGCTGTCCTCTTGGTTAAATTTAATCTGATCAAGTCTGGCTGGACTGCAGAGGAAGAGGCGACATAATGTGTAGTGACAGTGCTGCCTGAGACACACACACACACACACACACACACACGTCCTAAGACAGTGTTTGGCTAATGGAGTGGAAGTGTAAGCCCATTAAACCCAGTCCTTTTAGAGAAAGACAGAGAGAGAGAGAGAAAGAGAGACAGAGAGAGAGAGAGAGAGAGAGAGAGAGAGAGAGAGAAGGATGGAACGAGGGTAGACTTAATGACTTGCTCTTTTACCACTATTAATACATACTGAGCAAGACCCTGTGTTCTGTCACACACACACATGCACTGAGCTGTGACAGGATGGCTGGTGACAGGGCGTCGAGACTGCAGGAGCTACAGAAGAGGACGTGTGTGTGTGTGTGTGTGTGTGTGTGTGTGTGTGTGTGTGTGTGTGTGTGTGTGTGAGAGCGCTGTTTTGTGGTTTGCAGTACTGACTTCACTCTCAGAATGACAGCAGGTGTTTAGGATCAGTGCATAAACCCACAGACACCGAACCCGCATTTGCACACACTTTCATCGGTACGTGACCTGCCACACAACGATTAGTCCCTCACTGATGGGGGAGACAAGGCCATTGTGTAAAACTTCAACAGCACACACACACGCGCGCGCGCGCACACACGCACATGTCCTCAAATGATCTGTAAGATCACACAGAGGAAGCCAGTCAGTGCTGTAGCTCTCAGCAGTCAGAAGGCAGCTGTGGAACCACTCGCTGTAGACTAATTTGCTCCTGGGGAACAGAATCAAAGCGGCACATGAAAAGAACCTCAGTGGCTTTGCCCATCAAATCCACTCCCCTGCATTCTCTTTATTTTAACCCTTCCTCATATCCACGAGGATTCCATTTGTCTACAACCGGAGCGTGTTTCTCAAAGATAAGATCTTTAATCCTGAGAAGGACCAAACTATACCGGAACGTTCTTGATTCATCTCGGACATGAAGGCGCTTTCATCGCTGACATCATTTATTCACGACACCGTGACACACTTCCTGTGGAACCTGTTCCACAGGAAGTGTGCATTAGATCTTTATTTTTCAGTAAATATTGCATTTCAAAACTAGTACAGAGTAATGGATAACACGGATGATGATTATTTTTTCATTTCTTTTCATTTCTTTAACTGCACCTCCTCAGTTCCCTTTCCTGCTTTTCAGCTCCTTCCTGAACAGAAACAAGAGTACAGGATGAATGTAGAACAAACATATTTACTCAAGATACATCTCAGCACATGACAACTAAAAAGTGCTAAAATAAATAAGGCTCCTATATTAGGACACTTGTATTCTTGATCTGGAGGTCCTCGTTTTTTTGACACAGAATCAATAAGGAATCAATAAGGAATCAAGGAGGAATCGTCCTCCCATGTCTGTTCCCTCTGATTAGTCTCATTATGTGTAAAGTGGTGGAGAAATCAGCAGCCCAGGATTTCCAGAACAACATGTCCAGGCTAATAGATTATTATTCACCATCTCCTGGCCTGGACAGGCAGGCTCACTTGACCAGCACTGTTTATTCCCACTGCATTATAAACATCACCCAAGGTACAATCTGGACTTTTGTGGGGATCGTTTTCACCAGACGGATTAATCAGCTTGCATGACTGACTGATTTTTTTTTAGAATCCAATTTGTTTTTAAGTACCATGAGCATGCTGCGATGCTGAAAGAGAGACAAAACGGATCAAAACAGCGCAGCACAAAACCTTTATATAACTCAGGCCAAATACAAGACATTGCTTTTTATGTGTGATGCAAAGAGAGAACATCATAGCCCATTCCTGGAATGATAGTCAAGTGCCATAATAAAATACCACATCAGAAGAGCATCAAGATTATGTTCTGTTCCTAATATGAAGATTTAGATTCCCAATGATCTGTTTTTACAGAGAGATCACAATTCATCATATTATCATATCCATCAGTAGGCTGCTCCGTTTCCTCCTCGTTTTGTTTGGCAACACAGCAGCATTGGTCGATGGCTAAAAGAATTCAACATCAGTTATATGGAACTTCTGGATTTTGCTTATGTAAACAACAAATGTTCGCAAAACACGCAAAGACAAAATCGGAATGTCCAAAAAAGCACCGGAAAAAGTGTACAAAAGCCACACACGTAGGCACACGTGCAAGCGCAACAATAACAGATGCATTTGTTAAAAGTGTTCTTTATGAGAAAACTACAGTGGCTGAGATTTTCAAAAAAATAACAAATCAGAAAACAAAATAACAAATGAGATAAACAAAATAACAAATCAGAAAACAAAATAACAAATCAGAAAACAAAATAACAATAAACAAAATAAATCAGAAAACAAAATAACAAATCAGAAAACAAAATAACAAATGAGATAAACAAAATAACAAATCAGAAAACAAAATAACAAATCAGAAAACAAAATAAATCAGATAAACAAAATAAATCAGAAAACAAAATAAATCAGAAAACAAAATAAATCAGAAAACAAAATAAATCAGAAAACAAAATAAATTAGATAAACAAAATAACAAATCAGAAAACAAAATAAATCAGAAAACAAAATAAATTAGATAAACAAAATAAATCAGAAAACAAAATAAATTAGATAAACAAAATAAATCAGAAAACAAAATAAATTAGATAAACAAAATAACAATCAGAAAACAAAATAAATCAGAAAACAAAATAAATTAGATAAACAAAATAACAATTAGAAAACAAAATAAATCAGAAAACAAAATAAATTAGATAAACAAAATAACAATCAGAAAACAAAATAAATCAGAAAACAAAATAAATTAGATAAACAAAATAAAAAAAAAATTCAGAAAACAAAATAAATTAGATAAACAAAATAACAATCAGAAAACAAAATAAATCAGAAAACAAAATAAATTAGATAAACAAAGTAACAAATCAGAAAACAAAATAAATTAGATAAACAAAATAAATCAGAAAACAAAATAAATTAGATAAACAAAATAACAAATCAGAAAACAAAATAACAAATCAGAAAACAAAATAAATCAGATAAACAAAATAAATCAGAAAACAAAATAAATCAGAAAACAAAATAAATCAGATAAACAAAATAACAATCAAAAACACAAAATAAATCAGAAAACAAAATAAATCAGAAAACAAAATAAATCAGAAAACAAAATAAATTAGATAAACAAAATAACAATCAGAAAACAAAATAACAAATCAGAAAACAAAATAAATCAGAAAACAAAATAAATCAGAAAACAAAATAAATTCAGAAAACAAAATAACAAATCAGAAAACAAAATAACAAATCAGAAAACAAAATAAATCAGATAAACAAAATAAATCAGAAAACAAAATAAATCAGAAAACAAAATAAATCAGATAAACAAAATAACAATCAGAAAACAAAATAAATCAGAAAACAAAATAAATCAGAAAACAAAATAAATCAGAAAACAAAATAAATTAGATAAACAAAATAAAATCAGAAAACAAAATAAATCAGAAAACAAAATAAAAATAGAAAACAAAATAACAAATCAGAAAACAAAATAAATTAGATAAACAAAATAAATCAGAAAACAAAATAAATTAGATAAACAAAATAAAATCAGAAAACAAAATAAAATCAGAAAACAAAATAAATCAGAAAACAAAATAAATCAGAAAACAAAATACAAATCAGAAAACAAAATAAATCAGAAAACAAAATAAATCAGAAAACAAAATAAATCAGAAAACAAAATAAATTAGAAAAAGCAAAATAACAAATCAGAAAACAAAAAAAAAATCAGAAAACAAAATAAATTAGATAAACAAAATAAATCAGAAAACAAAATAAATTAGATAAACAAAATAACAATCAGAAAACAAAATAAATTAGAAAACAAAAAAAAAATCAGAAAACAAAATAAATTAGAAAACAAAATAAATCAGAAAACAAAATAAATTAGATAAACAAAATAACAAATCAGAAAACAAAATAACAAATCAGAAAACAAAATAAATCAGATAAACAAAATAAATCAGAAAACAAAATAAATCAGAAAACAAAATAAATCAGATAAACAAAATAAAAAAAAAATTCAGAAAACAAAATAAATCAGAAAACAAAATAAATCAGAAAACAAAATAAATTAGATAAACAAAATAACAATCAGAAAACAAAATAACAATCAGAAAACAAAATAAATCAGATAAACAAAATAAATCAGAAAACAAAATAAATTAGATAAACAAAATAAATCAGAAAACAAAATAAAATCAGAAAACAAAATAAATCAGAAAACAAAAAAAAAATCAGAAAACAAAATAAATTAGATAAACAAAATAAAATCAGAAAACAAAATAAATCAGAAAACAAAATAAATTAGATAAACAAAATAACAAATCAGAAAACAAAATAAATTAGATAAACAAAATAAATCAGAAAACAAAATAAATTCAGAAAACAAAATAAAATCAGAAAACAAAATAAAATCAGAAAACAAAATAAATCAGAAAACAAAATAAATCAGAAAACAAAATAAATCAGAAAACAAAATAAATCAGATAAACAAAATAAATCAGAAAACAAAATAAATCAGAAAACAAAATAAATCAGATAAGCAAAATAAAAATAGAAAACAAAATAAATCAGAAAACAAAATAAATTAGATAAACAAAATAAATCAGAAAACAAAATAAATTAGAAAACAAAATAAATCAGAAAACAAAATAAAAATAGAAAACAAAATAAATCAGAAAACAAAATAAATTAGATAAACAAAATAACAATCAGAAAACAAAATAAATTAGATAAACAAAAAAAACAAAAAAAAAAAGAAAACAAAATAAAATCAGAAAACAAAATAAATTAGATAAACAAAATAACAAATCAGAAAACAAAATAACAAATCAGAAAACAAAATAAATCAGATAGACAAAATAAATCAGAAAACAAAATAAATTAGATAAACAAAATAACAAATCAGAAAACAAAATAAATCAGAAAACAAAATAAATTAGATAAACAAAATAACAATCAGAAAACAAAATAATTTAGATAAACAAAATAACAAATCAGAAAACAAAATAACAAATCAGAAAACAAAATAAATCAGATAAACAAAATAACAAATCAGAAAACAAAATAAATCAGATAAACAAAATAAATCAGAAAACAAAATAAATTAGATAAACAAAATAACAAATCAGAAAACAAAATAATCAGAAAACAAAATAACAAATCAGAAAACAAAATAACAAATCAGAAAACACAATGACAATTTAGACAAAGCAGAAAAAGTAGGTATAGTTTTCATGTACTTTATTTTGTTTTTGGATTTGTTATTTTTCTGATTTGTTATTTTGTTTTTGGCTTCGTTGTTTTGTTTTGCACTTCTCAGCCACCGTAGAAAACGAGTCAGTGCTGAAAAGACGTCAGTGATGTTCTACCTGGCTGCGTATATAATAGCCATCAAAACAAGCGAAATCTGGCACAACATCCAATTGTTTACTTTATTATCTGGAGACTGTGAGTTCGTCCATTGCCTGGAGTCCAGGAGCCCAAAATTGTCCGTGATCTCTGCGTGGGAGGGATGACATACGACTGGCTAGTGTCAATCACAGTGACACTAGTCATTTGTGGGTGTCTGTAAGGTTGTGAATGCTGTGTGGGTTGTTATGTTGCTCCAAAATTTGTGCAATAAAAACAAAAACAAGGAAATGTCACATATTTTAGCATTGCTCATTTGATTTACAGATCATTTGAGAACTTAACCATCACTCTCATATGTGTATAATGTTGAACATCATACGTCCCTCCTGTCTTTGCTGTATAAAAACCTCCACACTTATGAGAAGGCTTTCCACTAGATTCTGGAGCACGACTGTAGGGGTTTGTGTTCATTCAGCCACAATATCATTAGTGAGGTCACCCCCAGTGGTCACAGTGTTGGCCTGTGATCTTATTCCATGTTCTGGAAATAACCATGGGTATATATTACACTCTCAAGCCTCTGCTTAACCTGTGTTACACTTTCAATCTCAGTCTGTTGCTGCACTTTGCTGAATACCTGGTCTTCAGCTAATAAGAAATATTTATATAGACAGAGAGACATATTTTTGCAGTCTCAATTAGAACCAAATTTCTGTTCAGATTCATTATCACAAAGGTACAGCAGGAATAAAATAAAGAAAATAAAATCTTCGTTTATTGCCATTTGCTCTTCTATTGAATTTTTAATTAGATTTCCTAAAGCTTAGAAATGCGCCAAAAAACATGTGTACATTACAGAATCTCATAAACTGGGACCGGAAATCACAAATTTGCACCTGTAGCTCCCTGAAAGTTTTTGAAACTGTTTTTTTTGGAATGTGTTATACACTTTTCTGTACTGATATCTCTTGTATCTGACAGTTTGCTTATCTTTTTGCAATAAAAAATAGGTTGTTATCAGCAAAGCAGGCTATAAGCTTATAAGTTCTCACAATCACAGTGGTGGCTTTGGTGCCTGATGCTGAGCGAGTGTTTAACTATATTAAAGAAATGACCTTTAAGTAATGTTTATCAGATGCAGACACTTTTTCTATGTCGTTTTCTGTCAACCTTTCCGCTTGTCCTTACCAAGAAAAAAGCAAGGAGGTTCAATGGGATACCATGTGCTCAGACTTGCTGAGACTTTTTACCAAAGTCAAGTAATGATCTATGACGCAATATTTGCAATAAATGCTGCTGTTATACATCATCTTCTTCTCACCTTGTACACGTCAGCCCTCATGTGGATAGATCTATCCTCTTAGCAGCCTGAGTTACAGTTATCCTTTCCTGCAATGATGGGAACAGCTTCCTCTCATCTCAAATTGTCTACTTCAATGAGTGTACTTTTATACCCTACAAGCATGCTACAAATCTCAGGGGTGTTTGTTATGTCAGTGTCCGCTATCTCTATGGACTTACACTGTGTAGTATTTTCCTTTCCTTTCCTTCCCTTCCCTTCCCTTCCATTCCCTTCTCTTTCCTTTCCTTTTCTTTTCTTTCCTTTCCTTTCCTTTCCTTTCCTTCCCTTCCCTTCACTTCCCTCTACATTCCCTTCCCTTCCTTTCCCTCTACATTCCCTTCCCTTCCCCTCTCTTCCTTCCTTCCCTTCCCTTCACTTCACTTCCCTTCCCTCTACATTCATTTCCCTTCCCTTCCCTTCCCTTCCCTTCCCTTCCCTTCCCTTCCCTTCCCTTCCCTTCCCCCTTCACTTCACTTCCCTTCACTTCACTTCCCTCTACATTCCCTTCCCTTCCCTCTACATTCCCTTCCCTTTACATTCCCTTCCCTTCCCTTCCCTTCCCTTCCCTTCCCTTTCCTTCCCCTCTCTTTCCTTTCCTTTCCTTTCCTTTCCTTTCCTTTCCTTTCCTTTCCTTTCCTTTCCTTTCCTTCACTTCACTTCACTTCACTTCACTTCCCTCTACATTCCCTTCCCTTCCCTCTACATTCCCTTGCCTTCCCTTCCCTTCCCTTCCCTTCCCTTCCTTTCCCCTCTCTTTCCTTTCCTTTCCTTTCCTTTCCTTTCCTTTCCTTTCCTTTCCTTTCCTTTCCTTTCCTTCCCTTCCCTTCACTTCACTTCACTTCCCTTCCCTTCCCTTCCCTTCACTCTACATTCCCTTCCCTTCCCTTCTCTTCCCCTCTCTTTCCTTTCCTTTCCTTTCCTTTCCTTTCCTTTCCTTTCCTTTCCTTTCCTTTCCTTTCCTTTCCTTTCCTTTCCTTTTTCCTTCCCTTCCCTTCCCTTCACTTCACTTCCCCTCTCTTTCCTTTCCTTTCCTTTCCTTTCCTTTCCTTTCCTTTCTTTCCTTCCCTTCACTTCACTTCACTTCACTTCCCTTCCCTCTACATTCCCTTCCCTTCCCTTCCCTTCCCTTCCCTTCCCTTCCCTTCCCTTCCCTTCCCTCTACATTCCCTTCCCTTCCCTTCCCTTCCCTCTACATTCCCTTCCCTTCCCTTCCCTCTACATTCCCTTCCCTTCCCTTCCCTTCCCTTCCCTTCCCTTCCCTTCCCTTCCCCTCTCTTTCCTTTCCTTTCCTTTCCTTTCCTTTCCTTTCCTTTCCTTTCCTTTCCTTTCCTTTCCTTCCCTTCACTTCACTTCACTTCACTTCCCTTCCCTTCCCTTCCCTTCCCTTCCCTTCCCTTCCCTCTACATTCCCTTCCCTTCCCTTCCCTTCCCTCTACATTCCCTTCCCTTCCCTTCCCTCTACATTCCCTTCCCTTCCCTTCCCCTCTCTTTCCTTTCCTTTCCTTTCCTTTCCTTTCCTTTCCTTTCCTTTCCTTTCCTTTCCTTTCCTTTCCTTTCCTTTCCTTTCCTTTCCTTTTTCCTTCCCTTCCCTTCCCTTCCCTTCCCTTCCCTTCCCTTCCCCTCTCTTTCCTTTCCTTTCCTTTCCTTTCCTTTCCTTTCCTTTCCTTTCCTTTCCTTTCCTTTCCTTTCCTTTCCTTCCCTTCACTTCACTTCACATCACTTCACTTCACTTCCCTTCCCTCTACATTCCCTTCCCTTCCCTTCCCTTCCCTCTACATTCCCTTCCCTTCCCTTCCCTTCCCTCTACATTCCCTTCCCTTCCCTTCCCTTCCCTTCCCTTCCCTTCCCTTCCCTTCCCTTCCCCTCTCTTTCCTTTCCTTTCCTTTCCTTTCCTTTCCTTTCCTTTCCTTTCCTTTCCTTTCCTTTCCTTTCCTTTCCTTTCCTTTCCTTTCCTTTCCTTTCCTTTCCTTTCCTTTCCTTTCCTTTCCTTTCCTTCCCATCCCAGATTGTTGCTACCATAATGCACTTAATGCACAAGTTAGCTGCATCAGTAAGACAAAGTGTTTGCCAAAGACAGGTAAGCTAGCTTGTCTGAAAATCTGGCTTTTAAGCATAAAACAGCTTGCTAGTTTTCCCAACCTTGATAACACCCACATACAGTCCGGTGATAATCAAGAAACACAGCAATAAACCCAACAACCTAGCAGCAGAGATGACTCAGCTGAAGTCGGAGGTTCATAACCCTCAAACACAGTTTACCTTAAAGCCCAACGACCCAAAGGAACACGAGAATGCTGTGTGTACAGGCATGTCTGGAACATTCTTCCAGGTTCATAATGACCTAGTAATTAAACATAGACAGAAAACAGGCCTGTGTTAACATGCAAGGTGCCGCAAAGTGGCAGGAGACCAGAGCCCAGATTAGCTGGTGCATCAGGGAAAATGAATAGAAGTTACTAATATTGGCTTTTTTTTTTTGTTCATGAAACAAATGTATTTATTTTGCAATTTAGTTTCAATTCATTTTCATCCCAAGACAGTGCTGTTTTGGGAAAACTGATTATTTTATTTATTGTTTCCATCCAACATCTGGATAAAAGTGCTTGAATGGAAACTTGTATATTTGTTATCAAGTCATACACCAAGCAGTCTCAGTTACAAAGTTTTATTATAAAACAAAAAGAGATATCAGTCACATTTTCTGATTAGCACTCGATTTAAATCCCTCTCTCTGACCCATGTTGTATTATTGGCAGTCTAAAGGGGGCAGTAATGACAAACCTTTCACCTATACCTTTATATCTTTCACGTTCAGACCTTTATCACATCTTTACATGGATTGAAAGAAACCCAAAAGATTACCTACTAGATTACTGTATATTTTATTTTCTTTTTTAAATTTTTTTAACCAATTTCTACTTTGGAAAATTCCAGTATGTTTTCCTGTTAGAGTAGTGTTTCATTATTCTCTAGCATCTTTTAGATGATACTCTGACAAAATCCTGAAAGGTTCAACCAGAAAATAAGAAGCTAGATGTAGGATCTCTGCTATATAAAGGATACGTTTTGCCTGATTTCCCCTCCATGAGATTGAATTTGCTGTTCCATGATAAAACAGTCACCTCAGACACCAACCTGCTTGTAAGTGATTCCATCCCTGTATTGTTTCCATTCTAAGCACATCTTTTTATTCTACAAAAATAAGACTCAAAGTGCAACACATCTACATCATGGCAAAGAGTCAGAGAAATTAGAACGGAGGTGAAATTCTGAAGCACAAGTGTAGGAGTTTAATTGATGGTAAGTGCCGCATCTAGATCGTTGTCTATACCAGGACTCAGCTACTCATCCAGGAATCTGACAGCTTGCACTAAGCCTACTTGCACCATGATAATTACCCATCAGGCTGTCCAACGTTACTGAACACTGGCTTGCTGATATGTTGGAGAAGCTGCCCACAGTCTTCATATTGCATAACAGCCTCTATAGCGTGAACTCCGAGAGAGGAAGATGAAGGGAAATTGGTGTGCTGGATGATAAGAGGTAGGGTTTATGAATAGTAACGATCTCAGTGTGAAATGTTACAAAATCAGGTAACTTGTTTGTGTGTATATGTGTGGGAACTAGAGCACACAGTATAATATTCTCTAGAACTATTATAGTTGTGTAATATCCTTTAGCTGGTTATTATTAGTTTAGTATTTGGCTAAATATTTAGTATTATTTAGCTTTTAAAATAAGCTTAGATTTTTTTAGGGATAAATGTTAGGGATAAATAGTAACTTTAAACTTTATCATTTTTATTCCATGTTTCTATACTTCTGTACTGTAAAGCTGTTTTGAGACAATGTCCATTGTTAAAAATGATATATAGATACTGCTATACAAAACTGACATTTTTTAAAAAAATTTTTTTAATTTTATTTTTATTTTAAATTATTTTTATTCTTAAATCTGTGTTACAGAAGCCTCCTGTTTGCCAAGCTTTTGCTTATTTCCCCTCTCTCAGTGCCTATTTTTTAGACTTGTCTTTTTGTTTCCAGTTCCCTAGTCCTAGTTCCTAGTCTTGTATTTGTATTGATTTCTGGTTTCGTCCTGTCTGTTTAGAGGGTGATTATGGATTTGTCTGTGGGTGATCTGACTCCTGTTCTGGATTATGATTGTAGCTTGGATTATTTTAAGCACTAGCCTAGTGCTAATAATCTATCAAATCTAATTAAAATGCAGAGACCAATGGAAATATATATATATATATTTGCTCTATCATCCTATTTTTCCTGTCTGTCAATGCAAATTGTTGGTTATCTTCACTCCCTGGGTCAATACTTGCTAGAAATAAATTCTTCTTACCTCAGTTATAGCTGAAAGTCTTCTAGGATACTGTCTCTGTGATCTCTGATATTGTTCTTCTTTGCTCAAGCACTGTTAGATTGGATGATCAGAAAATTTCTAGCGCAGATGCTCGGTTGAATTGATGTTTAGGTTTTAGGACTAATACATGGCTAGTGGATCTCTTCTGCAGTCTGGGTGATGAGTAGAGTTGAGTTTCAGCCAAATGTAGCATGTTGTGCCGAGGCCAAACAGTTCAGTTTTGATCTCATCAGACCAAAGAACCTTAATCAACATGTTTGTTGAATCTCCAACACATCTTTTGACAAACTCTAAATGGGATTTCACACTTTCAGTAATGGATTTCTCCTCACTAATCTCAGCCCAGAATTGTTCAGTGTCCAGGCTACGGTTGTTCTGTGAATAGTTTTCTACCTCTCTGGATCTCCCCAGGTCCTTTAGAATGACATGAATTCTCGAACTAATGCCCTCCAGTCACTGACCTTTGGTCTCCTCATGGTTGTGTCATGTTCTTTCACTTTTTACTAATGAACTTAATGGTGTTCTGATAGCTCTACAATCCTACTTGTTTAGATCCTCTGACAAACCCTAGGGCTATCCAGGAACAGGTGTATTTATACTGAAATCATGTGATACTTGACTGCGTTCAACTAATTATGCATCTTCTGATAGCAGCAGGTTGCACCTTAGGCTGGCTACATGCTAGATGGTTTTCAAATCTTCGCCGATTTTAAAAATTGTGGAAGCCCCCAGATAGTTTTAACCCATTTTTAACATTATAATCCTCCAAATGCACACATTAGATGATTCGACCAGACCGGGAGACCACACACCTAGTATTTCTAGTAATGATTTCACGTTGGCGATTCCACAGACACTGAAACTCATATGATCAAACCTGACTTCAGAAGAAAAACAAAGTTGGAGTTTTGCAGCGAAAAACCAAAATGGAGAGTTTCAGAATATGGTTGAAATCCTGGCTGAGAAGACGGTATAAGTGCTCTATTTAGCTCAGATTGTAATGCGCTCCCAGGTTTGTGAGTTTTAAAAAAACGCAACATCTTGTTGGTGTCGCTACCTGGGCTGCTCACTCTCATTGGCCGTTGTGCCCAGAATTGGGCATAAAATCATCTAATATCTAGCCAGCATACTCGAATTTCTGGGTTTGAAAGTGGTATTTAGGTTAGCGATATTATAAAAAAAAAAACGTAAAAGTGTTTCTAACAATCTGTTCACTATATTCATAGTATCGGTTATGTACTTTTGGGTATTGGTAGATCACGGGCACCTATTTAATGAAAAATATTTCATTAATATTTCCTTCTGCAGTGATAAGGCCATAACTTCCTGAATCCTGCACTATACTGACCTGCACAGCTTGCATCCTTCCCTATAGCACTCCATACAGCTACATAATTGAGCTCTAGTCCGTTAGAAAATACATTTTCTAATAATGTTGATCTTTCACGGGATTGCAGCCCAAACAACCGTGTTAACCTTTTCAAATGATGTGAATTTCACTCATCATGGCTAAAGAGTGTGTTGAACTAGGTTGTAAAATATAATCCCTGTTTAAAATGTTTTTATCCGTGCCCTAGCAGATCAGCAGGCAGGTTTCAGTGTTATAGTGACTGCACTAGAGTTCAGAACTGTTGGGCTTCTGAGCCTGTCTGATAACTCATGATTGATTTGCATTCGGCCTCGCTTGTAAGTCACTTGATGAAAATGTATTGTCTGATGTTTCCATATAAAAGAGGCTTATTGAGTTCTTCTCTGTTTCTGTAGTTTGTAGCTGATGCATGATGCATGGAGAGAGGAGGTGGATGAGTTAGACTGAGCCCACAGCACACAGTAAGTCTTTCTCTTTCGATTTTTACACACACAAACACACATACATGCTGTATATATATATATATATATATATAGCATGTATGTGTGTTTGTGTGTATATATATTTATATATATATATATAAAATCACCATGCTGGATAACTTTTATTATATAAGTAGGCCACACCTACTTATATAATATGTGCTTCCAGAGTGGGCGTGGCCTAAAGTAAAAATAAAATACTGTACATAAACCAGAGGTATTCAGCATGGGAAATTCTGCCACTGAGAGCTCCTCAACTTCAGCTCATCGCTTCATTTCATAACTGAACTCAAATATAGATGTGTGTAGGAACATTTTTTTTAAATCCCACAAGTGCTGGATATTTTCTAATGAACTTAGTTGGTTCTATTTCCTAGAATATAAACCAAAAACAAGCAGAGCACTGCAACTGAGGATGCCGCACATGCGTCAGGCACGTTTATATCGTTCTGCTAGCTGGGACAACTTTTTTTGTTACATTCTGCATAATCCCATTCTCGACATTAGTCTCTGTGATCCTTTCTGACAAAATTTCGGTACTTTTGATTCGGCTATACACTGAAGGCACTGAAGACATTTGGGTTAATATGGCACAATAGGTCAGAATGGTTTCTTGCTGTTTACAACTGGATTTATTATTGAACTTTAAACACGACATCTTTTGTTTTTATGCACATATTCTTCAAGTGATAAAAAATATTGGACCATGTGACTAGCAGATGTTTGTTCTCAGGAGTGTCTTGTTAGAATAAATAATTAATAGAGCTGAATGTTCACTCTCGGTTTGAGCTCTGGGTTTCACCTGTGAAGACTGCATTTGTTCTATAAAATGAATAAACCAAGATGAAAACATTTTTTAAGCTGAGAAAAGAGAGGAAATCCATCAGAGCTGTTGCACTAGCATTAGTCATAGCTAATAAAACTATTTGGAATGTCCTAAAAAGGAAAGACACCACTGGTGTACTAACAACTAGACACTGAGCTTTGGTCGGCTAAAGAAAACAGCAGCAGCTGATGACAGAAACATTGTTAGAGCTTTGAGGAAAAACTCCAAAATAGCAGTTGGTGACTTCACTGACCTCCACAGAGCAGGGCCAAAGGTCTTACAACCCACTGTTTGAAAGAGACTTTGTGAGCAGAAATACGGAGGCCATACCACAAGATTCAACCCGCTCATCAGCAGTAAGAATCAGAGGGCTGGATTGAAATTCATAAAGAAATAAAGAGATGAGCCACAAAAGTTCTACCAAAGTGATGGAGAAAGAAAGAATCTGTTCATGATCTAAAGCGTATAAGATGGTGAAGCACAGTGGTGGTAGTGTGATGACTTGCACGGCTGCTTTTGGACCATTCTCACTAATCTTTATTAATGATGAATTCAGTAATAGTCTACAGAAATAATCTGTCTGGAATTTACACAGAAATGTGTCCAATCTAATTAGGAGGAGCTTCATCATGTAGCAAGACAATAATACAAAACACAAAGGGGAAAAAGTGGAAGGTTTCAGACTGGTCAAGTCAATCACCAAAAATTATCCTAAGTACACCGATCAGCCATATCATTCTGAGCAGTGAGAGGTGAAGTGAATGAGACTGATCTCCGCATCATGGCACCTGTTAGTGGGTGGGATATATTAGGCAGCAAGTGAACATTTTGTCCTCAAAGTTGATGTGTTAGAAGCAGGAAAAATGGACAAGAGTAAGGAATTGAGCGAGTTTGACGAAGGGCCAAATTGTGATGCTAGACCACTGGATCAGAGCATCTCCAAAACTGCAGCTCTAGTGGGGTTTTCCCGGTCTGCAGTGGTCAGTATCTATCAAAATGGTTACAGGAAGGAACAGTGGTGAACCGGAGACAGGGTCATGGGCGGCCAAGGCTCATTGATGCACATGAGGAGCGAAGGCTGGACCGTGTGATCCGATGCAACAGATGAGCTACTGTTGCTCAGGTTGCTGAAGAAGTTAATGCTGGTTCTGATAGAAAGGTGTCAGAATACACAGTGCATGACGGGTCAGGGCTGTTTTGGCAGCAAAAGGGGGACCAACATAATATTAGGCAGGTGGTCATAATGTTATGCCTGGTCAGTGTAAACAGTACTTCATGTCCTGAAGAGGAGACTGAAGGTAAAAGTCCCCTAAAACCAACAACAGCTGAAAGAAGCTGCACTGTATGCCCGGAAAAGTGTCACAAAAGACAAATTCAGCAGTTTGGTGATGTCACAGGATCACCGGCTAGAGGCAGTTTGCAAGCAAGGGATATACAGCCAAATATGGTGTATAAAGTGTTATATACGTGAAGACTATTTCTTCAAAACTGCTCACAATAAATTGAGTCATCTGCCCCCTACTGGTACCATATTTTAAATAACCTAAAAACATCTAGGAAATGAAAGCTTTCGTTTCAGCTGAAAATCTTTTGATCTCAAACCCAAATGTCCGCATTGTGTAAAGTCTATATAGCAAAAACTAAAGAATAGGCCTTGACGTTCCAATACTTTTGTCAGGGACGGTATATAAACACACACTAATGCGTAGGAGCAGGAGATACGAAATAGGATTCACTTTAATTCCACCTCGGCTCAGAACGAGACCAAAGCAAATTATCATTGTAGGATTAAATACATTTATCTCAGAGCCAAATGCAGTCCCACTGCCAAGGTTGATTACATTCGCTTAAAGTGAACAGCTCTTTCCCAACCCTGCATCACAACTTCATTTGCTCTCTTAGAATGCCTGTCATGGACACAGGACATAACACACACACACACACACACACACACACACACACACACACACACACACTTCTGCACTTTTGCACTTTTGCTCTGTTCTCTCGCTCTCTCTCTGGCTGATCAGGCAGACAGAGGGCACTTACAGCATACTAATAGACCTGCCTAGAGTCAGTCATGTAACCGGCAGTTCTCCAAACAATCCTGTTTTTCCTCATAATGATCTGTTGATGGTTTGTAAAGAAAAGGATCACCTCATCATACCCTACTTTTATCCAGCACAGAGCGTTACGGTTCCATTCCTCTGTTTACTGTAGGAAGATATGTGAAATGTTGCACACTTGTATTTAATCCACCATCATTATGAGTCTGACAACAATGAAGGCTGATTTAATAAATCTGAAAATACGCCGCTTCATTAAGCCTATTGTTATCCCGTCAGGTCATGATCACCTCCAATTTGAAATGTTTTGTACAAAGTAGTTTATGCAGTGTTTCTTAAATGCTTTAACTGATTATATAAGAAGCATATTTGTGAATATTAAGTTGGAGCTGAGGGGAAAAAAACATTTATTCATCCTGAGGATCTGTTTGAGCAGGGATGTGGCTGAAACACTGAGGACGGAGCAGGAGACTACACACACACACACACACATAGCTATTCTGCCTCTGTGCATGCTTTTATCGAGGTAGGAGGAAACTAAAGAACCCAGAAGAAACCCAGAAAGTAAGCCTGAATCTCTAATCTCAGGATTGAGCCAGTGACCCTGGAGCTGTAAGGCCGCAATGCCTCCTGCACGTGTGGACAAAATTAAAACGTTTGTGATTCTGGACAGTAATGAACAATAAGTCCCCGGTTCAAACACTCAATACTAACACTCCTATCAGGACAGTGGTGCTTAATCTCTCCTGCTGCGTGTTCAATATTAATTAAAGTCAACATGGTGCTGTCAGCGCTGCTGATTATTCATCCTACCCTGAAAACTGCAGATAATTGAGAGAACAGATGCCCACTTCTATGGTTAGAGACACTTTTGAGTCTCCGCTGATAATAAAACAGATGGTTAGGTTTAATATTGTATTAGTCTGAAGACTGGTCTAGGCTTTGTTCTTCCCCTCGGCACTTGATGGAAACTTGATGTTAGTATATTTGTTTATTTAGCTTATATATTATATTATGTTTGCTTATTTATCATCATCATCATCATTGTCTTCTGCTTATCTGGAGCCAGGTCGCAAGGGCAGCAGTCTAAGCAGGGACGCCCAGACTTCCCTCTCCCCAGACACTTCCTCCAGCTCTTCCAGGGGGATCCCGAGGTGTTCCCAGGTCAGTCGAGACACATAGTCTCTCCAGCATGTCCTGGGTCTTCCTCGTGGTCTTTTTTGTCCAGGGTTTGGGTCGTCGGGGCCCCCGCCCATGACTGCTACCCAAAACACACTGCACCGGACCCTTATGCTCCTTCCTGCGGGTGGTGGGCCTACGAGAAGGTGGGCCTACGTCTTTCCTTCTTTCCCGCAGGCAAAGACTCGGCCACTAGGCGCTCGCCTGCGTGCCCCAACCCTAGGCCTGGCTCCAGGGTGGGGTCCCGGTGACGCCAGTCCGGGCGACGTAACAGTCCTTGATGTTGTTCCTCTCATAAAGGTTTTGAACTGCTCTTAGTCTGACCCGTCACCTAGAACCCGTTTGCCTTGGGAGAACCTACCAGGAGCACTAGGCCCCCGACAACATGGCTCCTAGGTTCATTCGGGTACTCAAACCCCTCCACCACGATAAGGTGGCGGTTCAAGGAGGGGTATCATGATTATTGAACACATTTCTATGCCCATAATATATAGGTTTGTAAAGTGAGTACAGTTGTGTTAAATTAAGCCGGATGTTTTATATAATGTCTACAAAAAAGTTTTTATTTTATTATACGATTTAACAAAATATAGTTGTTTTTTTTTTAGTTAAAATAAAATAATTTAACCTTGAGAAGGAGGAAATACATCGGGGGAAAAAAAAACATTTTATAACTGTAAAGATTAAATACAAAATTTCTGTTTGCAATCAACTGCTTCCAGTCAGTTTGTAATTAAAAATTATTTAAAAAATTTATAAATATAAAATATTACGGTATCACTATCTCACTATTACAATTTCATATTATATTGTCATATTTCATAGCTCTAGTCTGAAGATTTAGCGACTTATTGGACAAACAAAAAGCTTTTAAGTTGCTGCAGAATGTCTTCATTTACTATGTATTTATTACACTGGTTAACATTTTGTCCTAATGACCACTTGCTCATGGTTGCATTTCCTGTAAGAAAGACTTCCTTCCACGATCGAGACCTCAACTGCTCAGTACTTGTATTGAATTCTGCCTCAATAATGAGCCAGTTTGTATGCCGAAACAACAAATGCACTTTCGCTTTCGTATTAGACGTAATAAAAATGCTAATATGCTCTACAGTGCTTCTTGGATGTTGCTTTCGTAGCATTCATTAATGGAGCATTTTTTTAAAATGTCAGGATAACTGATAAGAAATTAACAGGTAAGAAATCAAAAAGGTTCCAATTATTTTTTTTGCATTTCACACGAACACACACACACACACACACACACACACACACACACACACAGTGTACAGCTACAGACATATATGTATGTGTCATATATACATGTATATATACACACATATCCATCCATCACTCCCAAGTTTTTTACATGAAAAAATGTGAATGTTCCTATGCTAACATTACATTTTTTTAGAGCCTGTGGAATGCTAAGAATTCTGTGTGTGTGTGTGTGTGTGTGTGTGTGTGTGTTTGTGTTTAACAGTTCTCCTTGCACACACCTTCGTATGAATTGACACTGTGGGTGCCATTAAACTCTTTCCAATCTTTTACTTAAATCCAAATCAGTTCTATTCAGTGCTCTAAACTGAATCTCCAGCTAGATACAAAAGAACACACATTTGCTAGTCTGGAATTTTTCCGTGTGTGAGTGTTTTATGTCAGAAAAAACGAGGTGCAGTTGATGGTATACAGTGCAAATTTGGTAATAAACAAGCACACACACACACACACACACACATGCTTACTCACACATACACAGAACAAGAGCTCTGTTTATGGGCAACATTTCCACTCTGTCTAATGTAATGGATGGTTATGGCTTTTGGCCCGTGTAGGAGTGTGTGCTCCCGTTCAGCAGAGAGATGATACAGCAGGAGATCAGTGGGCTGAGCCACTGCCTCTCTCTCGGCTAAAGTAGCAGAGCTGAAGCGGGTTTTGTGAGCGCCTCCTCAAACACCCTCCTCGCTGCCTGATCACACAATAGCTATGAGCATGTCATTAATTTTGTGATAATACAATCAAACAACCACTATGACTACATTTCGATACCAAAAACGGATCAATCATCGTCAGATCAACTGTCTCCCAGTAACATTGTTTGCCTTGTTGCATGCTGGTTGCCTTAATATCCAATTCCACACGATTATGATTACAGTACAGTAAGTGAGTAATATTTCTCCCTAGTGCCTTCGAGTCAAGCAGAGGTCAAGTTGATGCATTAGATTTTCTGATTTAGTTTTCTTTCTAACAGGCACCTATTTTGTTAATGTGTTACATTCTTATTATATTACTGCCTTGGCTTTAATATAATAAAATGCTGTTGGTTATCCGTTGGATTTCACTGGAAATGCAACTGGTAAAGATTTAAGTTAAATTCTTCTAATTCTCCACATGACCACGAAAGAGCACATGCTCTCGGCCAGTTGAATGAGCAGAAACCTCGCTATACAATAAGTACAAGAGATTAAAAGTGATTACAAGCTTTCGGAAACTGAATTCTCAGGTTGAAATCAAACCCATTGTGTTCACAGATTTTCTTTAGAATCAATGCTGACAAATCCAGCTCGGTCTGACTGGTTCCCAGTTGCCAAACTACAGCCCAAGCTGGTCAGCGTGGTAGCGCGTAGACTGAAGAAAATAACAGGAGGGGAATCATGAATTTGTAAACATTTATTAATCCATTTGGGTAAGTAATAAAAGTTGAAAACAACTTACCGGTCAGGATAGATGGTATCCCAATTGGAGTACCTAGGTTTTTCTAGAAAACACATTTTAGACTAAAGAAAGACTAAGCCATAAATGTATTTGATGCATACACTTATATAGCAGTGATAGAGCTCAGTGGTTAAGGTACCAGCTTATTGATCAGAAGATCAAGGATTCAAGCCCCTAGCACCACTGTTGGGCCCTTGATTAAGGTCCTTAACCCTAAAGAAAAATTCAGATTATTACATTAAATGATAACAGTGCCAAAAAAAAAAAGGAAGAAACCTTGAGAGGAACCTTTGTCCATCTAGGTGGACATTTCCCTTCTATATCTGCGGTCAAAAAGTGCAGTTGTATGACCAGGCAATCCACTGTAGTTAGAACATAAAGTCTGTAAGTATGTAACATCTGGTTGTGGTCAGTGAGCCAAATCATTTGACTCAGGCAATTACCTCCCAAATGGTTCTTTTGTTTGTAAACTGAATAAAGTTTATGACATGTGATTACTCGCCAACTATGGCCAAAATTGTTCCGTGAAACCTTTGTTCTACCTTCTGATTAACAAACCAAGATTATTTTGCATTGCATTTTTGAACTAATTATTAAATAAGGGCAAATATGTGTTGTCGAATACAATAAACATTCCTGAATTAATATTATAGTGCCTGCTGTGTCTGTGCTTCATTAAGAAGATTCATTTCCATTTATCCTGATAACTGATTGCTTCCCCTAATACGCTCGACTACATACAGTATATCTTCAACAAGCAGCAGTGCACTGGCTCTTCTATGTCATGCTGCCTCATACACACAGAGCCAAACAGATGTTAAAAACAGGTTTCCATGCAAGCATTTTAATTAAATTACTCACCAAGAGTAATGCCTTTGCTTACAAAAAGGCATGAGCCTGTTGTTAGGCATTCATCATTCAACGCAGAAAAAGAGTTCACGAGTGCTTCAAAAAGTATTTGCCCTGAGATCGTGATCTTGAATCATGATGACGCCGCAGTCATGTGTGGCTAGGAGTCAAGAGAGCTAGCAGAGTTGCTTGTGTGGAAGGAACGGTGAACTTTTTCTTCATGAGCTCATGTATAGAGAGTGCAGACAATGCTTTCTTTCATGTGTTTTAGTAAAGATGCTTGACTTCATGTACCACAGGCATGTACCACAGGCTTGCTCCACCCTTCCTGATTGCTAGGTGTCCTGGGACAGATGTGACAGAGCTAGTGGGTGGGAATTTTCCAGATTCCAGCATTCACAAACAGCACATTACTATTTGTTTCATCTCGCTTCTTTTTCAGTCCAGTTTTCTCAACTTCACACCTGTACACTCGTCTCAAACACGGCTTCAACGTTCACGCTAATACTGCTCATGACATTTCATACACTGCTAATTGAAAATGATTCACCGCTGCATTATTTAATTCTGTTTCGTTATAAAACTCCGACTTCCACTTTGATCTGCATTACTTTGGAATTCTCATTCAATTTCAGAAGCTAAGTTGACTTTGACTTTCATTGAACTACGGATGAGGAAACTAGCTGTACAACTTCCAAGTCTGACTATTATCACTTCTACTTCAGCTTGTTTATTTTTTTCCTCCTAATGAATGCCATTGTCTTCATATTATGTTCATCAGGGTGTCACTTATCTGCTGACTTCTTACAGGAATCATAAAAAATACAACAGCATGCAACAAATTAGCACCAGAATTGCTAACTACATCATCACTGTTTATTCATTTTAAGTAACTGCTTTACTCTGAATCTGGATCCTATTCTGGGAACACTGGGATTGAGGTGTGAATATACCCTGGATATGACACACACACACACACATTCACACACATATTCAGCTTAAAAAGCCCACAGAACTAAGAACTTTTAGTATATTGGACACTTGGACTTAAAGCAACTGCACCAGAGCATCATTTCATAAACCCTGCAAAAGAACATCTAATACAAGCTGCTGTCACGTCCAGCACAGCCCCGCCCTGTGTGGGGCTCAAACCCAGACCTCCATGGTGCTGCGTACACCGGCACGCCGTGGCAATCAGACCCATACGCGGGATTCAGCGAAGTGCTGCTTTATTAACATAAACACAATACAGGGGGAAGACGAACATAACTCTAGACAACATGGTTACACTAAAACAAAACCGAAACTTAACTCACATAAACAAAACATAACCTGACATAACACCCACGGGACAGTTAGACGCTACACGCTAAACATTAGGGCTAATTGGATACAGGTGACACAATCAGGAATGAGAACAATGGGCAGGGAAACACACAGACAAGCAGGCTTCCAAGATTCACCTGCCAGCACCCTCTCCAGGCCTGGCAGGGAAATGTCCAGCTGTTCCTGACATAACCCCGCCTCTAAGGCGCGGCTCCTGAAGCGCCTCCAGCAAAGCTAAAGGGTGCCCCAGTTGTAGGCAAGAGATGTAGTTCATATAGAGGGGAGGTACAAGGCATGACGAAGTTCATAGCTGCAGTCTACAATGGTACCCCAGGTCCTGGGGATACAGTGACATCCGACATGTAGACAAGACAGGGGGAAGCGCCCTCCACTGGGAGTACCGAGCGACGTCCTCCATGGAAAACCTCATCACGGAGCGGCGTCCCCGGCTGGAGTGGTGGAAGATACGGCGGTGGTAGTGGATATGATGGCTATAACAACGGCAATGAGAGCAATGGGCAGGGAACCACACAGACAAGCAGGCTTCCAAGATCCACCTGCCAGCGCCCTCTCCAGGCCTGGCAGGGAAATGTCCAGCTGTTCCTGACAGCTGCATGAAGATATAATGGATGCCTAGCGATGGGTGAATCATATGTATTAATTTCATCGTTTGCCTTTAAAATACTGTTAGTACGATTTACATATTATGAGTGTCAAATTTCTCTTTGTGTCTCTTTCTGTCACTTAAAAAAAAAAAAATCCAAAATCTAATTAGGGATGAGAAAAATCTTACACGTTACTTTGAATTCTAAACATTTATATAAAATGTTTAAGGAAGAAGTTTGCATCATTTTTGTGCTTAAAAACAAACAGTAATATTCTCCATTAACATCTAGTGGTTAGTAACAAGGTCTATTTATTTATTTATTTATTTATCTATTTATTTATTTATTATTACATTTAATTAATTAATTAATTAATTATTACCCATCTAGTTATATTTTTACAGTTTTATATAGTTTTATATTAATAGTTTTTTCTAAGTTGTATATTTTTTTGCCTGCTATCACCCGGACCTCGGTACTTAGTTTCGTTCCCTTACATGTACCACATGTCCTGGAATGACAACAAACCTTCCTTGATCCTTTTTTTTTCTTCAGTTTTCTGTTTTTTTCCTTTTTTTTTTATGTCCTCGGCACAGTGACCAGATTGTTTACTCTGTGACCTAGTGAACCAGCATCAGGATGGATTTACTGAGACTCCGAAGCACTTCTGTAGGCGCGTCTGCCAAAAGCCGTAAATATAAATGTATCGGTTGTTGATATAATTAGGCACTTTTCCATGTTGATTTAACGTTTCTGAGTGCAACCCTAAAAGCCCCCCAAAAATCCTCTCCAAGGTAAATAGTGCTGTAAATGGGTTTGAAAAGCAGCTGATTCACTCGTTGAGACGTTGCGACTGATGATTGTAACAGCTGATGTAATTAACTGATTGCTTTAAGTGAGGGTGGATCGAGAGAGCGTGGACTTTCCACAGCTGTAATCATGCCTAATGATTCAGAATTGAAAGTCTTTTCAGTCGTTGCTGATAAAGTGTTGTGCATCTAGTGGGCATGTGTTTGTTTTAGGGATTATGTTTGGAGTTCTTGCTGCAGGAATGAGTGATGCTTGAAAGAGAATGAATATCATATTTATTTGATTTTTTAAGCAATACTCTGTTTTTTTCTCCCTCTATTTAACTTGCGCTCACTGGATTGTTCCTGATCGTTATCCATCTATTAATAACTCCATACGTTCTGTAGTTCCTCCTGTTTTTTTATACTAGAACTTTATAACTTATTACAAATTGCCTCGTCGCACCCCTCAGCGCAGCGACATGTCATTCGACACCTCAGAGCGCTTGAAGGCTTTACACCGACAGCCACAACAGTCCTTTGCTCTCCCTCTCCATCTCTCCGAAAACCCTGTTACTGTATGTAAATCTTGTTTTTGCTCCTTTCCTCAGCCACTAATCACATTGTTGTGCTCTGAGCTCTAATGGCTTCTAAGAGGAGTGCAAATTTGTTTTAAACATGCAGTTGCTCAGTTTGGCGTTCAGCAAGGCGTAGAAAGTGTTGACAGCAGAGGAGCGGGGTTAATAATCATACCTCCAGTGTCTTCACTGATGAGCCAATTAAAGAGCAAAGAAAGTTTTAGGAGGGAGAAAAAAAATACAGACTCGCATTACGAGAGGACACATGTGGCTGTAATTGGACCGGGGCACTAGCTAGAGCAGCTCGTCGACTCTTGTGAAAAATTCCCCTCTCCTGAAATGCTCTGAGAATGAAGAAAAAGTCATCAGTCTGATGTGTGTGTGTGTGTGTGTGAGAGAGAGAAACGTGTCGAAGCTCTTGAAATATGAATAGCAGAGAAAACATGGCATTTGAAAGAAATGAGACTTCTTTAAATCAAGGACGATTTGATAGACCTACTCCACCTTGATGGAATGTCAAGCAGTCACTGTCACTGTTATATAAAATAAATGGAACCTTTGAAATAATGCTATTTGGTTAATGTTTCAGAACTCATTCATATGATGATCGGAAATTCTGTAGTGCTACAGAACTTACAAATTCTTCTAAATTCCGAGTTCTGAGTTTTAAATTCCAATTTAAGTTCCAAGGTTGGAATTCCGAGCTCCGTGCTCTAGTTAAAAATTCTGAGTTCTGGGTTTGGATTTTTCAATTCTGAAGTCAGAGTTCGGAATTCCAATTTCCGTGTTCTGAGTTTTAAATTAGGAATTCCAAGTTCGGAATTCTGAGGTCCTAGTACAGAACTCAAAATTCCGATTCCGTTTTGATTTCGGAATTCCAAGTTCCGTGTGCTGAGCTCTGTGTTCTGAATTAGAGTTAATTAGAGTCACAGAATTCTTTAGAGTCCCTAGTTTGGAATTCCGAATTCTGAATCGCAAATTCTAAAATATGAGTTCCATGTCCGGAAATCTATTTTGTTTTTTTTTGTTTTTTTTTCAGAGCTGTAACACTTTTGGATGTGAGGATATCCATTTATTTATTTTCACCAACAGGGTCAGGGTCGTGGTGGATCTGGAGGTTATCCCATAAACAGTGGCAGAACCTGTACATTGCAGGGCACCATACACACACATACACACACACACACAACACACACACACACACACACACACACAAACATTTACAGCTAGGGGAAATTTAATATATATACCTAGGTGCTGAATCAGTGAAGACACTGATGACTCAATTTCCGGTGATATTGTCACCAAAACGTCACCACTGGTATCCGTCAACAAGCAGGGCGGCTATATTTTTGACATTTTTTATGCTTTTAAAATACATTATGAAAAATATTTCAATGCTTGTTCTATTACATATCCGGGCAACATTTCTACCTAGTGGATTTGTTCAGATGTAATGTATGGAATCATGGTACTGTTATGAATCTGAGGTTATAAGGCTTCAGAAAATGTGACATCATTTCTAGTAAGGGAACATAATGAACATCGATACTCCCTGGGTTTTGTGGTGCATTCTGGGATTTTTTTTTGAGGGGGGAAGTGAAGATTCCCATGCACTGTTAGGATTTTGAGAGAGAGAGAGAGAAAGAGAGAGAGAGAGAGAGAGAGAGAGAGAGAGAGAGCCTTTAAAATGGTGACTCCCTGATCATTGTGCCTGCACTACTGAACTAAAGAGCTGATTGAGACGCAGCCTTAGCTCATTCACTTACTGATATGTTTCTAGAAGTTGGAGCAAGCCAGAGGAATGGACGCAGAGAAACATATGCAACTCCATACCAGTTCAACTCTCAAGCTTTTGCAGATATGACTCTTTAAATTAGAGTCATTATGTGTTTAGATTTATTGTGAATTGAAAACACAATAAATCTAAACACATAATGATGATATGCCAGGAACGAAAATGTCACGAATAAAAGAACATTGAGCATCATTATCCATCTTTCTAAACTGGCACATAGTTGAAAGTTGAAAACATGCTGCATGTATGTTAAATTATGTTATAAACGTATGAATGTGGAAAATAAAGAACAGCTTCCGATAAATAAATATCAGTGGCTTACAAGACAAATAACTGCGTATAAATAAATGATAAATGAATAAAATTGCAGCTCTAATCAGATGCATATTTATTATCATTAAATATGTCCTTTAGTTTTACTATTTCAAAGAGACAAAACGTTCATGTGCGCAGGGCATGTCATGTTAGGAGGACGGATGCAGGTACAGACTTAATAATGAAGATGAAGCCTTTATTTTCATGTATGCATTACAGCATAGTCAAATTCTTTCCTTAACATATCCCAGCTTTGAACTGAACCATGATACAGAAACCTGGACCCAGAAACTGCTACTGTTGGGCCACTGAGCAGGCCCCTAACCCTTTCTGCTCCAGTTTGCTGTATCATGGCTGATCCTGCACTCTGACCCACTCTAAGGGTCATACTCTGACCCTCAGCCATGATACAGCTCCCTTGTGTAGGGAGGTTTAGGGGCCTTCTCAGGAGACTAACAGCAGCAGCTTCTGGGTTCAGTGCTGGGGCTCGAGCCTTGAGCTTTTAATCAACAACCCAGAGCCTTAACTTCCTCTAACGAGCCTGAAACTGAAAGACTGAAACTGTAGGTAGAAAAAAAACCCAGCTAAAACATACAGGCTACGAACAAGACCACAGCAAACACAGGAACTGTGGGGATGTGGTAGCTTAGTGGTTAAGGTGTTGGGCTAATGTTCAGAAGGTTGTGAGTTCTAATCCCATGTCTGCTGAGATCCTGAGCAAGGCCCTTAACCATCTACTTGTGAGATAAAATGTAACTCTAAAAATTAAGGTGCTGATCAAGGTTAGTGGGACATTGGCACGCTGGGGCTGATGGGAATTGTAGTTACGTCCTGAGTGGGCATAACGCTTACACAACAGCCCTTCAGTGCAAGTTCTCAAGTTATGATGCTTGTCTTCTGTGTGTTGGGTGAAAAATCTAAAAAGCTGTATTGTACTTCTACACTGGACTACTGCTTATAAGGTTGTGAGTTCAAATCCCAAGTCCTCCAAGCTGCTTTCTCTTAAACTACTCCTTTTAAGAATGATAATTGTGAGTCGTCTGTCAAATGCCGTAGTCTTTGTAAATGCTCGCTTACACACAGAGCGAATGTCCTCAAGAGCAGTGGAACCTTACAGCACTCTCATGCTGTGACTGACGTGTAGATGTGTATAATTTAGACACTGGGCACCTACGAGAGCAAATTTACTAAAGAATAGATCCTTGAAGTCTCATTTTAATGGTCTAATAATGCTTATTCACTTCTCCCTCCTCTTTCCTCTCTTTGCGTAGGTATTTTGCTAGATTCTACCAACCACTGGAGTCATGTTTAGGAACAGCCTGAAGATGCTGTTGGGGGGGAAAGCCAACCGGAAGAGCCGTAACAGCAGCGGTCAGTCGCACTTTCTTACCTTTCTTTAATGATTTGTAGATACTAGTGTATTTACGTTTGTAGGAGACTTCACTGTAATGATGAAGGTTTATCAACTTTTAAGAACTATGACATTTGTGTCTATAAAATTACGTACTGTTTAGATGTCTGTCATAAACACATGCATTTCTATAGAAATAGACAAAATGTCTAAAAAGGAAAAAGGAAAGATTGAAGCATTTCTTTTCTGGACTCGCCTCTCTCTCTCTCTCTCTGGAATCTCTCTCTGTTTTAACTGAGTTACATGCGATTTTGGCCTTGAATTTAAGTGCATTTTCTTGTGCAATATCGGACAAGACATAGTATTGCACTTCCAGCTCCACTGACCACCACATTTCACACTGAAATTCATGTATTAGGTTGTACATTATAAAAACTATGTAAACTATTTGAGCCTAATTTGAGGTACAATAAATGAGACTTTATCGACGCGTTCGTCAATCACAAAAAGTTTTATTTTTCACATGAAGGCCGTCTTTACAGACAGCCTCTTAATTGCATATCCTCAGGATGGATTTTTTTTTTTCTTTCTGGAAATTGAAGTGAACTAAAAAGTGTTTTCTTTAAGTGATAAGCACATCCAATTAGCTGATATTTAATTGAAATAAAAAAGGGTAATAGAATGTACATCACATAAATTCTATATTGTCATTACATAAAAAAAAATAAAAAAAGAGAAATAACATGCTGCGGGAGGCACAGTGGCTTGGTGGTTAGCACGTTTGCCTCACACCTCCAGGGTTGGGGGTTCGATTCCTGCCTCCGCCATGTGTGTGTGGAGTTTGCATGTTCTCCCCGTGCCTCGGGGGTTTCCTCCGGGTACTCCGGTTTCCTCCCGCGGTCCAAAGACATGCATTGTAGGTTGATTGGCATCTCTAAATTGTCTGTAGTGTGTGATTGCGTGAGTGAATGAGAGAGTGTGTGTACCCTGCGATGGGTTGGCACTCCGTCCAGGGTGTATCCTGCCTTGATGCCCAATGATGCCTGAGATTGGCACAGGCTCCCCGTGACCTGAGAATAGATCGGTTAAGCGGTAGACAATGAATAATATGATGCACCTTATCAAGTGCTATTTTAGAAACTGGTAAATAATGAGAGTCATACAGTTAAATAAAAATGAATTTACAGAAATTAGAACTACACTAATTACTAATTACAGCTAGCGCAATTCACGCAACACATTGGCAAAAATTTCTTTTCCATTTTTTCATTAAATTATATAATTTTATTAGTTTCTATTTTCTCTATTTCATTTTATTTAATTTTTATTTCATTTTATTATTATTATTATAATTTTCTTTATTTTATTTTTTCATTATTTATTTATTTATTTATTTATTTATTTTTTTATTTTTTTTTTTTTACATTGTATTGTAGTTGACATAAATGAAATAACCTTAATCTCTTTCTTCAGTCTGAACTCGTCAGCTTGAGCTCCTGTACCCGGTGATTTCCTCACATACAGTAAATACTGATGTAACCTTCAGACTACACTAACCAACTCTGCCCTTTGCGTCTATGTTCTTCCTATTTCTATATTATGGTTTTCAGTGTAGGTAATGGTTTCCTCAAATATGTTCATGTTTCTTTTCTACAGCTCTGTAAAAGGTCAGTCTTCTCACTTTTAGGTCTTGAGAGAAGAGTTTTCTTGATTCCTCTGTCTTTTCACTTGGCAGCTCATAGCTGATTGAGGTGCTTGAGTCTGTGAACTTTTGTGTCTTTAATAAGACTTTGAGTATGTTGACTGTTTCAGTCTTTGACTCCTTAATAAATCATGTTCAAACGAATTAACTGCAGTGTGTGGACAGGGATTCGATCAAATCCCTGCCCCGATGAGCTTTCTAATAAAGGAAAGAGTTTTTGTTAAAGACTTTTGATTTTCTGGCCTAGCCTACAGCTTTATGACTTAGCAGTGCTGCAGGCTATATTAATCAACACGTCTAAAGCCGGACAGATGCTGAACATCTGTACAGATATTTTGCAAACAACATAGCTAATTTTATGCTTTATTTAATTGCAATTATTTCAATGTCGCTTTTGTAAAACAATAGTTATTTCTCAGTGCATTATGGTTCCTTCTGTCACTAATAAAGCTGTGCATGTTAACTGTGTTTCTAGACAGAGCAACAACCAGACTGTCTACATAACATTTATAAAAGAGCTGCAGCTTATCACCAAGATTACTCACATTAGATACACCCAAAAGTATGTGCACACCTGACCAAAACACTTATATGGGTTTGTTGAACATCCCGTTCCAGATGTAGTTCCCTTTTTGTTGTTTTAATAAGCCCCAGTTTTCTAGGATGGTTTTCTACTAGATGCTGGAGCATGATTGTGGAGATTAGTGATCATTCAGCCACACGAGCATTAGTGAGAGGAGGTCTGGGGTGCGGTCGGTGTTCCAGATCATTCCAAAGGTGTTCAATGGGGTTAAGTCTGTGCATTACACTCAATTCAGTGCAATTCAGTTTATTTGTATAGTGCTTTTAACAGTAGACATTGTCTCAAAGCAGCTTTACAGAAGTAGAGAAACGTCAAAAAAAATGCTAAAGTTTTTAGCTGCAAATGACTTTCCGTCTACCATGTAAACATGTAAATATTTCCTCCATAGTGGTCCATATTCCTAGACAAAATGACGTTTAAAATACACAAAAGGTTTAAAGAATTTAAAAGGCTCCAGTCTAGACAGTCATAAAGATATCAAACCTTTCCCCATGACAGGAATATTTATGAGACACATTCTCATTCAAATGAATCTGATTTATTTTGATTTCCAGGTCAGCAAGTTTAGCAAATTTCTGCAAAGCTCCCAAATTCTGTTAAAATTGGAGGATATTGGAAAGACTTTTGTGAACCGACATGCATGAATACTTTTAAAACAGAAACAGTCCATTTTTAAGCTGTCGGACAAATCCTTGTATGAAATGAAACCGTGTCGAAGCGCAGTTTCTCGCTGCGGGAACTTTGCAGTAAACACAGGCGACTCATAGCTTTTGAAAAATGTAGTTTATATGCAAATATGACTGACCAACAGAGAACCGCAGCACCGCAGGCCCCGGGCACTGCATCGTTTCTTCCAACTCTCATTTGTCATGAGTCTTTATATAGTGATGGTCAAAGGCATTATGGTCCGGTGTGAAATGCGGTCTCCAGACAGGTTAGGTGATTCATCATAGACAGTGGGATGTTAAGTGCTCTTCTGTAAAATGGTGGTTTGTGACATTCAAGTCATACAATTACAAAACCTACGTTCTGAACGTCTATATAATGACATTTAAACCCTGGCATATTCATATTCAGCATTAAGTTTCCTCTTCGGTGCGGTTCGTTAGTGAAATCACAGCAATCACACACATAACTGCTTGTCTGAGGGAGGTGGTCTCAGGCCACTTCCAGATAATTGGGTACTGCACCTTATATTTCATTGTACTGTCGTGTAACTATAATAAAAATCATTTTATTCTATTGAAAGCGATTCAGCTCTGAACTGACCGGACGGGAGGAAGTGGACCAAACATGCTGTGTGCTTTAGTTTCGAGGTAGCAGTTTCTGTAGATGTGAGAAGCTAATCTCAGCCAGAGGTCAGAACTGTAGAAGTGCAGAATTGATATGTGTTCTAGATATTAATAAAGTGTTCCTCATGCTTGGGTGATTTTTTTTTATTTTATTTGTATTATTTCTGTGAACAAAAGTGTGCTTGACTTTTTTAGTAGCTGAATTTTTGATTAGTGAATAAAAAGGTTTTCATGAGTTCCTTTTTGATTGATTGATTGATTGATTGATTGATTGATTGATTGATTGATTGATTTTTTCTTAGTATTCATTGGTGCAGTCAATTTGGAGACAAATTCAAGTCAATACAGAAAACATCTTAAGACCAGACACTAGACCAGAGCAAGACCAGAGTTCTGTAACTAGTCCTATAACCACTTAGTATTTTATATAATCAACTATGTTTGAATCACTTGACCTCAGAGAATGTAATTTTTAACCATAATTCTTTTACTAGACATACTCCAGCGTGTAGGCAACAGTTTAAATATAGAGTCTGGTGTATGGGTTCTTATTAAATCAAGATTTAAGTGAGTCATGTGTATTTAATTATGTGCAACTAAAATGAGTGCTTGTGTTCTACTGTATGTCATACAGGATCAGCCATAACATTCAAACCACTGAGAGGTGATGTAAAGAACTTTGATTTTCTTGTTATAATGGCACCTGTCAAAGATTGGGCAGCAGGGGAACAGTCAGTTCTCAAGGTTGATCTGAGTGACTTTAACAAGGTTATAAATTGTGATGGCTTTCCATCAACAACATCCAGGACCCACCACGGTCTTTTATCCACCTGCTTGGACATTAACACACAAATGCACAAACCCCCTTTGAGGTGTTCATGTGCATCACATTAACGCACATAACTCAGACAGCCATACTGCACCTGCACCTCTATCTTACCTTCCTACCTCAAAATGCGAGTTTTCCACTGGTCCACTAATGTACAGTTAATGTTTCCACCTGCGCTGACTGTAGCATTGCTAATTTGTTTGCACTTGTTCACTTTTATACAATATCACACTGTACAATTACACAGTGTACCTCAATCAGGCATATCATTGTGAGCAGTGAGAGGTGAAGTGAATAAGACTGAGTATCTCCTCATCATGGCACCTGTTAGTGGGTGGGATATATTGGGCAGCAAGTGAACATTTTGTCCTCAAAGTTGATGTGTTAGAAGCAGGAGAAATGGGCAAGCGTAAGGATTTGAGCGAGTTTGACGAAGGACCAAATTGTGATGGCTAGACCACTGGATCAGAGCATCTCCAAAACTACAGCTCTTGTGGGGTGTTCCTGGTCTGCGGTGGTCAGTATCTATCAAAAGTGGACCAAGTAAGGAACAGTGGTGAACCGGCGACAGGGTCATGGGCGGCCGAGGCTCATTGATGTACGTGGGGAGCGAAGGCTGGCCCGTGTGGTCCGGTCCAACAGATGAGCTACTGTTGCTCAAATTGCTGAAGAAGTTAATGCTGGTTCTGATAGAAAGGTGTCAGAATACACAGTGCACGATCTGTGTATATATTTATCAGTGGCGGACCGTGCATTTCACACCTAGGCCTTCAGTAGTGCTCTGTCTGAATCAACCCGCCCCTCAAAAACCAATTTATGGTTATAAAAACCATCTTAATATGCAGAAATACAGTATAAAGAGCCGTTGCATCGTAGATAGATAACTCCTGTAGCCACAATAAATGCCTTTATTGAATAGACAAACCAGGGGTGAACAAGTCTCCTCCTACTGCAGCTACAGCCACGACACACATAAAAAAACATCAATAATAACCTCATAAACTTGCAATATTATTTAGGAAAATCGCAACGTTTTACTCACCAAAAATTCGTTTTATTTGTAAACAAAATCCATCCTCCTCTCTTTCCTCAAAAACAGTTCAATTACTCTGTTGTACAGATTATCCGTGCGCTTCAGTTCCATCACGATCCTATCCAATCAACGGGTCTGAATACGGTGACGTTGCCGTACGCCTGCTAGAGGGCCCTAGTGAAACCAACTCAAAATCTGATTGGTTGAAGCAAAAGTTTCATCGACATTTATTTTGTGTTAGAGGGCCTGCAGAACGGATTGTGAAGGCCTCCGGGCAGACTTCTTTGACTTTGTTCCCGCCTGGCAATGATGCAAATGATGGCTGAAATGTGATTGGTTAAATGCTTTAATACGAAAATACATGTCTGGAAGCAGCGCAACCATCGGAAAAGCTATGAAAGGAAGCTGACAGACCATTTGGAATTATTTAATAAGTATTCATGGACAAAATATAATTAACATCAGTTTGTGATTCAGATATTTTTTTAGGCCAGCAGAGAAGGCCTTGCCGGCCCTGACGGTCCGCCACTGATATTTATCTATATTTTCTACACAGTTAATGTTACTTAAAATTTATCTTTATATTTTTATGTTTATATCTTTTTATTGTTGTGCACCAACACACCAAGCCAAATTCCTTGTACATGTAAAACCCACAGTACTTACCACAGTAAACCCATAGCAATAAAGCTGGTTCTGATCCTGATTCTGTCTGGGTCATCTTCAAAACAGCAAAAGTGATCTAAGAAAGGACACTCGGTGAACTGGTAACAGGGTCATAGGCACCCAAGGCTCACTGATGCATGTAGGGAGAGAATTCTAGCTCATCCGGGCCAGTCCAACAGAAGAGCTACTGTAGCACAAGCTAAAGCTGGCTCGAGACAGGTGTCAGAACACACAGTGCATCACAGCTCGCTAGATTCCCCACCACAACTTACAGGACTTAAAGGATCTGCTCCCAGATACCAAAGCACACCTTCAGAGGTCTTGTGGAGTCTATGCCTCGATGGGTTAAAGCTGATTTGGAGAACCTACACGATATTAAGCAGGTGGTTTTAATGTTCAGCTGATCATTGTATCTAATTATAATGGTTTGTTGCTTGTAATCTCAGGCTCGTCTCAGAAAAGGTCCTGATGAATTCATTCTTTCCAGCCTTCATTTCACCCACACTGGTGTTATCACGATTTAGATACAGTTGGTTGAAGTGGTGCTGATGATGGTGGGAACAAAACGAATGTAGGATGCATAGAAAGAGAAGACAGACTAGAGAAATCACAGCGCTACAGTAAAAAGCAGACGGGATTCATAGCAACTTGAGACACTTTAGAGACACTTGTTCTCCACCTACACTGGGACAATTTCCTTTTGTTAGCTATTTATGTCAATTTTCCACAATTTGGATTCTGAATAGTGATCAGACTGCTTAAGAGGAAGAACAACGTCTATTTGTACATTTACGGCTTTCAGCAAGCAGATGCTCTTATCTAGCCGACTAGCACGGGAGGCAGGAATAATTGTGGCACAAGGCAGAATTTTTTTATAGAGAATACAGGTGGGGGAAATAATAGCTGTAGATAACTTTTCTTTTTTGAATGTATAGACTGATTGCTGACTGCCCCAGTGTTTGGATGTTACTCCTGCACTGCACATGAACAGAAAAACTACACATCCCTGTCAAAATGGCAGGTTTCGGGGATGTAGAAATGTGTCAGAACTTATTATTGGGGATGTGGAATATGTCCATCCTCAGAGTATAAAAAAATTAGGGTAAAAATGATGATGCCTAGCTGCATAATTGGACACGCTTCTACACTAATACTTTACTGAAGCACCTTTCGGTTTGATGACACCACTCAATCTTTTTGAGTCTTCACTTAGCAATATTTTCCTACCGTTTCTTGCAAAAAACATTCTTCATCCATCAAACTGTACAAGCATCTCCTGTGCACAGCCTGCTTCAGGTCACCCCTCAGATTTGTAGTTGGATTCGGGTCTGATCTCATCCAAAAACAGGACCTTTGTAGACCTTTGTGTGATTGTCATGCTGAAATTTCTTTTCACCTGAAGGTTTTGCACTCAAATCAATTGCTATTTATAGCTAGCATGATTCATGATTCCTAACCCCCAGTTCTGTCTGAAGAAAAGCAGCTCTCATTCATAATGCTACCACCACCATGCTGCACCGTGGGTGTGATGATCTTTTGAATTTTTTTTTTTTTGCACCAAACCTACCTTGAATAATGGAATTAGCTGATCTTTATTTGATGACAGCTGTACTCTAATTACTTTTGCGCATGGGATTGAATGTAATTGGCTCACTGTGAACACAGCTCCGTCCCCTATTATAAACACTTATGCGATCGGGTAATTATACCTTTAAAAAAAAATCCCTAAAATGTTTCCGATTCATTTTTATAATTGTTTTATCTTGGTTTAGTTTTTTTTTTACACTACAAAAACCTACCAGTGGAAAAAAAAAAAAAATGAAACAGGAAAAACAACAAACTAAATGAGAGCTACAGATACAAGAAACAGTTGTTAAAAGCATTAATGGCAGATTGATTTCAAGTGTGTCAATGCTAAGTGCTCTAAGAAACATTGGAATAAATATGTGTGATTTTTCAGAAAGTGGAAATTTTAATGAAGATAATTGGTGTGAAGTAAAGCACTGACTCAGGGACTTAGAGATAATAATATTTGCCATTATAAATGATTGCTCTGGATTAATTAAATAGAAGAGAGTTACGTGATAGAGTTTGTTGCTGACCTTTACAGACTCTTAAAATCCTGACTACTGATATTTATAGTAAGGTTTGCCGAAGAAGTTTCATTTGATTTACTCCAGCCAGCCGATCCGTCCAGGCACATAATGAGCCTTCTGTTGAAAATGCAACTTCTACACATATGTGGAAAGCTGCAGTTGGTTCAAATCTACAGAGCTGTCTCGCCTCACTTTTTTCCAATTTCGAACCAACACGTGGTGCACGTGTAGATGCTCGAATTGAGCTGTATCGCCAAAGGGGTATTTTTTTCTTAAACATATCAGTCATCATTGTCATCGTGAATGTAAATTAAGCGTCACACGACCAACCATAATGTACAGTGTGTTCCTTTTACTACACATAGTGTGTAAGATGGTACAAAAGTCTTGAAGGTCTATAGAACTGATGTTGACCTTTTCACCTTGCTCACAGACACTCAGCTTTCAGGTGTGTTTGAACCATTGAACTTTGGCGCTTAATGAATGCAATAAGGTGAAGATAAGAGGCGGCTATACCTCACCAGTCAATATTCTCGTAAGTGGAAGGATGGTAGATAATAGAAAGCTGAGACTGAGGAAATGAAGCCACACTTTGTGTTTAAGGGCCCCTTCTTTTCCACCACTGTGGCCCAGTGCTCCCTGTGCAATTAGCCCACATCGCTGAGTTCCCCTATACTACCATCACACACACACACACACGCACACACATTCTCCAGCTGGGCCTCATTTCAACCTGAGCCGAGTCCACTTATCACCCAAGTCCCCAAGATCACAGATATTGTCTCATATTTCAGATCCATCTGGAGATTGTCCTTTGTCAGGTGTATATTTTAGCTTTAAGAGATAAAATGACTCAGGACTACACACATTAAATCTCTGTCAAATATGCCACCTTTGGTGAAAGTGTGCCAGACTTTACAGGCTGTAAGATTGATACAGATTGGATAGATTGATCCCAAGAGTGTCCAACTCCATTTGTGGAGAGTAAGAGCTATTTAAAACTATTACTATTTTCGAGACGATCCATAGCTACAGTATACTTTATAGAGCGCAGGTGTCAGGCTCTTATTCTGCATCAGCATTTCTGTTACCCCCAGGAGGGCCATTAGGTAAGGTTATTAATTCTTAACACGTTATCTGTTCAGTCAGTTAATACTCTGAATGTCCGAGGTGTCCGAAAAGTCAATAAATTCCACTCAAATGTGTTTTCTTTGCATTTTCGCAGCCATTTTTGCAGATTTTGTTCTACATAATAATAATCAGATCTATGTATTTGCTCGATATATTGCTGTTGGATCCTGACCTCTTCGACACTAGGAAACATAATGGCAAAGATCCATCCATCCAGTTTCTGTACTGGAAATCTCAGAAATTCTGTGCCAACCAATCTCTCTCTCTCACACACACACACACACACACACACACAGATAATTTAGAGATGCCAGTCATCCTACAGCACATGGTTTTACACCAGGAGAGGAAACTGGAGTACCCAGAGGTAACCCCTGACACATGGGAGAACATGAACTCCACACACACACACACACACACACACATGGTGGAGACAGAATTGATCCCCCAGCCTTGGAAGTGTGAGGCAGATGCTAACCTCTAGCCTTGGTAATACTGTTATTTTTATATTTTTATATACTGTCTATTATTTTCTATCTTTAATTATATATCGGATTTTCAAAATTGTGGGGATTTCGAAACTAATATTGATTCATAGTCAAGGCCTTGACACGTTTCTCAATCTGTTCTGTACCACAGGCAGAATTCAGGGTGTTGCTATGCCTAGAGTTTTGGTGTTAATTCATGATATTTCAAGAATTTGGAAATGTTAAGTTGCACAAATGAAACGGGAACAGGCCATGTTTGGCTCGAAGGCATCGCTTTTGACAAGTTTGTGTTTTAGAACAATTACGTTTATGGAAGCCACCTTTATCCAAAGTGACTTACCCAAGTCCCTAGTGAAAAATAGATCTGCGTGCTTGTACAGACGAGCCAGGGTGTAAGGGATATCATTAAGCTTAGAGAGGAGTAGTGTGGAAATTATTGCAGCATCCGAAACAAGAGTGTAAAAGTGTTTTAAGTGTAGATTTAATTTACTTAAAAGCTTAACGAAAAAGTAGATCTTTGTTTAAAGCCTCAGCTGTTCAGGGAAAGCTCCAGTTCCAGTACAGAGAGGAGACTATAAATACCTTCATGGATTCTTGTTGCATTGCTTTTTAGTGACGTGCTTTTTTAATCTAATAAGATCCACCTTGGATGTCTGATTTGTGGAAAATACTTAAGGCTACAAGGTTGGAACAGTCTCTAACAAGCTGAAGCTAGATTTCGGTCAAGGGATGAATCATAACTTTTTTTGCCAATTGCGAGCAGATGCTAATGAAACTAGCTCTCCAGGAGCAGAGTTGGACAGCCTAGGTGTAGCCCTTTCAACCAGGAGCGATGTGTTGGCTGAAATAGAGAGGCATATGGTGGTAGCCAGATTGCTTTGAAAGTCAAATTCAGTATTCTAGGAATATTGATGCTAGGGTTTTGTGATTCCACTGATGTACCCGTGATAAGGATATCTGAAAAAGTGCACTTCACACTTTATATTCATGCAGTTATCCTTTTTCTAGCTCCATTGTTTTAATGCTTTGGTGAATGCACTGAATTATGGGATACCCTAACCCACACTAACCCCGAACCCTAATCCAAAGGACAGTGAAGGATTTATAGATGCGGATTATCAAAATCAGCCAGATAAAAGCACAGCAGAAGGCAGTTTTGTATGTAAATACTGATGGACATATGACCTTCCAGCTTCAGAATCTTTAGTCGGCAGCTTTATTAGGACACACCATATTTTCTGTAATATACCCTTGATATATCCTAGTAAGATGAGCCAAGCCTTTTTGTTTGACCTCACTATTGAATAATGTGATCTCAAAGTACCTCTCTCTCTCTTTCTCTCTCTATTCAGTAAGAGCAGTGGATAATTAGGTAATTATTCCTTAGAGATCAAGTCTTAATAGGCAGAGGAGACATTGAAGGAAGTGTGCATTCAGTCTGATCTGCTCAGCCATTCAAGTTTTATTGGCTGTAACTTAATGATAGATGGAGGTACATATGTGAGAGAGATATGCATGAGTTATATATAGGTATATATAGCACTAATTTACTTCACCGCCCCTTTTATCTTAACAAATTTATTTATGGATATGAAATAAGTTAAGGAATTTTAATGTTGATGTTTTATTATGTACTATACAAAACATTGTATAATTAGAAAGAAATATATACTTCACTACAATTTATTGTCATTGCAGCAATGGTGCCACTCTCTATTCATTTTGGTTCAAGTTTATTTGTATAGCACCTTTAACAATGAACATTGTCATGAAGCAGCTTTACAGAAATATAGAAATTTTGGATATGAACTTTACATTTATGAAATTATCCTCAATGAGCAGACCAAAGGTGATGGTGAAAAGGAAAAACTTGATGGGATTAATGTGAGGAAGAAACTTTGAGAGGAATCAGACTGAAAATGGAACCCATCCTCATCAGGGTGACACTGGAAAGCGTGAGGATCAATAATTCCCGTCTACAACTGTGTACTATGTTGGTCAAAATTGTGCAGTTTTAACCTGGACATCCATTCAACTTTTAATATGAAGTCTATTTTGGTAAGGTTGTCAGCTGTTCACTGATGGAGACTTGAGTGCAAAAGTGTTTGAAGCAATTGCAGTCCTAAAGCCATCAAAGCAAAACTGAAGTAATCTCATGTATCTCTAGGCTGTCCATGTGGCTCATCCTCAGCAACAGTGAGTGGTTTCCAAGTGATTAGAATCCAACCAGGTGTAGGGCATCAGGATGGACCAGGCAGGTCCGGAGAGCAAAAGGTGTCAGTATCACTGGTTTCTCAGGAGTGACTATTTACGTAACTGCGGTTCCTTGAATGCTGGTGGTGAGAATCACCTTGTGCATGTCTTCATTTAAGACCTTTAATATGACGGTATTTGATATAAATACTGGTCATACACTCATTGTTCTCTGGAACCTTTAAACTGCTGGATTGGAGCTGATTCTCAGTGGCAGGGATCCCCGTTGCTGTCTGGTGTTAAGCAGCGTTCTGTATCAATCTTCTGAACTTCCTGGAGCAGTAATCACCAGGATACGCTTTAACACAATACCATGAGGATCTGACCTACCTTAGGACTGATTAGACAGGTGTTTGGAGAAGATTGCTACAATTACACCACAGGAAAGGGCAATGTTAAGCTTGTAGAATCAATAGAAGGTGAATGGTGACTTACAGCAGCACAAACTACCTGAAGCATCATGCCTCAAAGTAATACCCATGAGGAGGAGGCATTCCTTGTAGAGTGATATATCATGGTAGGGGCCAAGTGTCATAACATCCCTCTGTGGTGGATGAACAGTGGACCTGATGATCACCTCTAATTAGTTTCTGTTCATGGAGCCCTGGACAATCGAAAAGTAAGTGTTCTGACTTTGGGGAGAGTCACCCAGGTGCCACCACTGCATGCAAAGTGAGCTTATCCCCAGGGCATGTAGTTCTCCACCTCGTGATCTGTAGAATTTAGAGAGATCTTTTTCAGCTCTCTGTATAGGCTCAAAAGGAGAGGTCTTAAGATACTCCAGCTCTTAGAGTAATGGATAAAGCATTCCTCCCAGAAAAGCTCTAACAAGTTCGTAAGTTCACCCAATCAACCACCACCACCCCAGTGCTGTGCAGTATGTTTACAATATATAAGGACATTGTACTAGATCCTTGCATTCATGAATGCATTCTTGAATGCTTGGGCACAAGCCCTCAGACTGCACTGTAGTCAGCTATTTTCATCTATTTAAGATAATAGATCTAATGGGGAAGAATCTGCTAAGCTTTTCCTCCACTTTTAAGATCAGCAGGGAAAACCAAGGTCTCACAGGCCACAGTGGAGGTAAAAAAGGCCTCAGTGGTCAGATCTCTGAATTCTGTGCAGGTGTAGAGGCAGAAATATGTTCAATAGGTGGTCCGACCAGTCACAGGCCAGTGCATCCAGGTATTTGACAGTGATTTTATTCGGCATTGGAGAAGAGGTCAACCTACTTCCCATTGAGGGAGCTGTCTGGGGTGACAACCTCTCTTCGGTATGCTTAATGATGTGTAAAACCCTCACATCACCAGCAGTGTACAGCTTGTGGCCCTTTCACTGAGATGAAGATGTGTCTCTGTTTGGTATTGGTATTTGGGGTTCAAAGTTAAAATGCCGATAACACCCTCACAACCCCTTCAACAAGCTCAAGGGGACTATTGTTCCCCAAGTGAGGTCAACAATTCTGGTATCCTAATCAAGACCTTGTAACACAAATAGCAACCTGCTTGGAGAGATTTCTAATGACTGCCACATGCCATCTGCATCAGTATTAGGGTATTAGTTAGACTTAGTGCCATATTGTGTGTGAGAGGGGTAGGCAGCTTACTTCATTGTGGGGGCACATAGGCTCCTGTCTTTTAGAACCTGAAAGAAATTTCTATCCTTCTTCTGGGGTATACAGTAAGTGGGGTGCAGTTCAGAGCTTGACCTACAAGATAAACAAGATCAGTGACCTGTTTCATACCTGAGAACGTGGCACTGTCTGGCTAGGGCTCACATGAGACTCATTTTTGTGGACACTGAACCAGGCTGTGGCAATTTGGGGGAGCCATGTGACTTAGATAATCTAAACCTTGTTTTTTTATACTTCCTGTAGGCCTGTTCTTCAGAGATATGGCGAAAGTCCAATTTTGGCCCCAGTGTTTATGCTAGCAGAGTTTACAAATTCATTAGTAGATAATATGACGGGGAGATCCATTCAAATTTACTAGCGTCACATCCTCACAAGCCTGACAACAGGGAATGTGGAAAACTCAGAGCACAGAGGGAAGATGCACCTGTATGAAATAACAAAACAGTTTGTAGTTCACTAATAGACAAAACTGTCAAGTTAATCAGGGGTGTAGCCACACTGGTCTGGATGTGAAGAAATGAAAGGAGATGATACGAGTCTATTGGAGGATTCGGGATATGAGGTACGCATGAGGTCCGAGCTGTATGAGGGTGGCAGAAGAAAGGGAATGATGGCTGTACGACAACAGGGTTTACTGTGTGAATGAAGTCCTAAGGTCAAGGACTTCATTCATTTAAGCCAAAAAGCATGTGTAAAGGTCCAGAAGGTGTGCAGGTGACAGCATCTCAACAAGCATACAATGAGGTGATGTGATTTTCTTCTGAATAATAGCCTGCTTTCAGTCCCTTTTTATAGTTCCTTTGCTCTTTGAAGGTTACTGCCTGCACCGGTGGTAATGAAAAACACGAATCAGATGCCATGTTTTGTGCCATGATGATGAACAAACTGAATTTTAGCCTGAAAGTCGGTGTCGGAGTTGAAAAATGCTGCTGCAGTAGAGTAGATATGGAAGGAGTGCATGTTGAGTCTGAGCTGCTCAATCATTCAAGCTGCATCGACCACACCTTGCTCAAAGGTGTGTGTGTGTGTGTTGTGTGTGTGTGTGTGTGTGTGTGTGTGTGTAGTGTGTGTGTGTGTGTGCGTGTATGCGTGTATGAAGAAAGAAAGAAAGAAAGAAAGAAAGAAAGAAAGAAAGAATATGTTACTATTGGTGAGCAGCTTGCACCATTCTGGTCAATGCTATGACTAACACATGTATAGGACTAGTAGCATGAGACAGTTTGTGTGTGTGTGTGTGTGTGTGTGTGTGTGTGTGTGTGTATCTGAGTTGCCTCATCGGTCAAATGTGTTTGACAGTGAAATGAGAAAAAGGCAATAAAAAAGTGACCAGTGGTTTAATGTAGGACATCCAGCTATATCTATAAAAGAGAGGGAGAAAAAGAAGAGAGTTATAACCCTGAGCTGAAAGGACACATGCCTGCTGCTGCTGTTGTATGTGTGTGCACTCATTTGTATGTACACACATTCTCTCTCACACACACAGACACCTGGTGCTTGCTTTCCATGCAGCTCAGAGTCCTGAAAGCCCTCTGTCAGTCTGGACTCTTCTCTCTTTCTCTCTGTCCTTCCTTCCTTTGCTTTCTTTCCTTTTCTCCTCCTTTTCCCATCGTCGCTGTCCTCTCTCTTCATTAGCATTCCTCTCTCATCCATCTCCCCCTCCCTCTATATTCTCTTCCTCTCTCTTGCTCTGTGTCTCTTTGTGTGGAATTTGTGCAGACGCTGCTCACCTCAGGATTTTCAAGCACTATGGAAACACACTGTCGTAGCCAGAGGTGAGCCAAGGCTGTGTGTGTGTGTGCGTGTGTGTGTTTATGTTTGTGTGTGTGTGTGTGCGTGTGTGTGTGTGTGTGTGTGTTTGTGTGTGTGGGTGGGTGTGTATATGTGTGGGTGTGGCTCAGTGCCTTCCAAACTGTATTTGATTACATGTACGTCCTCTGAAGATATTACTGAATGTGTTACCATAGTAGCAGAGTTTGTTTACTGTGCGTTGTATACATTTGCTTACTTTTTGTGTATAATTGTAGCCTGATTTAATACTTAATTTGTGTATACCGTGTCCATATGCTTCATAGATTATTTGCATATTTGCCTTGGTTTGTGTGTCTCACTCCTGGATTCTTGCTACACAGAGCTGAATGAATATTAAAGTATTAATGTGTTGTTTTTTTTTAAGTATCGAATCAGTGCAGCTACTATTTACAACGCTTACTTATGTTATTGCGGGTTTCTTGGGCTCCCCAATGTAAACAGACACCAGGGATAGCTTGAAAGCCTGTGACACGATCTCTCCTAGGATTTGCTCATTATTCATTATAGATGAGGTTAAGCTGGACATACAATGCCTGCGTGGGTACAATATTATATTGTGCATCCAACCTGCATCAATATTGCGTGTCTGGCTTACCCACATCAGGTACTGAAAAACTTTACAGAGCCTGGAGATGGTTTAGTTGGTGTATTCGGTCTGTCTTGTGCTTAATTCACTTAGATCTTCTTTTAATTTGTCTTTTATTTATTTATTTTTCCTCCATAAAAAAATGTCCAGAATATAGACAAAATCTTGGCAGACAATTTCAACATATTAAAAATATATCTAATCAAGATTCTAGACTAAAACATCTTAGCAATTCATGTTTAAGGCTTTCTTTTTTTTTTTTTTTTTTTTTAAGCCAGAATTATGGATCTATAAGGGTACAAATGCAACCAATCACACACCAGACTCTTCCGAGATGGCCCCGCCCCCTTCCACAGGGCTCACACAAGAGCTCACCGAATAGCTTGACGAGGATGAAAATCATATAAATCGTACGCAATGGCCTTCACAATCGCCAGATCTCAGCCCAGTTGAGCACCAATGAGAGATTTTATACAGTGCTGTCCAACAGTATCATCTAAACCCCAGCTGGAAATAGCGAATGTCTTTCGGAAGAATGGTGTTCATCGCCACAGATCTGTTGCATCACCCCAGAGACGTGTAGAATCTCTGTCAAACTGAACTGAAGCTGTTATTTTGGTGCATAGTGACCCAACACCTTACTAACCCACTTTTTTATTATACGGCGTGATTCTAGCAGTCTTTACAATGACTCAACTATTGATGATTGCAATAAAATCTTGGCCAAAGACGTGTTTAGAAAAAAGTAGAAACATGAGAAACATGAAAAGAAAAAAAGGTTCATATTTTAGGGCCTGGAAATATGAAGAGCTTTTAAATTGTGTCTTCACAGGCAGGTGTAAAGCATTCGAGTGGAATTTTGTTAGCATGACAAATGGAAAATTGCAGTCTTTGGGGTTGCGCGTGCTTTATACACCAATGTTAGATCAGATGAAAACTGGTGAGGAGAAGACATACTTGGACTTGGGTTTGAGTCAGTAGAACAAATTTATAATAAAAAAGCCGACATTCAACATGTAATAGATTTGGTTGTATGAACAAAATCAGGCAATTTTCAGGAAACTTCAACATGTGAGTTTCATTGTTATGCTAAATCAGTGCTTAACTACATTTAGATTTAGATTTACATTTATCACTGTCATACTGGGGGGCACGGTGGCTTGGTGGTTAGCATGTCTGCCGCACACCTCCAGAGTTGGGGGTTCGATTCCCATGTCCGTTGTGTGTGTGGAGTTTGCATGTTCTCCCCGTGCCTCTGGGGTTTCCTCCCCCGGTTCAAAGACATGCATTGTAGGTTGATTGGCATCTCTAAATTGTCGGTAGTGTGTGTGTGCCCTGCAATGGGTTGGCACTCTGTCCAGGGTGTATCCTGCCTTGATGCCTTATGACACCTGAGATAGGCAAAGGCTCCCCGTATAGATCGGATAAGCGGTAGACAATGAGTGAATGAACTTTGTCATACTTCTGTTGCTGTTCAGCTTTTCCTTCCACTGCCTTGCTCATAGTCTGTATGTTTCACTCCATGCACGATCAAGTCAACTTTTTCCTCTGAAAATCCCTGACAATGAAAAGTTAGCATCGCTAATGAATTCAAATATCTGGGGGGGAGCAGTTGAAATGATCTCAGCTATAAGTAAAAAAGGTCAGGTTTCATTTTTAGTTCCTTGAGCGCTAAAAGAACTCGTCTATGTCGTGTTAACGAGTCTGATTTAGACGTACTGGAGACAGGATGAAATGTAGCTACACAATGCAGTTAGAGCAGAGAATCTCGACTGGACCAGTCAGTGACCTCTGAGATAATAAACGCATATGATTATCAGGAAGACTGAAGCTATGGAGTCTGATTTGTTGGAGCAGAGTGTTTATACAGACAGTTGAAATAGCTGGACAGATTAAGGATTAAAGCATCGCTGCATCTCTCTCTCTTTAAGCTAGAGATGAAGCGAAGGGTGAATCGGACCTGCAGCACTGTTAGGAAGTAGTCAGATGGTTTTCTGGGTAGGAAATGGTTAAATGAAATGAAATTCCAGTGTGTCAGTGAAGTCATTGATTTGGAATTGAATCATAAAATTAAACGTTTGCGTCATTAAATGTCACTAAATATTGTGGATTTTTCCTCTAAGTTACTCCTTAGGTCAGCTTTTACTCACATTGTTTCTAGCTGTTGTTTTTTTTTCTTCTCAGCATTAGATTTTCATCCAGTTCTTGGTTCAGTTCATTCCATTGTCTTTTGTTCTGTTTATTTCTCTTCACCTCTGTCTTTCTCCTATCTGCTGGTGAGTGCCGTCCCCTCGACGCCGTCTCGTTCTCAAGATAACGTTGCATAAGGCCTGACGGTATTTTCATGCTGCTGTCACTCTGGCTAATGCTGTACAGAACAAATGCATTTCATTCTTATGAGTGACATTTTCCATCTCCCCGCATCTTTTTTTTTTTTCTAAAAAATCTCACTTACACGGTAGCACTGCTATCTCTTCAACATCTTAATCGTATTTTAAAGAATACATAAAATATTGATATAAAAATATCAGCAGTAAGAGGAAACAGACAGAGAGAGAGAGAGAGAGAGAGAGAGAGAGAGAGAGAGAGACAGAGAGAGTGAGTAATGTGCAGTTTGATGTGCTCTTTCCTGCACAGATGTCTGTGTTATTACAGTTTTATCACTGATGATTCATTCAAGTACATCTCTTGAAATTTTAAAGCGAGTCTGCTGGAAATTGACTACTTCTGCAGCGTTTATACATTTTCATCAATTCACCAAGCAGACAGATTCAGAAATACCCACACAGAATGGACTGGATGTGAGCAATATAATATATATTGTGAAGTTTGAGCTTTGCAGTCTTTACCATGTTTGTGCCTTTCAGAACTTGGACCGGAGGCAGAGTGGTTTAGTTTTGTTTCTAGTGACATTATGGTTCAAATCCCAGATCTGGCACAGAGCCACTTTTGAGTCCTTGAACAAGGCCTTTGACATTCAGCCGCTCAGCATTTTGGATTAGATTGCGTCTCACTGGGGAGCCAATGCGAATGCGATGATATAATGTATGCAACATTTCAACCACTCAGCTTATCTCTACCTTGATGAAATGCTGAGTGGGTCAGAGCATGTACTATAGACGAATTAAAGCTTGTTATTGTTGTTATTGATACATCACCACTTTCTCAGCTGATACCGCCTGCTGTGTCCATGCTGTACCTGTGACCATCACGATCATCCTCAGGCAGTAAATCAGACTGGGTAGAAAAAAAGAATGTCAGCAGGAAGTAAAAAAAAAAAAGTTTTCTTCTTAAAATTTAACAACACATAAGCTTAAGGCCTTGAAAGCATTCAGTCTAAGCGGTCTAGTTTAATCGGTTCAGTCTTATATAAATACGAAACCTTATTTTGATCTGTAGATGTGAGTTTACAGAGAGAAAGTGTTTTCATTTGTCCCTGCTTGGCACTTAATGGGAAATTGATCTTGGCTCTGCTAAATTCGTGCTTGATGCTTCTTAACTAGACAGCAATTTCCAATAAATGTGGAGGCATGCTATTGCTGGAATATACAAGCCTGCCGATGTTAATTTACCATCCGTCATGTGAAAATCACTGTAAGCAGTTTCTTGATTTTTTTTTTGTGGTCCATATAACAGTTGGAAAAGGCGCAGTTGTTATTTGTGAGTGTTAAACAAAGATTTAGACTCAGGACTCTGTCAGGCTAGGAAGTGAGGATGCTGTTATCCAGGAAAACAACAATTACTGCACTGGGCACTGCAGCGTTCGACCGCAAGGCTATTAATATACTAGTATTTTCTGTTTAGTATCAGTATCATAAGTAACAAATATTAGTATCTGTTTAGCATCAGTGTCGGTATCTATTAAGTATCAGTATCTCTTTAGAATCAGTATCTGTTTACTTATTAGTATAAATGTCAGTATTAGTATATGTTTAGTATCAGTAGCAGTATGTCTGTAGCATCAGTATCTCTTTTGTATCAGTATCAGTATCTCTTTAGTATCAGTATCTCATTATTATTAGCATAGGTATCTCTTTAGTATCAGTATCAGTATCTCTTTAGTATCAGTATAGGTATCTCTTTCGTATCAGTATAGGTATCTCTTTAGTATCAGTATCATTATCTCTTTAGTATCAGTATCTCATTATTATTAGCATAGGTATCTCTTTAGTATCAGTATAGGTATCTCTTTAGTATCAGTATCTCATTATTATTAGTATAGGTATCTATTTAGTATCAGTATCAGTATCTCTTTCGTATCAGTATCTCATTATTATTAGTATAGGTATCTCTTTAGTATCAGTATCAGTATCTCTTTAGTATCAGTATAGGTATCTCTTTCGTATCAGTATAGGTATCTCTTTCGTATCAGTATAGGTATCTCTTTAGTATCAGTATCTCATTATTATTAGTATAGGTATCTATTTAGTATCAGTATCAGTATCTCTTTCGTATCAGTATCTCATTATTATTAGTATAGGTATCTATTTAGTATCAGTATCAGTATCTCTTTCGTATCAGTATCTCATTATTATTAGTATAGGTATCTCTTTAGTATCAGTATCAGTATCTCTTTAGTATCAGTATAGGTATCTCTTTCGTATCAGTATAGGTATCTCTTTCGTATCAGTATAGGTATCTCTTTAGTATCAGTATCTCATTATTATTAGTATAGGTATCTATTTAGTATCAGTATCAGTATCTCTTTCGTATCAGTATCTCTTTCGTATCAGTATAGGTATCTCTTTAGTATCAGTATCAGTATTTGTTTAGTATCAGTATAGGTATATCTTTAGTATCAGTATCTCATTATTAGTAGTATAGCTATCTCTTTAGTATCAGTATAGGTATCTCATTATTATTAGTATAGGTATCTCTTTAGTATCAGTATCAGTATTTGTTTAGTATCAGTATAGGTATCTCTTTAGTATCAGTATAGGTATCTCTTTAGTATCAGTATCAGTATCAGTATTCCTTTAGTATCAGTATCAGACTCTGAGCAGCCAGTGTTTAAGAATAAATAAATAAATGAATGCTGCAAACGCATTACACAACACTGCACATTTATTTAAATGGTAACATTTTACATAGAACATAAAACCCTCAGTGCTGATTGGTTATGGCTTTGACTTATGGTTAAGGGTTTCTGATCAAATGTTTATGGGTTCAAGCTGCCATTGGTGGGCCCTTGAGCAAGGTCCTCAACCCTTTCTCCTCCAGGGCTGTATCATAGCTGACCCTGTGCTCTGACTTTCTAACCAGCTGGTGAAGATAAGAATTTCACTGTACTGTATTGCAGTGTAATGTGATAAATAAAGGCTTCTTCTAAACTGACCTGCCTGATAAGGTATTCAGATTCACTTGCCTGTGGCCAAGAACAACTCTGTGGTCTGACTATTAGTGACCAGGAACAAATCCATATATGTCATGCAGGTTTCCCAGCATCACAGATGATTACCACTGTAGATCAATAACTAAAATCCAAACAGATTCTTTTCTTTTATCGTCCTTAAATTCTTAAAAAAAACTACTAAACACCCAAAACTAGCATCACTCCTACTCCAGAGCCCACTTGTTATCTACTTATTACCAAAGGAGTTAAATCCTCATCAGCTTTCTCCATCTTGTACCCAGATTGAGGCTGATATGATCCCTCGGGGGAGCACAGTAATTGATTTGGCTACAGTTAGCACAATGCTAATCAATCAGCAAACAAGCTCGTGTAAAGCAGCTGTGGTGATTGTGTTATCGCTCCCCAGTCCAGTCATTCACTGCAGTGCTGGAAGTCAACTTGACCTCAGTTGGAAGTAAAAGCCTTTATGGTCATCTATGGCTTCATGCCCATACTAGCAGCCATGGGAAAGATTAAGAAACAGCGCCTGTCCTCTGTCTCTCAGTTCTTCACTCTGAGGAACGGCTCTCTGCAGAGCAGGAGTAGTGTGGAGGGCCTGTGCGTGAGCACATTCATGGGGATGTTCCAAGCTCGGACATGTCTCGTGGACCCGCGTGTGGCGTATCTTCTCCAGCAGGAAGCTGGTAGCTATTTAGAGTTTTATCCTCCTCATCCTCGCCATGCTCACTCTCTCTCCTCTTTCTCCTTCTCAACTTCTGCAGATGGAGGAAGTGAAGAGGTCAGCGACCTACGGAGTGCCAGCTTAGATCCTCACCACAGTTTCGCCGGTCAAGGTAGGATATCTGCAGTGTTATGATACTGTACAGTATAGTACAACACAGCAAAAGCACAGCTTTCACTCGTGCTTGTAAATGCAAACTAGAAATGCTTATTGCCTGGGCCTTTGGGAAATGAGAGCTGTAGTCTAGCGATAAGCTGTATGATTAGCTAATCTTCATGTTCATGTTTATTTGCTTGTTTTTGCCTTGAGGCATTTGGTATAGGGTTTGCAGATTGTTGATTAATATGCCAAGTTTCTGTCATGGATTTCTGCAACACTCCGAATATATTGCAGCAAAAGAATACTGAGCTTAAGAATTTGAGAATACATAGCTAGGAATGCTGAGCTTTTATATGAACAGTTACAAAACTGAAAGAAAAAAAAAATTAAATATATCACGCAGACTATCTCTCTGTCATTGAATAGAATAAGGATGCTTTAGTTAAAACATACATTGCCATTTTAATGCTTTGTTTTAAATGACTTCTCTTAAAATAATCTAAAACAATCTGTTTTATTATTAGAAGCATTTCTCTATTCAATTATACAGATTCATTGGTTAGATTAAACGTTTACTGAATTTTTTTTTTAAAAAAGTGTTGGACTTCACTTGTTATCCATTTCTCATCTAATCGAACCTTCTGATCTCTATTGTTCTAATTGGACACTTTAGGCACAAAACATTGATTTAATACATTTAATACCAGCGCTGTGAGTCTTTGAGTCTCATATGTATGGGCTTAACAGATTTCCCTCTAATAAAGCCGACACGCTTTTGTGCTTCAGTCCATTTGAAGCTTCTGAATCCGAGTAGAAACATGCACCAGGGTTGGAGTCAAGTGGACTAAATACCTCATATATAGAGTCCAATTAGGATCTGAGAGGCAGCAGGTTTAGAAGCTCCACAAGGATTTCCATTTTCTTATTTAACTGTTGCTTTTTATTTCCTCTGTGCCAATAATAGTGAGTGATAAAACAAGATACCCCATTTGTTCAAAAACTTTTGACTGGCAGTTTGAACTGTCCTGTATTGATTTCAGCTCTTTGCCTGGTTATAGATACTCCTGATGGGAAGCATGAGAGTGTGAATAAGAGATGTGTGTTATGTGTGTTTTAAAGATAAGTTTTGTAATTAATTATAAAACATATTTTGGTTAATTAGAGGTGGAAAATCATACAGCATGCTGTCTATTAAAGTTATGAGTTGCAACACTGATTTAAACTTATTTGATAACACCACTGACACATGGTACAACATTAAGTCTTCATTAAACATGACGGCATTTATATCAACCTCTTTGTCTGGTACAATGTATCATAATAACCTTTAACCTTTCTTGAGTTGTAATATTATCAATCTTGTAAATTGTTCTGATGCGAGTTATGATGCTGATATCATAAATCATTATTACTGTCTCATAGAGTTTCTTATGGTGGTCACATTAAATGGCAGGCTTGTCTTTACTAAGAAGGATGAATGTGAACGAAATATAGGAATTGTAAGCATTAATATAGCACAGAAATGCTTGACAGTTTCTTTCTGAAATAATAAATAAATAAATTATATATTTATAAACTCTCTGGCCAGATTAATAGGAACCCCCATTTGTTTAAGCAGACATCCAGTCAATGGACGATTAAAAAATCATGTAGAAACAGGTCAACTGCTTCAGATTACGTTTCAAGGTTTTCGAAACTGCTGTATGAGAAAACCCCTGGAAATCAGAAGATTTTGAAATAAGCAATCCAGCCATGCTTGAATGGGATACAGGGGGTAGGGGTGTTCCTAATAAAGTGGCCAGTGAAAGCATATCAAGATTGTAAAAGACAAAAAATGTATGTGTTTCATGAGATCTGCACATGCGTGTGTTTTTCCGCCGTGCCGCTGTGCTGTAGGTAGCAGCATCGACAGCGAGTTTGTCTTTGAGGGAGACTACGACGTGCCGCCTCTTTCCATGGCTGAGGGTCTGCAGCACATGCGCATCATGGAGGGGGTGTCTCGCTCCCTCCCTTCCTCTCCTCTTCTCGCGCATCAGACAGTCAACGTTAGATTACAGCCAGTGAAGATGATCAGCACCGGTTCAGCTACAGGTACGCCGAGAGCCAAAACCCAGAACCTCCTGCGGTCTTTGTGGTACTGTGGTGTTGTGTGGTACTGAATAACATACCCTACATGGCAGCGGTTAGGTTAATGGTGTGGTTTGCTAGTGACTAAATAGTTCTGAGTTCAGACTGCAGGTCAATTCTCGCTAGCTACACATGAAAACTAACGCTACGTTCACACATACAGTGATTTTATTGCTACAAGCCATCAGTCGCCAGTAGTAACCCATGGTTATAGGGTTTATCAGTAGTTGGTGAAACTAGCATTCATTTCAGTTTTCTTTCCGCTAAAATGAAACATTTTGGAGGGAGATTTGGTGTTTGTATTAAAATTATTTAAGATGACAAGATGAAGGAGAAGTAGTGTGTGCTCTTTGCTATGGATCACGTGCACTCTACTCTTCACTCCCATTAGTAGTCAAGTTGCTCCTTATTTGCATACATTTTGTCGCATCACTGGACACACCCACTAGTCTAGTCGCCAACGGTAACTGTCACTCATGATGCCGGCTTTGTATGCTCTGTATTTGTGAACGTAGCAGGACACATGCATCCACAGAGACATGTAAAGCCATGGGGATTGGACTTGCTCATGCTGCATCATAGGGTGCCTAAATACAATCAGAGTAAAGTTTTGTTACTGTGTTTGAGGTGACAAAATTTCCCACCAACACCCAGTTAAACAAAACACTGAAAACACCTAGACCAGTACTGACTTTAGATACAGTACTTGCTTAAATCTATAACACTGACCAATCACCGTTACTAATCACTGTTTCGTGAAGGTAATCATCATCATCATTAGTGTTATACTCTAAAGTTAGCTGGTTAGCTACTGGCTGTGTTTTTATTTTGAACGTTGCACATCCTGAGGTGGGATTATTACAACTTTTATACAACAATTATGCATGTGTATGATTGGTTAGTTTGCTCTGATTGACAGGGGGGGACTACCACTGTCCCTCACACCCAGACAGTATGGCCAGTTATGCTCTTTTGGACTTGCAGACATGTCTGATGTATGCAACTCTATTGAACAGACTGTCTATGCTAAAATGAACCCTTCTTGAAGGAGTTGCTTAGAAGCAACAGAGGTACAGATAAGAAGATGACTTGAGGCAGGTGTAGTTTCAGCCTCAAACAGTCCATGGGTCAGTGCTGGATGCTGGATCAGAATCCTGAGATTTTTCCACTGCCACATTCATCTACACACTTTTTCTTTCAGTCAAAGTTTCTAAACACTGTGAGAACCATGAGCATTTTGAAGCAAGACCCAGTCTCTGGATTACAGGATGACAGTGTTTTGCTTTTAAATAATTATTCAAGAGCTTTATTTGTTTTTCATTAATTCATTTTACAAGCTGACCTTTAGTAAGCCTGCACTGTTTCTAGGATTTTTCTCAGTAGTCTCCATTACAGTTTATGCAAATCCAGCTGGCTGTGGATAGCTTTTTGCTATCTGTCTGCCTTCCCTTCCTATGAAAAGAGGTGTATTTAATCATTTTGTGTCAGGAGAAACGAGCCCAATCTCTAATCTCTAGCTAGAAGTCTGGCTTGCAAGACTGTTGCCAGGTGTTTTGGCTTATGTTCGGACTGGGAAATACTGTTGCACTACACAAGAAATACAGCGCTCTCTAGATTGTATGGATAGAAATTATGCCATTGATAAATAATTACACTGAGTGATATTTTATTGCATACCCTAATACTTCAATACACTCTACCTACACTCCTTTCTCTAGGGTCATTACATCCTAATGACTCTCTTACTCCGAATGACTCCCCGCAATCTCGCCTTCTCCTTGTTCCCTTAACAAGGCTTTCCAGGGAGGGAAGAGTCCTTACCTTGAGGATACAAATTTGTGGAATCCTGCTAATCTTCCCTTAGACTTGAAGAAGCTGCTCAGATGAGTAGTGAAACATTTTGATCTAACGAGAAAGAGGTCCAGCTGGCATGACGGAAGTTCCAGCGAGTGAAAATTGTGCAGTTATTAGTAATGTAAAACACAAAGGTTCAAATGTTTGCCTTTCACTGCTGGGGCTGGCGGTTTAATACCTGTCCTTGTGCTTTGGGGGTTTCCTCCAGGTACTCCAGTTTCCTCCCGCAGTCCAAAAGCATGCACTGTAGGCTGATTGTCTTTAAACTGCCCCTAGTGTGTAAATGGGTGTGTGAGTGTGTGTGATTGTGCCCTTTGATGACTTGGCACCCCATACAGGGTGTACCCTGCCTAGTTCCCTTAATCCCCTGAAATAGGCTCCAGGATCCCTGCAACCCTGCATGTGCTGGAGGCTGATTTCCTCTTTTTACCCTGGTTTCCTCCTCCAGTCCAGGGTGTTTCCACCCCACCCCATCCAGGGTGTCCCCTGCCTAGTGTCCTGAATCCCCTGAAATAGGCTCCAGGCTCCCTGCAAACCTGCATGTGTTGGATTTCCTCTTTTTACTCTGGTTTTCTCCTCCAGTCCAGGGTGTTTCCACCCCACCCCATCCAGGGTGTCCCCTGCCTACTACCCCGAATTCCCTGAAATAAGCTCCCCCTACACCTCAGTATGTGTTGTAGACTGATTTCCTCTGTTTTCTCTAGTTTACTCCAGTCCAGAGTGTTTCCACCCCACCCAAACCAGGGAGTCCCCTGCCTAGTGCCCAGAGTCCTCTGGTATAGGATTCAAGATCTCCCCAATCCTGCATAGGCTAAAGAATTACAATTTACTTTTTATTACAATATTAACTATGGGTGTTAAAAGTGGTTCTAATAAGAATAGATTTTTTAAATTATTGTTAGAGTGGATTTTGAATGATGCTTGGATTCTGTACATAAATGTTCTTTACACACACACACACACACACACACACACACACACACACACACATACAAAGAGCTTGTGGTTGATCATCAGCCAGTAGCTGATCCATACCCCCAGCTTTCCAGCCTCATGCATTATGCATTACATGCTCCTGTTATTTGTTCAAGGCCAGCAGTTTATAATACATTTACTCTCATGGTTGTAATATAGGAGAGTTCAGTATTTAATTCAAGGAGATTGGAAACTGACTGAGAGCTGAAAATGACTGTGTGGGCGGGTCTTATTGCCGCAGTTTAGATAAGAACCAGTCTGGAGTTCGAGAAACAGGCCGTCCATCTCCACTAGCGAGTGCTGCCCTCATGTGTTGGTCAAAAACAAGAACAGATTGAAGATCGGAGTATTTTTTTGTGAATAAAAATTCCTTTGTATTTCATTTGAAATCATAACAAGTGTATGTGAGTGATAAATATACATTTAAAACTTTATTTATTTATTCATTTATTTATTCCTGTAAAGCTGCTTTTCGACAATATCAAGTGTTACACAAATGAAAATGGAATTGAACTGAACGTATTCCTTAGGTTAACCTTTAAAAAAGTGTTTACTTTATTTGCATATATCTCATAAATAAAATTCTAATTCAAATTTCATTTCTTACATACACGATAATACACAATACGACATGCAGTGAAATGACGGTCCGTGTTAAAAAAGAAAAAGGGTCAAAATAAAATAGCCAAAAAGTGGAATTTAAAATAAAATAAAATAAAGTAAATGAAAATATAATATAATATAAAATATAAAAATAAAAAGTGGAATATGCTGTGCAGGAAATGGAGCTAGCTGTACATGGAAAAATAAATAGACAAAATATAGTAAAATATAGCATATGAATGCACTACAATGACTCATGGTATGAATATGTGTGCAGTTTTAGTATAATTTAAAACTCAAATACTAACTGTATTGGTCATATACAATGTCATACGTGTGTGCTATAAACAGGTAGGACTGTACAGGTAGGAAATGGAAAAGAAATATAAAATATATAATATATAAAAAAATATATATAAAGAAAATATAAAAAATATAGTATATGAATATATATCAGTGGCAGAGCAGTATGCCTGTTATGAATAAAGTTGAGTGCAATATATATAAATATTTTTTAGAGTGATAGTTTGTCTTGCACAGAATATTTTGTTTGGTTCATTTGTACTTTATTGGGATAACAGACATCACACCTTTATTAAACCTCTAAAAATAATAATCAGGGTTCAGTTGGTCATGACTGTAGAGCCGAGCCTTCAGGCTAAGCTGTATGACTTTAATTCTAAGCAGTAATTTGGAGTGTTTTCTCGGTGGCTCATTTGTAATTCTTTGGTGTAAGCCGCCATGCAGAGCTTCTCATCTGCCTTAATGAAAGTCGGTGCTTTATGAGCGAGCTGTTTCATTCTGTGCTGTTTATTCATCTTTTGCATGTTCTGGGGAAAAAAAAAAAAAAGCTATGTCATGGCACCTAGGCTCAGGAGATAAAGCGTTCTCTGCTGAAGGTGTGCCATGCTAATGAGCAGCACCAAGCTAGTTAATGAGTTCAGCAGTGAAATGTACTGTATGATGCTATTTTAAATGAAATAGATGTTACATGAAATGCTAAATGGGAACAAATGCTAAAAATGAAATGGTTTAATTACAAACGTTTTTAAATAACGGATTATTACTGAAAAGGTCATTTATTTTCAAAACAGTTGGTGGTAGTGGACCTCAATGTGGACCTTGATTACTTATACAATTTGTGGAGTGACGGATTTGAATTTTATCTTCTCTGGCCTTATCTCGCCGCTTCTATGATTGCCTGGTGGCAAGAGGGAGAGGACAGATTTTTCCACCTATTCGCTTCCCTTGCCAAACAAAGCACAGCACGAGGGCTCTGACCTTTTTAACGGATCAATGCGGCCCCTTCCTGACTCCCAGGAGGCCCTTCTTCTTCCACCAGTGCCTGTTCCAAGAGAGGGTCTTTAGAAGGGTGCGCAACTTCCCAGTCCATGGGCCATGAATGTCGTTTGCTTTTGTCTTGTTTGTTGCCTTTGACGCACGTAGGCAGTAGCTATTAAGCTTTGTAGACACCTGAAGCGTAGCCCCTCAGACTGTAACAACATCGCTGGTGATGCAGCCTCAGCATGGCTCAGGTGATTTATTGACATTTAATCAGGTGGCGCTTTGTGGCATATAGAGCAGCTCGTCATCGCTGGCTATTTCTGCACAGCGGTCTGAGGTAGATGTGTGTGTGTGTGGGATGTTGAAGAGGGGGTGTCTGCTGTTTATGGCCAACTTGTTGATTGCTCAAGCTTGCCTGAGTGTGTAGAGTTCCATGATTTGAGATATCTGAAGGACCAACCCTCAGGGCTCTGATCCCACCATCACCCCCCATATCAGATGCTAATTAGCCACCACAGTCAATACGATTACCGCCATCCCAACGGATTCCCACTCGAACAGACGAAATTACATTGGCTTCTCCGTAACCATTAGGCTACATGATGAGATTATACCACCCTGGCCACTTCCTCTCTCCCTCCCTCCCGTCCATTCAGTGATTAAAACTCTATAATTACATCATTGCCTTGTTTTCAATGCAGCTGTTATTTCACATCCTGTGTTCTATCCAGAGCACTCTGTCCAAGAGATTAGCCTCAGGTCATATCTCTGTGTGTCTTATGTCCCACTCTGCCACTTAATTCCTCAACCTCGACTTTAAAAATATCTTCTCGATTGCCCTCTTGCCTCAGTGATGCCTCCCGTCGGCCTGATCTCTAGCTCAGCTGCCTCGCCCCCGATGTTTTGTACAGCTCAATGGAAATGTGACATTTGTAGAGCAGAGCCTCCTGCAGGCAGAGAATGCGGAGAGATAAAATTCGTTGATTTTAAAGATGGAGCTGGACGTCTAGCATTTAATCCGACTTAAGTTTTCAGTTACAGTGCAATAGATCAGTTTTTTGTCATTCAGACTGTTAAATTATGCAAATTGATAGTGGATTTTTACTCGGGGCTGAGCTCTCTGGAAAAATAAACCCCAAAAAAACTTCTCTGAGTGACCTAAATCAGTGACGTTCATTAAGCATACGTATGTTGCAGCTGTGAACTTTCATAAGTCACTTATGCACAGCACAATAGTCTGTAAATGTGCCATCTTGTGTGTATTAGACACACAGCCGTTAAATTATTTAACATGGCCTTCGGCCTTAAAAAAGCACTAAGAAAACTGCACCTCTGGCCTCTGCACACCACAAAAAATAGATATTGTGACAGAAATTTATGGCATCGTTGTTACTCAGAAGCTTGGTAAATGTAATATACTTCCAGAAAAATGCACTGGTGTACAGAGCATAACAAAATGCTTGCTGTTGAGTCATGTTTTCCTATATCTGGTTTGATTTAGTCAGAGAATGACTTCAATCCAGACACTGTGCCATCTTGCGGAATTTATTAGCAGGCTGATGAATGAACTTCCTGTTTGTCTAATGGCTAAAGAGTAAAACAGCATGTTACTGGTCTAGATGCCCCCTACCGTGACAGCTTTACAGCCTTTCAAGATGACAGTGCAGCTGTACTCGCTGATATCATTTCACTCGTGAACACAGACCATTTTTTTAATATACTTCCTCAATCTCCGTCAGAAACATTTTCTTTCATTTTTCAATTCAATTTATTTGTATAGCGCTTTTAACAATGGACAATGTCTCAAAGCAGCTTTAGAGAAATATAGAAACACAGAATAAAAATGATAAAGTTTAAAGTTAAGTTACTATTTATCCCTAAAATTGATCCCTAATGAGCAAACCTGAGGCGACGGTGGTGAGGAAAAACTCCTTGAAATGATCTGAGGAAGAAACCTTGAGAGGAACCAGGCTCAGAAGGGAACCACATCCTCATTTGGGTGACACTAGACAGGAAACAACGTAAATGTTGATAATGTCCTTTCTACAACAGTTTATAGTCATGTGGAAGAGCCCCTGAGGAACTAATAGGTCACTTAGCACTAATTCCATCCTGCTGACCCAGTCCCCCTGGGTCACGGGCTGGCTATGTTTTCTTCCTGCAGTGTCTGTCATTTTTAGAAACGATCAGTCAGTATTTCCTGAGCAGAGTGAAAAGTACAGGAAGCTTTCCTGAATTTTACCAGCATTTCCGGTGAATCCTCAGAGCTAAAACACTTGGTGCTTCTTAGCTGCTCCTCCTCATTTCCTTTGCTAGCTTCACGTCCTTGTTTCTTAGGCTCCTCCCATGTAGGAAGTGTGGGATGAGGGATGGAGATCCAGCATATACCGGGTAGAAATGTAGACTTAATGTGCTCCAGCTTTATGAACCGTATATCAGGAACATCATGATTGTATCCTCATTGTATCTCTTTTTTATTGACTCTCATATATAGAGTATAGATGTACACATTATTTGTTTCACTCCTTTTCCCAGAAGCCAATAAATGGAATTTTGTTGTGTCCATGTTCAGTCCATGAATGCCTTTGTCATGTTCCACTCCACAGTGGAGGTTAATATGAAGCTCATATGAAAGTAGACACTCAGGACTTTAAGAATTTGTAGTTTTATAAGTATTTCTGTTTTCCCCTAGCTTACTAGGGGCGATAAATTCATAGGAAAGTTCCCAAAAAAACAAAACCGGTTAGTTTTTTTCCACACAAATGTTTTTGTCTTCAAAGTAAATGCTGATATCAAACCCATTTCTGCTCTCTGAGAAGTGCTTGTTCATCTAAAAGTATCTAAAATTTCATCTTTAACCAGTAAAATTCTGTGTAAGGTTATCCAACAGAGGGAAAAACACACAGACTTGTGGCAATAAAATAATTCCTTTGTTTATACTGACTGTAAATGTCTGCTAAGTAGATTTCCTTTTATTATTATTATTATCTTATTATTCCTTCATTTATCAGAAGAAGTTGCTTGAACACTTCTGCAGAGGAAGCATGGGTGTATCCTCGCTCTAGAAGCCTCCCATCTCTCCTCTCTCTCTCTCTCTCTCTCTCTCTGATGTCTCTAATCTCTCTATTCACTTCGTCTGCTTTACGAATTGTTACGTCCTTATAGACGGCCGACTTCCAGCGACTTCCGAGTTTCAGGGTGAAGTAGAGCCGTACGTGTTCAATATACATAACCCTTACTTATCCCAGAGCTTGAAGCAGTAGAGTTGAGCAGCAGCAGTGTGTGAGGTTGATGTATTTCCGTGTGGCGATGCCTGGCATTGAGAGGACACTGAGGCTGAGGAGGTGATATTAAAGTCGTAAATCTCAGTCTGTGTGAAATCAGGAGAATCTCACTGCACAGCGTGGATTAGCATTCAGCATAGCTTGCGCTAAAAGTCAACCTTTGTACTTGGAAATGAATTATTGATGTGCCTCGGCCTGCTCGTTTTAAATGCTTCAACTCTCGATTAACAATCAAGGTGCATTCTGAAAAAGGAGAGATTCTATTCTATTCTATTCTATTCTATTCTATTTTATTCTATTCTAAATGTGTTCTACTTTTTTCTGTTCTTTGTCTGCTCTTGATTCTGTTTTGTTCTGTTCTACTTTCTATTCTATTCTATTTTATTCTATTATAAATGATTTATACTTTATCTGTTCTGCTAAATTCTTTTCTATGCTTTGTTGTTTTCTGCTCTCTATTCTATTTTGTTCTGTTTTGCTCTATTTTATTTTTATCTCATCTGATTCAAAATTTAATTTTCAATCTGTTCTACTCTTTTTATTCTGCTCTGTTTTCTACTCTCTATTCTATTCTATTCTATTCTATTCTATTCTATTCTATTCTATTCTATTCTTTATTCTCTGTTCTATTCGACCTAATCTACTCTATTCCATTATAATATACTCTATGCTGCTTTACTCTACTGTTCTGTTCTGTTCCAATCTATTCTATTCTATTCTATTCTATTCTATTCTATTCTATTCTATTCTATTCTATTCTATTCTCTGTTTCACTCTATACCATTATAAGATGCTCTACTCTACTTTATATAGATTGAGAATGTTCTTGAAAATAAAATGTTTATAAATTTGTTCTATTAATAAACGGCCATTTTGATGCATTCTGAGGTACATCATAAAAAATAATATAGATATTTAATGATAAAGTTCATTAAGATTTCAGTTCTTTCAACCAGAAGGCTATTGGCTGAAGCTTCAGAGTTCAAGCTTTTAGCAAAACTCTTTTAACCTTTACCCCTGTGCTTGGACTGTGTACTGCATTATACTGCTTGTGCATTAGCTTAGAGAAATGAAGGTGTATAAATTTGATGTAATTCATCGAGTAATGCATAATATACTGTAGATCTAACTAATAAATATATTGATGGTCTCACATCACAGAGTCACACCTTCACACAGTCATTCACACCCTGGGGAATTTTAGAATCATCAATTGCCCTCTTTAGGTGAGGTGGGAGGAAACCAGAGAACCCAGAGGAAACCCAGATGAGCAGAACAAAACTGATCCGCATTTGTCAAATGACATTTTTCAAAAGTTTCGACAGTCATGTAGAGCATTCATTCAGTCTGTATCAGGTGTTTTGTACCGCGTCTTATGAATGAAGTGTAAAAATGCAATACAGATGTATCCCAATTTCCATAAGGAGTTTTCAAAGTGATAAAGCGAATGTGTCAAAATCTTTTTAAGGTTATACAATAAGTATCAAGTGACTCAACGACTTAAATAGCACGCAGACTGTTACAGAGGTTGCGTTATGAAATATAGTCTCCGCTTTGTGGTTTGCGAGGATAAAACACAGCTCTTGTGATGAGTAGAGCGATATTATGATCAGCTGAGCTCATCACAGTAGGAGGTTGCTGTATTAAACCTGCTCCTGTTCACGATCTATTCCTGCTCTCCCATGTCACTGCAAAAATGTCTTTCTGTTTCACTCTTCCAGTACATGATCTCTCTCTCTCTCTCTCTCTCTCTCTCTCTCTCTCTCTCTCTCGCTCCGATCTTTCTCGCCCCCTCCCTGCTGGTTGCCATGACAACAGCAGCACTGCGCCATTCATGGACTATAACAACGAAGACATGAGCTCTCTCTCTCTCATTCTCTCTCTCTCTCTCTCTCTCTCTCTCTCTCTCCCTCTCCCTCTCTGCTTCTCCTCCCTCACTGCCGCTCCTTCTGCTGCACGGTTCCATCCACTCTACAGTATCCTCTTTCTCCTCTTTCATACTCCTCAAACCCCATGCTAGTGCGTGAGGACAGTGGACAAACGCTCAAGCCATCTCAGGGAGCACCAGTCTAACCAAAGGGAAGAAAAAGAGTTGTGGAGTAAGAGTCGAAGTTCTGCTGTTGCTCTTCTTCCACCTGTCTGGTTGGCTTTCTAAACATACGCTTCACATTCGAGGAGGGAGATGTCTCTTCCTCTGCACTGACGCCTCTGCTGCTCCTCCTTTTATGCCGCTTTTCTCCTCTGATTTTTGGGTCGTTTAGACTGAACAGGCTTCGATACCCATCCGTAGGTTGTTGGAACTCTGATCGCCTGCACAGGCCTGCAGTGCGAGTGTGTGTGTGTGAGAAAGAGTTTGTGTGTGTGTGGGCACACGGAGAGGCGTTGTGGATGAGCTGGCCATCGCTGAGACGGCTGCAGGGGCTGTGTGTGTCTCTGGACGGAGAATGCAGGATCTGGTATGAGCATGGTAAGCCACCGAACCCCACCCTCTCTCGTTTTCTGCTTTATTCTTTAAAAAAGTATTTGTTACGCTTCCGATGCTGCTTTATTGAGAGTACAGAATGTCGCTGTTATGAGTGTGGGCATTATGGACTGTAGTCTATGAATAATATAGAATAATATTTTAGGTAAACTGATAAATTGTGTAATGCGCGCTAGAGCATCATCTGGCATCTGAAATGAAGCTGGGCTTTACATGGCTGTATCATATTTGTTGTCGCTGATCAAATTTGCACATTGTAGATAGCAGAATTCTTCAGAGTTCAGATCGGTGATTCTTAGCTTACCAAATCTGATTTAGTGTTATTGCGACCAAAGTCTGCTGATGCCAAAGTACTGGTTTAGGTTAATAAAAGTCTCAGAACGTGTGCTTTAAAATCTACCAATAGAAGGACGGCATGTGATTACATGATTATATGAAACTTGCAGGACAGGTACAAATACGGCGTCAACAAACGAAGCATCTTTATTATGTTAAGCTCATGTTTAAAAATGGTTTGTTTTCTACACGAGCCTGAGATTATGGTAATTGATGATGTAAGCAGAAGGGAGTCATTTCTTTAAATCTTTATGTTAGAACGTGTTATCAGACGCTCTTCAACATTTCAAGACGAGTTTTGATATCTCAAATGACTAAGCATCGTTAAAGATTAAGCGATAGGCAGGAACTTAACGATGCAAAGTAAAGGACCTGTGGGAGGCTGAGTGTGTGGCAGCATTGTGCTCGGCTGAAATGGTCAACCTAATATGGTCTTTTGTTCAATCGGCTCTGGATGAATCAGGATTGAGAGTGGGTGAGTGATGTGTTTTTGCTGTTAGAGTGTTGTATGTGTGTGTGTGTGTGTGTGTGTGTATGTGGGAGTGGAAGGATGCTTTACCCTCTGTGCTTTGCTGTGTGTGGGCTGAGAGATGATGCATGGCACTGTATGTGTATGTAGCTGGAATGTATCTATACTATTAATACCCTCAGTGTACCGTCAGAAGTGCGGCTCTACAGGTGAAGGTAAACAAAATGTACCGGTTTATTTATAGTGTGTACTCTCGGCAATACAAGGGATCAGGCTGTATCCTTCTCTTTGTGCGTATTAGGATGGGCTCTGACTTTGATGAATGTGCCTGTTGCGTTATTTACATATGTTCAATCAGTAAATGCCTTTATCTAAGGTGACTTACAGAGATAGATTACAAGCGGAGAAGGCGTCTGAGCCGCTCAGGGTTAAGGGTTTTGCTCAAGGGATCGTCAGTGGACGTCAAGGGATTAACTAATAGCCGTCTGGTCAATAGAGCAGAACCGTAACCACTTAGCAGTGACATAGCAAGGAAGTAGTTTGAAGTGGATGAGGAAAATACACTAAATAAAATCCATGTGTTCATATATTTTGGGCGGCAGTCAAACAGCAGTTGAATCAGTGACGGCAAAGATATGTTGCTTTCGTAATATAAGGCATAATCTATCGTGGTAATACGGTACAATGGCATTTATTCTGCCAGCAGAATAAAAATCTAATTTATGGGACCTTTTCAATCAGTATAAACAAATGAATTATTTTATAGCCGGAAGTCTGATATAAAAATGAGTCCGTTGGCTTTCGGTGTGTTGTAGACGTAGGTCTTTCCCTCAGTTGGATAACCTTCCACAATTTTAGTGGTTTAAGATAAAATTAGGTAGCTGCTTATGAACAATCACTTGAAGCATCTCAGAGAGCAGAAACGGGTTCGATATCAACATTTACTTTGAAGATAGAAACATTTGAGTGGGAAAAAAATGAACCGGAACATTTGAGCATTTCCATGAATATATTGCTACTGGTAGAGTAGGTAAAAATAGAAATACTTCTAAAAGTCCTGAGTGTCTACTTTCAAATGCGCTTCATATTAACCACCGCTGTGGAGTGGAACATGTCAGAGACGTTCAGCTCTGAACATGGACACAACCAAAACACACAAATTCCATTTTTGGCATCTGCTTGTATCTTAGAAAAGCAGATCTACGGTTAAATCCGATAAAATCTCTCCTGCTTACCTGGCTTTTCAAACCCAAACAGGAAACATGCACCACTCTGATTGGTTAACCGTGCTTCCCATCAGCTTGTAGCCAATAAAATGTGATGACACACGGTATAAAGTACACGCTAATTTGCTTATTTCAGAGCGGATAAATATGGAATCGTCAATATGATGCCTGTGTGTGTACGCCACTGCGACACGGTTGCTATGCAAAACATTTAAAGTAATTGCACTATTAGGATGTTCATAAAATGAATATATATTGATTTTGCACAGGAAATCCAACTAGAACTATCCAATAAGACGCACACACATTAAGCACTCATTAAAATCTATTTAAGGTTCAAAATAATATTGCTGACCAAATATTCAGAACAGTAATGCACCAAGGGATAATGAATAGCAAGTGTTATGGTCAATGTTCAACAAAGTGAATGCTGTCATATATTATTTAATGAACACGTGCACCAGCAGTTCCTCCACCTCCTCCTGCCTTTTGACGTTCATCAGGTTCAAATTACATTTCTCCACAACACGACTTTTATTCCTAAAAGCTAGAACATATTTATGTACCATAATACACAACATTAGAAAGTATAAACCAGTTATGAGTACCAGTTAAGCACCTCAAGACTGGACCACAGCTAACATTTAGGGTTTTTTAGAATGCAAACCAAACTTGTGTCTGGTCTTGAGATGTTGTCTCAGTCTCAGGCAAGGGGGTGTGCTGGCTTCTTGTTTTAAGTGCCGGACTATTGATTTGGAAGGTTGTGAGTTCGAATCCCAGGTCCACCAAGCTACCCCTAACCCTCAGTTGCATAAAAATGTAACCTCTGGATAATGGTGTCTGCTAAATGCCTGGAATATAAATTCATGTAAAGTATATTTTCATTTACTTGAACAGTTTTGTTCAAATGTGTTTATACATCATGAGAGCTCATATCATTACCCAGCATCTAGAAACACTTCAAGCTTATCTACATCTCAAAAAACCCTTGAAACTAGCAAATTCCTTGTATGGAAACAAGGTCATCATCATAGTGCACACGTTTCTGATGTTCAGGAGTTATCAGCTCCATAATACAGCTTTCCCTCTTCTAATCATTATAGGAAATAGAAAAGTGCTTGTGCATCATAAACACACTGTCCACACTTATACTTTGTCTGTAGATTTTTGGGGGGGCTCAATTCTAATTGTTTGCTAGAAAACAATATTGTAGAAAACAATATAACAATAGAATAAAAGCAATTTTTACAAGATGGAAACTTGTACTAGCAAAGTACACTGTTATTATTATTATTATTATTATTATTATTATTATTATTATTATTAACTGTCAACTGCTCCTCCTCTGAGCATGGGGCAGCGTCCATCCTGCCCTAATGGACGACTACTAACACTTATTGCAGCTTCATTTTTGACCACAAGGTCCAATAAAAACTCTGTTGAACATTAGGAATCACAATTTTTTTCTAGAAAGACAAGCAAATCAACAGAACATCAGTTTATATCTTCTAAAAACATTCATTCATTCATTCATTCATTCATTCATTGTCTACCGCTTATCCGATCTATTCTCGGGTCACGGGGAGCCTGTGCCTATCTCAGGCATCATTGGGCATCAAGGCAGGATACACCCTGGACGGAGTGCAAAACCCATCGCAGGGCACACACACACACTCTCATTCACTCATGCAATCACACACTACGGACAATTTAGAGATGTCATAATCTGCTGTAAGGTACAGGCTGTACATGATTTATGTCATTTGATATTATATATAAAGTTATATGTAAAAAAAAATCCAAGCTGCTACTGTTAGAATTCCTGACTGTAGGAATCACATATACAGATGAAACATCATTATTAATAGAACTAGCCTTCTCTAAGACTTCTGTAAGGCTTCTGACCAAAAGCCAACCGCTCCAATTACCTGTATATCACGGATCACCCACACCAGGAAAAAAGCAGCGTATGATTATATAACATGATTATATAACTTCACTGATGATAAATCCATAAAGTTCTCTAGGGAACTGTAGAGAGATGTAGGGAACTGTAGAGCGATGTTCTGCCATCTGTGTGCTCTTCATAAATTTCTGGAGCAATTGTGCATCGTTAAATCTGGTTAGTCACATAGTTATGCTGAAAAGAAGCCATGTACTTCTGTTTATTTGATGGCAGACATGAATATCCGTGTAAAAGACTTGGTGCAAGGTTTAATTTTATCGCATTTTGTTACCACGCTGACCTTCTGTCCTGTGAGAAATAACTCATAAGTCGGCATGACTGTGCAGCACCTCTGCTCAGCCTCGCTTCCTCAAAGCACAAAAGGTTAGAACAATGTTCTGTTTATAAGCTGGGATTGAAGTGCTGACTGTAATACTATATATATACATACCTCACTATTTTCTAACTGATGAATTCAGCTACAATCCGATGCGATGCATCTCAGTGTGTCAACGATTTAAAGCGTTTATAGCTTTATAGTAGATAACATTAAATGCCATATAGATATCTAGCTTAAATAGGATAGAATTTAAATATATAATGAATTGATATAACGTATTATATTAATATAAAGCCAACTCCATAGGTTTATTGAGGCATATTTTAGGATGCGTACCAAATAATAAAGTGGTAGCTTAGTGGATAAGGTGTTGGAGTACTGATGGGTAAAGGTTGTGAGTTTGAATCCCAGGTCCACCAAGCTGCCACTACTGGGCCCCTGAGCAAGGCCCTTAACCCTCAATTGCTCAGTTGAATGAAATGAGATAAAAATTTAAGTTGCTCTGGGTAAAGGTTTCTGCCAAATGTAATATATTTTTTGTAAGATTACTATCTTTGCTTTTATGCCGTAATTGATAGTTATTTGTAGTTTCTATCTTAGCTAGAGCCTGAGTTCCAGCTGAAGAGAAGCAGTCTCATAGGACATCTTGTTTTGTGACCCATATATCTTATAGATAACACATAACACATTTTGCCACACGGTTTGGGATGATTTAAACAGGACTGGATACTCTTTTTTTTTTCTTTTCAGAAATGGTTTCTGTCTAGTTTGTCTAATCTTCTGTCACTAGCCCAGGTGTGTGAAAGAATACTAGATTCTAGTCAGTAACAGTACTGGCCAGATGTTCTTGCAGCTCCTTTAATGTTGCAGTAGGTCTCTTGGCAGCCTCCCTGATAAAATTTCTTTTTGTCCTTGTTCAATATTTGAGGGACGTCCTGTTTCTGGAAACGTTACTGTGGTGTCCATTTTCTTGAAGGCCTTCGCAGTGTTCCATGCACATCTAATGTTTTGGAAATTCTTTTGTTTTTCTTTTCTGATATTTTCGGACAACGAGATCCTGTCCTTAGCTTTTCAGCTCTTTGAGGACTGTGGCTTCAGCATTTGGATGAAACCAAGAAAATCCTACAGAAACACCTTGGGTTTAATCAGAACCACTTCATTGGTGTATGATAACTACTTTTCAGCATGAGATTGAATGTGATTGGTTTATTTGAAGCACAGTCACATGACCCATACTCGCTTATGCAACCATGGTATTATAAGTACTTTTTTTCCCTAAAACATTTCTGCTTGTTTTAGTATATACAACAAAAATCTTGTTTCTGATTGGCTGCCAAGTACACATTAACACCTTTTCTACAACAGCACTAATGAATTCTTGAATCTGATTGGTTGGAGGGTGTTGATTAATTTTCTACGGTCAGCAGCTCTGGCAGTAGTTCCAGCCAAAAGGCAAATCACAGGTTTTTTTTTTACTGAGCTTCTCTTAATATATTATTGTTTCTATAGAAACTAATTCTAAATAGAACCTGGGGATTTCTATGGCAGATATTCCACAGTAACATAATCCAAATAATAAAATGCTTACATTAAGGATGTGGATTAACAAAGAAACATGTATAATCTTTGATATGGTGGAGTTTTGTGGAAGTTTAAGTTTATTTAAATTATGGAAGTCTTCAGGACAGAGAGCTTTGCGCAACTTGGCTAGTTACATTACGGTTAAAGGTGCATCTGTTGAAGTTATCTGCTTTGCTTCAGGCCAAACGCTTAATTTAATTTGTTTATAGAGCCGAGAAGTTGTGAGGAATGGGAAGCAGCAGAGCGGACGCTCTAACACTAGCATTAAAGAACCCGTCCACACGACATCACCCTCAGCCTGCAGTGATTGCTCCAATTAAATGCCCTGACCTTAATGGTGCAATAGAACTGTTTAGTTTAATGGTGCAGAAAGGAATGATTTAAAGGCTACAAGGCATTGACAGCATGTGGTAGAGGACAAGAAATGTAAAAGGAGAAATATGTTCTTTAATATCATTCGAACTCATAGCAGAACCTCTGTTTTTATATGCTACATATATATCAATTCCATGCCTTAATATCCGTAAATATGAAAACAATGACTCTGACACCTTGACTGTTTTCATTTAGTTCGCCATTATATCTTATTTTAGTGAATTTTTACAATCCTGATCATGGATGTGCTATCAATAAAATTTTTCAATCAGAATTTTTGACTTGACAGCTGCTATACCTGAAAAAGCAGTGAAGTATAGTTCAGGTGCGTCCTGTACCTGTGTAACAAGTAGTCAAATATTTCGAACTGAAAAACAAATAGAACATTATAGCGAAATGTTTAGCAAAAAAGCTAAATACATGCATGTGTGTACAAACCCTTAACTCATAGCTCATTAAAGCACTTTTTGCTGTAGCACTCAGTCTTCTTAGATAAGAGTCTTATCATCTTAGCACATCATGAATTTATTCCACTCTTCCTTGAAGAAATGCTCCAGATTGATCAGTTGTATTGCAGCCGTCAAGTCACCTTCCACATGCTTTGGATAGACTTTGGACCTGTCTTGGACTGGGTCATAGATTGAGTTGAGGTATTTGTAGTTTCTGTCTTAACTAGAGCCTGATTTCCAGCTGAAGAGAAGCAGATTCACAGCATGATGCTGCCACCACCATGCCTCACTGTGGATATGGTCATAAGCTGTCTTGTTTTGTGACCCATATATCTTATAACATATGATAGTTTGGTATGATTTACACAGGACTGGATGTTTTATTTTTTTTATTTTTTCTTCAATATTTCATTTATTTTTGTCAAAATTTTGGTTTCTGTCTAGTCTGTCTAATCTTCTGTCACTACCCCGTAGCCCAGATGAGTGAATACTAGATTCTAGTCACATGCAGGGAGTGAACAGTACTGGCCAGATGTTCTTGCAGCTCCTTTAATGTTGCAGTAGGTCTCTTGGCAGCCTCCCTGATAAAATTTCTTCTTGTCTTTCTTGTCCTCAATATTTCAGGGACGTCCTGTTTCTGGTAATGTTACTGTGGTGTCCGTTTTCTCCAATTCTTGACAATGGCCTTCACAGGGACATCTAACGTTTTGGAAATCATGTTTTCCTGTGTTCTAATCAATACTCTTTGACAATGAGACTTCAGCAGTCGAATGAAACCAAGAAACAGCTGACCTTTATGTTAGGTTCATCAGAATCACTTCATTGGTTAGAGGAGTATGATCATTACTTTTGAGCATAAGATTGAATGTGATTGGTTCATTCTGAGCACACTCACATGGCCCAGATTGCTGAAATATGAAAACAGTGAATAAGTTTATTGTTGTTGCTAAAGATATTCTGTCCTATTCATTCTAGCATGCTAAAACTATTGGACATATTTATTATTGGTAATTTACTAGCGTAGTCTAACTACATTCAAATATCAGTGCTGATTCCAAATCTTCTTTATTAATCAGGCTGTGTCTATTTTAAGCACATCCACAGCACCAAGGGTTTGTATTAATTGGTCAAGCGGGGGGTTAGATACTAGCTGTGACAAAATATTACTGATGGTCGTAATGATGACAGAAATTAACACCTTTAAATTATGCTCTGGATCTGTTTTAAACAGTGTCGCCTTATTTATAAAGACTCCTTTAAAATAATGGCTGCTATGAAGCACTCTTCTTTTTTTTCACTGGCATACTGCAGTATGGCTGATATTCTAAATACCATGACTTTTTTTTTGAGCGTTCCACTGATAATGTGAATGAGAGTTTTTGTAAGGAATAATTGAAGGAACACAACGAAAAGACAGTGCCAATCAAACTTCTTGAAGCAAAGGCTTAATGGGATTGAGAAGAACTGAAGCCCTAGGGAGAGAGTGAGTGAATGGAAAAAAAGAGAGAGAGAGAGAGAGAGATCTGCAGTGTGCTATTAATAGTCTTGGTAATGACTTGCTTACAAAACAGAGCAGTGGGATTACCAGTGTGTTACATCTATCTCTTCGGCTAATACCAGTGGTATTGAATGCTGTGTGTCTGTGTGTGTGTGTGGGTTGTATGTTGAGTTCCTCTAGAATGAGAGATGCACTGTATTTCATCTAGCACATAAACCTCTTTGGCCATTTTCTTGCTATTACATGGTGGAAAGACACGTCTTCTTGCTTGTGTGTGTCTCAATAGCTATTACAGAGCTTCTCATCTCATTTATTACAAATTTTAGTATTATTCTGCACACTGGCATTTCTAATTAGTCAAAACAGAGTTCATACATGCAGACCTTTCTGAATTCTTATTTAATTTCTTTTTATCTGCTGACAAAAAAGGTCAATTTCGGCATTTAATTCGGAACACCGTAAGCCCTGTATAGAGATCTAATTCTTATTTATTCCAATGAAAATCTGTTCAAAATATATACAGATTCAGCCACTACATCCTGCCGATTTCACAAATCTGTATTTACACTAGTCATAGACATCATATCTACCATATGAAAGTGTGAATTGTACCATATGGGAGAGTCCAGCTTGACAGGCCCAAATCCACAATCTGCAGTGCATAGTGTAGCACCATCTCGTGTGAGAAAAGCAATAATTAGAAGATCTGTCCCTTGTGAACAATTGCACATCCTTAAGCAAGCTTACCTATGGTGTGACAGCAAAAATGTGGCAGCAAAATAAGCTTCAGCACCGAAGGATTCTCACAATAATTACCATCAGACTCTCAGCCAGAACGGCTTACTTTTCAAACCTGATAGAATGTAATGTTAATGACCAGGCTATTTATGATTCTCAAATTTCCCCAGTTGCAATGATTTTCTGTAAGAAATTTAAAACCTTTAGGGCTAAAATTTAGCAGCAGGCTGCCAGCAATCCATTATGGACTACTCCATGTGCTGAAGATATGATGATAACCCAGGAGGTGCCATTATCTAAGACCATCTTGATGAGTGCAGTCCTATTGGATATAATGAGCTCTGCACCTTTACGCTGACCCACTGTTTCTCAGGGGTTGATGAAGCATAGCCAGGGGAAATTCTGTGAATTTTTAAAGTTTGTTACAGTGCTACAAATTATAACCCACCCTTAATTAAATAGACTTATTACCAAGTTCCTATGGTCAGTAATCTGTTTGACGGACCACTTCATTTAAATGGGTTTACTTAAAACTTTATAAACAAGAAGGGCTGTAAATAATGTCAACCTAAATTTAATAATAATTGTAATAAAAATCAGTCCTGTGAGGGGATGTTTAGGAATTAAAAGAGTCTTACTCTACTAATAATGAGACTAATATTTAAATAGTTGGATTGTGTTATTAAATAAATCTCTCCTGAGGGGTCTGTAATTTTTTTTAGAAAATAATCTATGGCTGCAAAAGTTTAAGAATCCCTACTGTATTGGGAAGGCCTTTCATTTAGCTTGAGGCATGTCCGCAATTTTTTTTTTTTTTTTTTTCAAGAAACAACTGAAGAAACCACAACTTGACCTCTCTGATGTCTCCAACTGTTCAATATTCAACATACCTTTTGTGACTAAGATTTTAGACAAAGTTGTTCCCCAACATTTCTCAGTGGTATCATAGTATATAATCAGCGCTGGTTAAAGTAGTAAATGACCGTACTCCTTGCATCAGATTGTGGTTATTTTTTCAGTTTTGTACTTTTGTACTTGAGTCCAGCATTTCGCACTACTCTCTGTGATATTTTAATCTTTCTAAACGATGGGTTTAGACAGACAGACCTTGTCTGGTTTCAATTTTATTTGACAGACTGTTATCACTTTATTAAAATTTACATATTTCAGAGCCTAAATGTAGAGTATTGATCTTCTAAGCTGTTAATACACAACTACATTTGACAGTTCGACCTTATTCACAAAGCTACATGTAATGGAAGACTATGAAAAAGACTTTGTTGTGTTTTTACATTTTTAATTCAACACACATATTGGCCAAAACTCTGGAATAGTGTATCAGAGATCTTAGGAACACTCTGTATCTAAATAACTGTTATCTGAAATATCTCGTTTTGACCTTCTTAAAAAAAAAAAAAACCTTCAGATTTTGTAGTCAGAGAAAAGTTTTATATAAATAATGATGATTATTAATTATTATTGTTATTGTTGTTTGTTCGTATTCATTAGAAAATGGTGTGTAATTGGGTGTACAAGGTCTATTATTGTGGCCCTGTCAGATTAGAGCTATTTTATCGGCCCTATTATCAGCTCTCGCAAGTTTTAATTATTGAACAAATGGATAAAATCCTTCAGCGCTGATTGTTAGTAATCGTCTCTCACATCTCAAATACTCGATGAAGACATTAAAGCACAGCTGATAAGGTCTAGAAAATCTGTCATTTATATCCACTGAGTCACACCCAAAGTCACTAAGATGGATGTGAGTTTAATGCTCAATTATCTTGTTGTTTTCCCTGCCACCAACCAGATCTACTTCATTCTGCCATAATGTGACATTCTCTGCTTCAGATATTACTGCCAAAGTCATTACAGCTGGAAGTTTGTCTGGTATTGTACTAATTCTAACAACGTGCTACATGCTACATTAGCTGCGAAAATGATGCCCACACAATTGTACTTATGGTTTACATTTATTCACTTAGCAGATTTTATTTAACGTCACTTAAATAATAATGAGCTCAGAGCTAAGAATTTTCAGCTTAAAGGCTCTTTGGCAGTCTTGGAATTAAAATGTATGTCCATCAATATAGGGGATCTGAAGGAAACAGATGAAGTACAACATTTTCTTTTACTTCCTGAACCTTTCTGTTCTGCTCCCAGAATTTATGTTGGAGTTCAGGTAGCTTTAGCATTGCAGAGGATTGTGATGAGTACTGATAAGATAGGCTGTTTCTTTAGGTTCATTAAGGTTCATTCCTTTGTAATTCCGTTGTAATTCCGATATAGATGCTAAAAATACCTAGTATTTGTTGTACTGCGTTAGGGAAGATAGCATTACTTCACAAGTAGCTCTATACCTTATCATCAAATGCCTGACTCAATATAGCCCACATCTCATTAGCAGAGTTGACATCTGTGGTCTACTTTCATAGCTAAACCAACTGTTTCACAAGTTGGTAAAACACTGAATAGCATTACTGTAGGCTGCTTTTTACCACGGAGGCGGTGATTGCTTTCAAAGACCGAGCGAGAAGACAAGCATCAACAGATGGCTACATCACTGCTCTCCCCTCAGCAGTTATACACTTATTACTCTTGTCAAACTATGACATACCATCACATTTCAGTTACCCAGAGCAACTTATCTTTCAGTCACGTTACCCAAGAAGTCTTCTTGGTATAGAACTTTTTATTTTCCACAGTGAGCATCACACTTCCTTGTCTCCTGGTGTTGCCCACTTTAATGAGGAAAAATAAAGGACAGCCCCCAACAACCACCACACCGCCAACCCCACCCCAATCACACCCCTCCCCCTTCTGTTTTCTAAAAAAAATTAGTACATTAGTATCAAGAGGAGCTAGACTTGTTAGCATTGGCTGTAACCTGGTTAATGCTATTGATGTCAAGCTCTACTTTTTAAAATGTTGCACTTTTTTTGAACAATTTTTTATATTATACACTGGACAGTGAGCCTGTTGCTACGGCTAACTATTTTATGACTATTAATTATTGGTGGCTTAGTCATTAGCAAGTTTGTCTTATACCTCCTGGGTTGGGGGTTTGATTCCTACCACCTCGCTGTGTGAATGAAGTTTAAATGTTGCGTTGGGGTTTTTTTCTGGGTACTTTCCTCTGCAGTCCAGAGACGGGCATTGTAGGATGATTGCCATCCTCTAAATTGTCCATAGTGTGTAACAGTGATGGCACCCTGTCCCGACTGTCCCGTACCTTGTGCCTCGAGTCCTCTGGGATAGAGTCCAAGCTACCCTGCTATGCTGTGTAGCTGTGTAGGTGTGTAGGATAAGTGCTACAGATAATGGATGGCTGGTTGTAAGGAAAACCCTAAAAAGAACACTACTAAACATAAAAGTGTATTTTTTCCCACACCCCTGGGACAGGACTATATCCCATCTCAAATTCACACCTCTACCTCGAGAGGTGCTTACATTCCCAGGTGAACTTGTGATGCAAGAGATTCGCACAACCGAGTCTCCATAACCAGTGCAACAATGATGTTGATATGCAAGCTCATCATTCTCTGCTTCACACTTAAGGTATGTTTTATACATACTAGCGTATGAACGTACCATAACACAGAATAAATCGTGTATTATTCTTATCTGCCTTTACTTGAAACAATGGATGCAGCATTTTATTTTTCAGTATGGGACAATCCTGTACTTTAAGGGAAGGATGGCAACACTTCCTTGCCTTATGTCTAGGTTTGCCCACTATTTAACTGCTTGCTAGCCGTGAACGAGTGAAATTCAGCCCAGTGATTCGCTGCTGTGAGAATGCTCAAGTGTCCGAGGCATGACCTTAACTTAAGTGATAAAATGTATGTATTTGATTTTATTTCAAAGCTGGACATTTATTCAGAGTTCATTGTTTTATACCGATTGCACTGAGTGCTGGTCTGGTGATATTTAGCCATGACGCACTTGGTCTGTTGAACTACTGATTTTGGAAAGTAATTTTCTTGCGTTTCTTGCAAGTAAGTGTACTGTGTATAGCCTGAACAGGTGTTTTGGGCCTTTTAAATGCTGATCATCAGAGTTTGAAATATTTGCCAATTGTTTACAATTTTCTCTAGTGTCATGAATGCATACTGTGCAGTTAACTACTTACAAACTTCCTGACTGTGAATACAGACAGAATTTGATGACTTTAGAGAGCTGTGTGTAGTGAATGTATAGGTGTGTGTTTAATATGTTTCTTTAAGTGGATATTAAGCTGGGGGATGGAGCATAAAGACCTGTTGGTGTTCATGTTCTTGCCCAGGTTACCATGGTGATGTGGGCTGCACATTCACGAGCTTGCTGTGCTCGATATGTCACACTGTGTGTGTGTGTGTGTGTGTGTGTGTGTGTGTGTGTGTGTGTGTGTGTGTGTTGCACAAAGGTATTCACTGTTGCTCATCCAATTTCACACTGATATGCATGTGCCACACGATGTCCATTGTCCACTGACTCTCCTGTCAACAACAGCGATGTAATCTTGTGCAGCCCACATACACACAGCCTGACTGCATTTTTAATATTAATATTCATTTTTCAACACCATTACTTTAGACGGATTGGCTTACACCCAAACCGTCCTAGGGCTCGCATGCTCTCCCTGAGAAAAACACTACACCTAATTTTAGACCCACTACTGAGCTCTCCACATACCACATCCAGCATCCTGTTATTTTCCCTGTTTGCAAGATACCACAAATGAATCATCGAAATCATTCTACTCAGAGGTCTAATACAAGCATTTCATTTTAGGATTAAATATAGTACTAATGAGGAATTAATACTGAAAACTTGGCAGAGATGCTTGAATATGTAACTACAGCTGAAATGGACTGGCGTCAAAAGGCAGAGACGGCTACAGGTGAATGGTCAAATGTTTTATTTTAAATGCCAAACAATTCCAAAGAATATCACAATTATTTAAGATAGAAGAAAGCAAATTCTTAACCAGAGCACAGGGTCAATCATTATACAGCACTCCTGGAAGAGAGACAGTTAGCAGTCTTGCTCAGGGGTCCAATAGTGGCAGATTGGTAGCACTGGGGCTTTAACCAGTGACCGTCCAATCAACAACCCAGACTCTTAACCACTTGAGCTACCACTGCCCTGTGACTATGGTGCTGTAGTCCATAGCAGTCATGTCTGTAGACCATATTAAGATAAAGATAAGCAAAGAATATATTACTATTCACTGGGAAAACAGCATAAATGGCAGAAATGACTATCATAACTTGCCTTTAATTATATTGTGCGGTTTTTAAACAACAAAACTAACACAATGTTCTATTTAAAAACGATAAAAAGAGATCAAATTGGCCCTTAACTCTCAATTGCTCAGTTGTTTGAAAATTACATTAATTGTAAGTTGCTCTGGATAAAGGCATCTACCGCCAGAAATGTAAATGAATTGAATTGAATCTTGACACTGTAGGTTGGCGGACAGCATGGGCATGACATTGCTTGCTATCATCTTGCCATTTTTATCTCTAAAATCTAAATAAACCTTGATAAACCTGGGACTATGAATATTTCATGTGTTTTAGTGAGGTTCCCCTGCCTCTCTTGTTAGAAATGCACAGTGTAGTTGACCTTTGCGCTTAAAGCTGAAGTGTACAAAGCTGTACATTACACTGCAATGACCATATACCTAAACTAATGATGATTTGCTAGCCAGTGAAGCCACTGAAGATCAGTATGGGTGTGTCTCAATCAGCTCCCTAGCTCTCTAGGACATCAATGCACCTATCACTTTCACGAATTTTTAGCAAAGTTCTTATTTCCTCATCAGTCACTGTTTAAACCCATGTAAAATATTTATCTTTTATATAAATTAGCTCATATAAATATGTTAGCTTAATCACACTGGTTTCTGTCATGGTGATTCAAGCAAGCTCGTAGACAAGCTAGTGGATTTTTTAAAAAACTAATAAACCACTTAAAAACAAAAATAACAAGATGCTTACATCTGGAGTCGAAATCAGCCGAGAGTCCGTCCCCCATTTTGTTCTGAAACATACATTTTCAGGTATGCACATATTGAAGGGAACATAGTGAGCATCGATGCTCCCTGGGTGCATTGTGGGATTTTTAAGGGAGCGAATGTTCCGGTGTGTTGGAAGGATTTTGCGGTCGAGAGAGAAAAATAGAGAGAGAGAAAGGGAGAGCGAGAGAGCCCTGTAAAATGGCCGACTCCCTGACCAGCACCCTGACTACTGAACTAGAGCTGATTGAGACACAGACGATGTTTCTGTAAGCTCATGTCCCTGCCTAATTGTCATTTCTGCAGCACTTCTGGAAAAAAATGATGGATACCATAATTACATGTGTGTCCTTGAAGCTGGCCATGAAAAGCACTGTTCTTTAAGAACTTCAACCATCTTCATTGTTTTCAGGACTGTTTATCGCTGAATAGAAACTCCTCCATGTAGTAAACATCACAGCAGAATCATGCTTTCCTTGGATGTTCTTCCTGTAGTTTTGTAGAGCTCTCTCTCTCTCTCTCTCTCTCTCTCTCTCCTCTCTCTCTCTCTCTCCTCTCTCTCTCTCTCTCTCTCTCTCTCTCTCTCTCTCTCTCTCTCTCTCTCTCTCTCTCTCTCTCTCTCTCTGTGATGAACCTCTCTGCTTATCCTTTCTAAATCCTGACCTTAAACTAATCTTCATTGCTTCCAATTTGAACTTCACTACAGATGTTTGCCCAGTTTGATCGTTTGAAATCTATGAATCAATTCACATTAGTAATAATGTGTTTATGTAACTTTAAATAATCACAGCTCTCACATGGATACTAACTGGATTTTTCAGAAATGCCTGTCAAGTTTTTTATTTATTTTTTTTGTTTATTATTTTTTATTTATTCATTCATTCATTCATTGTCTACCGCTTATCCGAACTATTCTCAGGTCACGGGGAGCCTGTGCCTATCTCAGGCGTCATTGGGCATCAAGGCAGGATACACCCTGGACAGAGTGCCAACCCATCACAGGGCACACACACACTCTCATTCACTCACACAATCACACACTACAGACAATTTAGAGATGCCAATCAACCTACCATGCATGTCTTTGGATTGGGGGAGGAAACCGGAGTACCCCCGAGGCACAGGGAGAACATGCAAACTCCACACACATATGGCGGAGGCAGGAATCAAACCCCCAACCCTGGAGGTGTGAGGCAAACGTGCTAACCACTAAGCCACCGTGCCCTCCTATTTTTTATTTATTTTTTATTTATTTTTTATTTATTTTTTATGAATAAATCTGTTCATATGCTAGGTACAAACTATATATATACATATACACACATATATACATATATACATATATATAAAAAAAAAAATTCTGTCAAATTTCTCTCCTTTATTGTAGTTTAATGCTTTAGTATTTTCTTCTTTGCACTCAATTTCATACACTTTATATACTGCTATATTTTTCTCTTTGTGTTATAAAGTTATTATACGAGAATGTATTCCGTAAGTAAAAGTCTTTTCAATTTGATTTGATTTCAGTTGACGTGGTATTGAGGATTAAGCACCTTCAAGGGTTTTTGTCAGCATCGTTTTAATTTAAGCAAAAGGAATACATTTTATTTGTTCTAGTTCTCAAGAGTCTGAACGAAATGAGCAAAATCAAGCCAAGTGAGACATCTGATTAGTGAATACACACAAACACACACATACAGGTTGTGTAGGTAATCATCAGCGTCTGAGATCCCAGGTGGGCGGCGACAAAACGTCAGCGGAGGGAATGCAGCAGTGGAGGTGTGGAGGTGAAGTTAGGAATGTTCAGAGTGTTGAAGACAAACAGGCTGCTCCAGTCGGGATCATACTGTGTCTGAGAAGTGCAAAACTAAACAACAAATCAGAAAACACAATAACAAATCCAAGAAAACAAAAAAAAAAACAATAACAAATAAAAAAACACAATAACAAATAAGAAAACACAACAATAAATACAAAAAACACAATAACAAATTCAAAAACAATAACAAATAAGGAAACAAAATAACAAATTAAAAAAACAAAAAAAAAAAAAATAACAAATAAGAAAACACAACAATAAATACAAAAAACACAATAACAAATTCAAAAACAATAACAAATAAGAAAACAAAATTACAAATTAAAAAAACAAAAAAAAAAAAATAACAAATCCAAAAACACAATAACAAATGCAAAAACAAACAAAAAAAATAAAACAATACGAAATACAAATCCAAAAACACAATAACAAATAAGAAAACACAACAATAAATACAAAAAACACAATAACCAATTCAAAAAAATAAAAAATAAACAATAACAAATCCAAAAGCAAAAAAAAAAATCCCAAAACACAATAATAGATAAGACAAATAAAACAAATATAACAAATAAAAACAAAAAAACAAACAAAAAAACAAATTACAAAACACAAGGACAATTTAGACAAACTGGAAAAGGTAGGTATAGTTTGTGAATGGAATTCTTCCCTCTGCTTGGACGAGACATGGGTCACTCAGGATATACAGGAAGTCCAGCAGGCTGCAGCAGTAGAAGGTGGATTGGTGTGTGTATGAACACAGCTCTGCTCTTATAGCGCTCCTTACATCCTTTAATCTGGAATAGTTTGGTCTTCCAAACTTTCCTGCGTTCTTCAGGTGTGTTTTTAGAGATCGCAAACTAATCTTTACGCCATGATACGCTCTCAGTATATCCAAAATAACGCCGTATGAACGTCCTTCCTCAAAGTAGCACTGAATGAACTCCATTTTCTTATAAATATAAATATATATGGTTGTTATTTTCTTTAAAAGGTTTAAAGTTGCACTATCGGGAAAAAAATGGTTTAAAGTGAAGCCAAAACTATACACATGTACAAGAAATACAGTTAGACACACAATTTCCTACTTCCTGGATATCCTGAGTGACTTCCTGTATATCCTGAGTGGCCTGACTCTAATCAGCGGTAAGAATTCCATTCGCAAGCTATACCTACCTTTTCCTCTTTGTCCGATTTGTCCTTGTGTTTTCAGATTTTTGCTATTTTATTTTCGGTTTTGTTATTTTGTTTTGCACTTCTTGGCCACCGTAGGATCAGGAGAGAGAAATTAGTAGTAGTTGCCAGTTTTGGAAGAGTTGCAGTAACATTGGGATGATGAGAAACTGAAGAAGAACCTGAAAAAAAAAGATCTACAATATATATGAAATCTTGCATCACCAAGAGCAATGAATAGTTTATGTAAATAATGCTAACACTACACCAGGTATAACTGAATAAGTGAGGTGTATTTTTATGTAAATGTTTAGTGAGTTTAGAGAGTTAGCAAGGTAACCGCTTGAATACGCATGAGTTGAACAACAATGACAACACAACACAAAACTAAGGCACGAAGTAAATGTTGTGTTGTAAAAGACATGACTTAAATAATGCTCGTAAAACATAAACGGTTATGTGACGTGAGACATGTGAGGCACAGCGGCTGATGGGAGTTAACACAATCCATCATGAGAATTCTGCTAAATATGCCAAGATTTGAATCAGAAACTAATCTTTTTTACCATACAACATGGCGGCATCTCCATACGTTACGTTTTCCACACACCGACTGCAAAATAAATGAAAAGTATTGCCTTAATACGTTCATTAATTTAATTAATAAATGTTCAACGTTACAAAAGTACAACACTTAACAACAAGTCTTTGTGTGATCAATTCAGACTCTTAGCAACGTATAAAGAAACAAAACAGCATTATTAAACACGGCTAATTACACATTATTCCTCTGGCCAAGCGTTCGCCGGTGTGACTCTCAGGAGGACGTCTCTGATGCTCGGGGCTTTAATTTCTCAATCTGATGTTAGCTTGTTGTGCAAATATAGTCTCATATCTGTAATATCTTTAAGTTGGATTGAATCAGTGAGCAACGGTTGCAATTGCAGCTGTGTTGTGTGTGTGTGTGTGTGTGTGTGTGGTGCTTTGTGTTTAATTATAAACAAAAAAATTTTTTAAACGTAAACTATACATAATATGTTTTACAAATTCCCTTTGGTTTCAGTCTAATAATCACACTGACAGCTTCGTAGGTCAGAGAAGATCAGGGTTCAAAGAGGAAAATAATGAAAGGGTGTAGGAGGTGGAAGCATCGTCTACTATGCGGTTGATGATCAACATCGACTAGCAGTTCAAATCTAAGGTTTATCCAGTCGACCAGTAAGGTCAAAGACCATAATAATGTAAGGTTTATTGTGGAAGATTAGATTAATAACGTAGTATTTAATAGATACGTTCTCGGGTTTCTGAGATATACACAAAGCTGTAGTCTTGGCAGAGCACAGAAAAGCAGCTGTTGCTGAATTCCCTGGAGTGATCAATCCAGGAAGCCTTGGAGAGAAGCCGAGGCTGAGATGAAATCAGCTTTCTGGACAGCAGCTTGTCAGATTCAGAGCCAACCCGTGACCACTGTCTGAGATCCTAACACCTGTTGTGGATCAGCACATGCTGCAGAAGAAGAAGAAGAAGAAGAAGAAGATAGAGCCATGTCTTCAATGTATCTGGATTTACAAATGAAGTGTACTTATTAGAGAAGAAAGAAAACCTGGAAGTCTAAAAAGCTCCATAAGCACTTAAAATGCACTGTGTTTTTCTGAGCAGATAAGCTTACTGTCCTCCATCATGGTGTGACCTCTGCTTCAAGCTGCAGAACATTCTGCATTGGAAATTACTAAGGACAGAGTACACGCTGAATGAAAATTGGTGACCTTTGGGCTTTTTGTGGGTTCAGAAAACGCATAAATCTTTAGCGCTGAATGGTTATTCATTCGTTCATTCATTGCGTGCTCTGTGTTTTAATTACATTTTTTTTGTGTAGTGCTTTTAACGACATGCAGCAGCTTTACTGCATAAATTAAACCCATTATTTTTAAGAAAAACGAGACAAACGCAAACTCTATACTGTTCATATCCTCAAATGAACCTCACAACACACACATATACGTACAGTTCCCAGTTCACATTCACTCACAGATGGATCCCAGTTGTTCACGAGCATCATGAAGCATCAGAGATACGTGGAACAGATGCTTTACTGCATGAATGTAACATTTTGCAGTTGTACAAAAACACAACACATTATTTGTAGACTGGATGTAGTTCACAGCTTTACACTTCACCTTTACCCCCATTGCACCTGTGTGTGTTCTCTGTGTGTATACGGAAATATTCAATAGTTTGAGCAAAACCCTGCTCATATAGGCGTCTGCTTTTGAGGTAAATTGCATAAATAGTTAGCTAGCTGTTTCAGAGAGCATTTAAGGATCTGTTTGGAAAGACACAAGGGCACAAGATGCATATTTTTTATATCACTGGTGGTCCAGTGGCTGGTTCCCGCACTCTCACAGCTCTGGCCTGGGTTCCATTCCTGGGAAGGGAACCATTCCAGCCACTGTGGGGTTAACTCTCAGTGCCAATTCCAAGCCTGGATAAAATCAGACGGTTGTGTCAGGAAGGGCATCTGTTGTAAAACTTTGCCAAGTCAATGTATGTGGATCTGCTGTGGTGACCTCGACCAGGGAGCTGCTGAAGAACAACAACGTTTATTTGCATCTGTTCTTGTTGTCTAGCCACAACATCCTAGCAAATAGACCAATCACATCCCAGAAAATAGTTAATTTATTCAAGGAGAAGCCTCTATTTTCAAAAATACATTACAGCACTGTGAAATTCTTTTCTCAACATATCCCACCTTAAGAAGTTGGGGTCAGGGCACAGGGTCAGTCATGATACAGTGCCAAAGGAACAGAGAGGGTTAAGAGCCTTGCTGAAGGGACCTAAAGTGGCTGCTTGGAAGTGCTGGGGCTCGAACCCTGACTTTTTGTTCAATATCTGAGAGCATTATATCATCAGTCTATTAATATTTCACTAACCAGGTCCAGATTATTTTTCTGAGAATGTTTTTAAACAGACAGAAGGCTGCAACGTAGCACACAACAAACTCTTGTTATATTTAGAACTAGCATTAAAATCAGACTTGTAAAAAAAAATGCATTGTAGGCCATCATTTGCACCCACATCCACACAGTCATTCACACCTAGGGGCACAAGCAGTCCACCTACTGCCATGTTTCTGCCAGGTGGGAGGAAACTGAAGAAGTGGAAAATAACCCACAGCAATGATAATACAATTTCAAGGACCAGTTTCCCCCCAACGCTTTGTCCATCTTTAGAAGAAATAAGGACATGTTTGTTACTGGGCCTTTAAAACTAAGTTATATTTTTACTGACTGACCTCTTCATTTGTGAAACGAGAAAAATCACATCCTATTTAGTAAACTAAGCTACAACAGATTAGCAGATTACCTGGTTAGCAGATTACCTGGTTATCTCAAACCAGATTAAAGCTATTAAAGTCATGTCTATGTAAAAAGGCATGTTTATATACGTTTTATAATACTTGTCATTGTGACTATAAATAATGCAGGGAAAAAGTGATTGTACGTGATCATAGCTGGTGCATTACCATGCCTGGAGCCATGGCCCAGACGAATATGCGTCCTGTTCCAGTGCTCAAGCTGAACCTTTTAAACATTTTAAATAAAATAAAGTGCTTACTCCGGCGTCCACCATGTGTGTGTAGTGTTTCGTGCTCTCCCATCTCTCTGGGGTTTCCTCTGGGAATTCTGGTTTCCTCCCCCAGTCCAAAGACATGTTGTGGGCTAATGGTCATCTCTAAATTGCCTGTAGTGTGTGAGTGTGTGTGCGATTCCGCTCTATGACAGATTGGTATCCTGTCCACGGTCAACCCTGCCTTGTGCCCTGAGTCTCCTGGAATAGGCTCCAGGTTCCCCATGACCGAGTAGGATAAGCGGAGAAGATTGTTTTTGTGAAATTTACTGTCAGATAAAATAACGTTTCAGCTGATCCATCTTTCTGCAACAAGGTTTTATCAAAAGATTCTGAGGGGAAAAAAGCTTGGGCATTTCATTAAAGAGCGAATTCAGCCATGCTGTGAAGGCCAGAACAACACTATAATTACATTAAACCACAATAATAACAATCCAATGTGGGGGGCACGGTGGCTTAGTGGTTAGCACGTTTGCCTCACACTTCCAGGGTTGGGGGTTCGATTCCCGCCTCCGCCATGTGTGTGGAGTTTGCATGTTCTCCCTGTGCCTCGGGGGTACTCCGGTTTCCTCTCCTGGTCCAAAGACATGCATTGTAGGTTGATTGGCATCTCTAAATTGTGTGTGTGCTGCGATGGGTTGGCACTGTATCCTGCCATGATGCCTGAGATAGGCACAGGCTCCCCATGACCCGAGAATAGGTCGGATAAGCAGGAGACAATGAATGAATGAACAATTCAATGCAAAATGTAGCCATTTTTCTTCTCATCTGTACAAATATGACTTTTTAGGCCAAGCTTCTACATACTGATTATGTAAGGAATTTCATGGCGAGTGTACAACTATGAGGATGTAATGCTGGTTGTAATGACTGCATGGGCTGCAGAGGGAACAGTGTGTTCTGAAACAGTTTTATATAGAACGTCAATTGCTATAAAAAGGCAGTGAAAAGCAATTTTCAATGATAAGAAAAAAATACTTAATAAAACTCGGGTTACTCATTGCAGTATTCAAATGTTGGTGATCTGGAAGAACTTGTCAGTTGTTGCTGCAGGTTTTGCTGAAGTCAGAATTAAATCTTCAAATGCGTTTTTTCTTTCTTTTCAAGCGCTGATCTCTGGTGATTTTCTCTTATACTGGTCTCTAGAGTTTCACAGAATGGTGTGAAAAGCAAAAAAAAAATAAAAAACTATAAACACTTCTGTAGGTGGAAAGGCTTTAAGGTCAGAGAGGAAACACCAGACTGGTTTGGACTACCAGGAAGGCTACAGCGACTCAAAGAACCACGCTTTACATCCATGCTAAGTAGAAAAGCAACACACACATGAGCTACTACAACAGCAGAAGATCACATCAGGGTCAACTCTTGTAGGCCAAGAACAAGCTGAAGATTGGGAAAACCTCACCTGGTCTTTTGAAGTAGGATTCCTGCTGTGACTGAAAACTTTGGAAGTGAATTTGGCATGAACAGTCCAGGCTGGTGGAGGTGTTGTAATGCTGTGGGTAATGTTTTAATGGCACACAATGTGTCCCTTAACACCAGCTGAGCATCGCTTCAATGCCACATAGTATTGTTGCAAACCACATGGACACAATTTACCCATTTTATAATGTCTTCTTCCTGGCATCCTGTCCAGGGTGTACCCTGCCTTGTGCCCGTAGTCTCCTGGGATAGGCTCCAGGTTCCCTGTGACCTAGTAGTAGGATAAGCAGGTATAGAAAATGGATGGATGGATAGTGTCTTCTTTTAGCATGATAATGTCACCAAGCACAAGTGGCTCCATAAACAATGATTTCAGTGTCCTTCCCAGTCACAGGATCGGAATACAAGAGCACCTTTGTGGTGTGGTAGGGTCAGCGATTCGCAACATATACTGAATCTAAATGATAATGATAATACACTGTACTTCCAAAAGTATGTGAACCCCTGACCATCGAATCCATTTGTGCATCCCATTCCAAAGCTGGTCCACTATAACAGTCTCTACTCTTCTGTGAAGGAATTTCACCAGATTTGGGATTGGTGTTGTGGGAATTTGTGATTTCATTCAGCCACAAAAGCATTAATGAGGAGAAATCCTAGCACACTGTTTCAGCGTTCAAGTTCACCCCAAAGGTGTTCAGTGAGGTTGAGGTCAGGGTCTCTGTGCAGGACACTCCAGATCTTTCACTAAACCATGACCTCATAGATCTCGCTTTGTGTCCAGGAGCATTGTCATGCTGGAACAGGTTTGGGTCTCTAAATTTCACTGAAGGGAAATTGTAACGCAACAACACACAATTTGAGAAACTTTTCACCAACAGTTTGAGGAAGAACCACATACTTGTGGTCATATAGTGTGTATTTTTTTTTTGTAAGTAACAAATAGGCTTTTGTTGCATCAGTAAGAGACAACATAAACTGTTGCAATGCTCCATGTCTCAGTCCAGACCATTATTAAGAACCAAGCTGGTCATTTTTGTGTCACCAGTTAACCATGTACAAGTTTGATGCAACAGACCGGTGAAAGCTCAGATTTTAATTTTATGACAATGACACCAAATTTAATGCAGGAAATAATGTCATCCTGGTGAGTGTGTGTACTTAAAATTTGTATTAGTTATATTGTATTTTCTCCCTTAATGGACCCAAGAGTAGACTGTAAATCCTTTTTTTTCCCATTGTCTGTACCGCTTATCCGATCTATCATCGGGTCACGGGGAGCCTCAGGCGTCAACGGGCATCAAGGCAGGATACACCCTGGATGGAGTGCCAACCCATCGCAGGGCGCACACACACACTCATTCACGCAATCACACACTTAGGGCAATTTAGAGACACCAGTCATTTTAGATGCATGTCTTTGGACTGTGGGAGGAAACCGGAGCACCCGGAGGAAACCCACCAAGCATGGGGAGAACATGCAAACTCAACACACACAGTGTAAATCACACACTGTAAATCACGATCAGGAAATTATTTCTTAATTCCAATTGTCTTGAAAAGTTTCGAATATATTGAACTCAAGTATCTAAGTTTTCCAAAATAATAACTTAAAGTAATCTATTATTATTACATTGTTAAGGCAACAGGTACATTTTTCGTTGCTAAATTTACTAAAGCGTGTTGAAGTCAGTGTTAATTTTGACAGTCATTGTTTATTTAGTCTCAGTCTTTATCTTCAGACAAAAATGGTTATTAGTCTTAGTCACATTTTAGTCATTTTTGTCTTTCATAGTTTTAGTCTAGTTTTAGTCGACGAAAAGTCATTGCATTTTTGTCAAGTTTTAGTCATTAGTTTTAGTCAAACTGCAGTTACCAGCTTTAATTTTGATGATTTTCTATGTAAATTTAGACAAAAATAGTCATTATAATTTTTTCTCTCTTTAGGCCAATTAAGCTTATGAGAAATTTGAATCAAGATAACAAGCTATATAGACACTGCACTCTTAGCACTTGTGCAACTCTACATATCCCTTTTTCCTAGCTGGATATCAGCCTGCTGTGCTGCCCTTGCTAATTTATAAGGTAGGATCATACATTAAGGATAGGTAAAAGTGCTCTATAGTTCAAGTATCAAGTAAAAACCAGAAATGTTTACTTTAGCTGTTGTGGAAAAACTGCATTTATTTTCTGAAACTTCAAATAAATGTGCAATAAACAGACAGATGTTCACAAGCAGCTGAACATATTTTGCTAACATACCTTTGTCTGCTAACAATATTTACTGTATAATAACCATTAAGGCTGTACATTTGGAAGCAAAATAACATTTTTATGAAATCTGTCAACTCAGATATGGGATCGTCAACTTCTCCAGAATGTAAATAGGGAAAAAATCGGGGCCAAAATCATGTAGTGTATTCCAGCCTTAAGCATATGTACATGGCCAATAACTTAAGCAACTTCCACATCCATCTGTCAGAAATAGCATTAGCATTAAATAGCAAATTTAGAAATAATGCTATTAAGTTAATACAGCAAATAGGCTATGGCCTAAATAATCTTGCTACAGCACGTGATACAGATTTCATTAGAAACAGAACTGAACGCTTCAGAAAAGCCGAACTGTTGTACAATATATAATGAAGCATTGTACACTGATGAAATTCTGGCTCAGAACTATGCAGTAAGGCGAGCTAACTGACGTTAGTTAACAGAAAGCTAAAACGTATAGACCTAAAACTTGCTAGTGAATTTCCCTGTGGACACGTCCAGTAACACTGACCTAACATTAAGAAAAAGTACTTAAATAAGACTAAATAGTTGACTTTCCGTGACAGAAGCTGCATAAATAGCAGGGTGATGCTCCTTCAGATGCCTCTTAAGATTCGTGCTGTTCTTTCCGTCTATTTTGACACAGGGCTTCTCTCCGTTTCCTGTGACAGTGCACAATGTTTGTTTTTTTTTCAGAGGAATTATAACAGAAATGCTTCCATATGGGGGGGCACGGTGGCTTAGTGGTTAGCATGTTGGCCTCACACCTCCAGGGTTGGGGGTTCGATGCCCACCTCTGCCGTGTGTGTGGAGTTTGCATGTTCTCCCCGTGCCTCGGGGGTTTCCTCCGGGTACTCCGGTTTCCTTCCCCCAATCCAAAGATGTGCATGGTAGGTTGATTGGCATCTCTAAATTGTCCGTAGCGTGTGAGTGAATGAGAGTGTGTGTGTGCCCTGCGATGGGTTGGCACTCCGTCCAGGGTGTATCCTGCCTTGATGGCCAATGACGCCT
>JAUCMX010000012.1:2791664-2906544 GCA_033459395.1 Hemibagrus guttatus | reverse complement strand
AGAGCTGCTACTGAGGGAACCACACATTCAGAGCACGCTCAGCCTGCGCTCCTGCGTCCAGGATCCTCTCAACGCTTTCACACGAGGAGTCCTCGAGCCGCTGGACGAACTGTATAAAGGTGTATAAAAGACTCTTATACAGAAGTCTACCTAGAACAGGTTAATTCTGACATGAAAGACTTAACCTGTGTTGTTTGTTGTGTTTTCAGAGAGGAAGATGACCGTCGATGAAGATTTCATCATTCTTATAGATGGGCTTAATGAAGCCGAGTTCCACAAGCCTGATTACGGAGACACCATTGTCTCTTTCCTTTGTAAGACCATCGACAGGTTTCCAGCCTGGCTCAAGCTAGTGGTGACTGTTCGAACCACACTGCAGGTAACACACACACACACACACACACACCCCCTCGCACACACACTTTCCACCATATTTGAAGTTCTACAGGGGCTGAAATCCAGCAAATACTGTATCGCCTTTGTTTTTCCATTCATTTGTCAGCTGTCTCTTTGTAGTTAATGTTTCTGATGCTAATTCCACTTCTTTTGAATTTACTACACTAGAATTTGCAGAATTTGCATTTGGACTTGTTGTAGGCTGATTGGCATCTCTAAATTGTCCATAGTGTTTGAATGAGTGTGTGTGATCATGTCCAGGATGTCCCCCACACCGTGTCCTGAGTTCCCTGGGATAGACTCCAGGTTCCCCAAGTGGTACGGAAAATGAAAAACCAGTGTTAGACATTTAGGGATGTGGCTCTCAAAGGGAAGTGGTAGCTCAGTGGTTAAGGCATTGGACTACTGATTGAAAGGTCATGGGTTTAAATCCTGCCACTGCTGGGGCCTTGAGCAAAGCCCTTAACCCTCAGATTCTCATTTGTATAAATGAAAGAAAATGTAAGCCGCTGTGGATAAGGGAGTATTATTATAATTAAGAAACCTTTACATATTTCAAATCCATTATTAAAGCCACACTGCTCAGGCTTGACTCATTGCTTTTTCAGCCTGACTTGTTTAGTGTTTGTTTACTGGCTTGCACTATATTGATCTCGGCTCTACTGCCCGCCCAATTGCTTCGCCTTCACTGGTTCACACTCGAAAGACCCGATAATTAGCTTTAGAGATGATGTGGTTAGAGCAAGTGCGTTTAAGATCAACGTGACACCAAAACAACCCCAAACTCGGCAGTGTGATGAGAATAATAAGTTTATGCTCGATTTCTAGGACATCACAAAACCCTTGCCGTTCCACCGGATCTCTCTGGATGCGCTGGAGGAGAATGATGCTATTGACCGGGATTTGCAGGCCTACGTGCTGCAGCGTGTGCATGGCAGTGCTGAAATCCAGAGCAACATCTCGCTCAACGGTAAAATGGACGGTGCCGGATTTGCCAAACTCAGCTCACACCTGAAGGCTCTCAGTCGCGGCTCATTCCTCTACCTAAAGCTGACCTTTGACCTGATCGAGCGTGGCTACCTAGTGTTGAAGAGCTCCGGCTACAAGGTGGTGCCTGTGAGCCTGGCTGAAGTTTACCTGCTGCAGCTGAATATGCGCTTTCCCACACAGTCGTCATTTGAGCGAGCACTGCCTCTGCTCAATGTGGCACTGGGATCGCTGCATCCACTCACCGATGAACAGATCTACCAAGCGGTCAACGCCGGCTCCCTCAGGGCCACACTCGACTGGGATGATTTCCGCCAGAGGATGGAGCAGCTGGGTGTCTTTTTGGTGAAGCGGCGTGATAGTACACGTATGTTCGTGCACCCATCTTTCCGTGAGTGGCTTATCTGGAGGGAGGAAGGAGAGAAGACCAAGTTCCTGTGTGATCCCAGGTGAGAAGAGGAAAAGTTAAACTTTTAGTACAACTAAAAGAAATTGTGCAGAGGATTTTACCATATAGGAGATATGTATTGAGACAGATGGACTGAGCATGTCTGAGTAATTTTATTCTGCACTGATGTTGCTTGGTGCAATGTCAGATAATCAATGCCAGTAGTATGATTTCATTCATTTTTTCTGTTGTTACAGGAATGGACATACGCTGCTGGCCTTCTGGTTTTCCAGACAGACAAACAAACTTAACAGACAGCAGACTATAGAACTAGGACATCATATACTCAAAGCACATATATTTAAGGTGACCATAATATCACAGGATGCACAATATGCACTGTAGTTTTCTGTTAGTTGCCATACGTAGGCATGTTTAGGGGCAGGGGTGGATCAATGGTTAAGGCTCTGGGTTATTGGTCAGAAGCTCAGGGGTTCAAGCCCCAACACCATCAAGCTGCCATTGTTTGGCTTTTGACCCTCCAGGGCTGCTGTACCACGGCTGACCCGGTGCTCTGATCACAACTTCCTAACAAAGGGATACGTGAAGAAAAGAATGAAAAGAGTGGTTTTGATTTGGAAAAATATATACAGATATACAGTCAGGACAGGAATTGCAGAATCTATTAGAGTAATTTCTGAATCATTCCGATTATTTTCCAGTTATATATTTTTTATATTGTTATTTTTTTCATGTGTTAACTCTTAAAAACAGCTAAAAGACTTGCAGCTAAATTTTGTCTTTTTTGTGTGTGTGTGTTGCAGGGCCTGAGTAAGAAAGTTGGGGTCTCCTCGTCCATTTTGCAGGGGCTGTGGGTGTCTTACAGCACTGAAAGTTTATCCACTGCTTTATCTTCTCTGAGAAACCTGTACACTCCTAACATTAAGGTACAGCACTCCAAACAAACCAAAAAAAAAAAGAATAAATTTTACTAATGATGGATGGATGGATGGATGGATTTGGGTGGATGGATGGGTATGGATGGGTGGATGGGTGGAGATGGATGGGTGGATGGGTGGATGGGTGGATGGGTGGAGATGGATGGGTGGAGGTGGATGGGTGGAGATGGATGGGTGGGGGTGGATGGGTGGAGATGGATGGGTGGAGATGGATGGGTGGATGGGATGGGGGGATGGGTGGATGGGTGGATGGGTGGAGATGGATGGGTGGAGGTGGATGGGTGGAGATGGATGGGTGGGGGTGGATGGGTGGAGGTGGATGGGTGGAGATGGATGGGTGGGGGTGGATGGGTGGATGGGTGGATGGGTGGAGATGGATGGGTGGATGGGTGGATGGGTGGATGGGTGGAGATGGATGGAAGGAAGGAAGGATTGTTTTTAAATGCTGGTCAGTGTTTTACATAACTAGTAGTTTTCATTCATTAGCCACATTAGCACATTGCTTTAAATTAATAGCCATTCCTCATTAATAATGATTGTTATTTACACATCATGGATTAGTTTGTGTCCATTTTCTTTTTTTGGGATTCAGTCAAGTTTTGTTTTTTCACTGCTGTGCCAAAAATTGACCAGCTTCTTTTTCAATTCGATTCAAATCCATTTCTAACAATAAACATAAAACACAAAGCAGCTTTACAGAAAATCCTGATATAAATTAGATTGATAATGATTACAAAGAGTATACTAGAAACAGCAGTGTCAAGGAAAAAAACCCCTGAGAAGTCATTTGAACCCCTGGCCTTCATGTGCACGTTTAGGTGTCGCGTCTGCTGATGATGGGAGGGGCAAATGTTAATTACCGGACAGAGGTGTTGAACAACGCGCCAGTGCTGTGTGTGCACGCTCACTTGGGCTACATGGACATGGTGAACCTGCTGCTGGAGTTTGGAGCTAACATGGACTCGGCATCTGAGAGCGGCATGACGGCACTGAGCTATGCTGCCACCGCGGGTCACCTGAACATCGTCACTGCCCTCTGCAAGAGAAGGGCTAAGGCACGCTGTACACACACACACATCTCTTATTTTAACACCAATTCAATTCCAGTCTTGACACTCTGATCCAAAATAATACCTCACATGTCTTTGAAGCCGTCTTTCTGTTTGTGACGTCTCTCTGTAGCTTGACCAGCTGGACAGGAACGGCCAGTGCGCTCTGGTCCACGCGGCTCTAAGGGGCCACATGGAGGTGGTGAAGTTCCTGCTGCACAGCGACTGGGGAGGTGAAGGGGCAAAGACCGGACAGCTCCACACTCCATCTCCTACTAAATCCTGTGACTCCACACAGCTGTCCAGCCCAGAGCAGCAGGAGAAAGAGCAGGAGCAAGAGGCTGAGGAGACTCCACAGGAGCAGGAGCGAGAGACAGAGCTTCCTGCTGAGCAGGAGGAGACCAAGGAGGATTCGGAGAAAAAACGGCAGGAAGCTCAGCCTCAGCAGCAGCACGAAGCCTTCCGGAAGAGTCACGCGATACAGCAGGCTCTGGTAGCAGCAGCTAGTACGGGACATATGGAGGTAATCATTTTAACTATGGTGAAAAAGCATTATGGTGTTTTTGCTTTTTATTATTACCATCCGCACATTTCCCGGTTTTTACTTTCATTTATTAATCAGTGGTTCATTTTTTTTTCAACATCCCATTCTGATACATCATCGTATAGTACATCATGTTGGATTCATTTTCTTTAACAGCAGCAGCAAGAATGCTGTCGACTGCAAGACAAATTATATCGCAGGCTTCTGTCTGTAATATATACGTAACACACTGCCATTTCTATAGCAACTACTCATTCATAGGGAATTTGTGTGCTGGATGATCTACATAGCCAAAGACTAATAATACATGGGTTAAAAAAAAAAAGAAGCGTTATTTAACAAAGCGTGCAATCATTGATCTGTACAAACGTTTGGTTAACATTAATGGAAGATGTCTCTTGTAAATCTTCCACCTAAGACGTCTTCGCATAGGAGTATGTCGAATCGTGCCCTTTTTTCTGAAACAAGCTGCCTTTTTGTCGTAGAAATGTATTTCTATTTCTATTCACATTTTAATAAATGATAAAATTGCATCATCACATCATTTCCATCATTGATTATTTTCCCATAACAGCATTGGACCTTTTTTTTAGGGAAATAGCTTTAAAATTCTTTATGTCTTGTGTCTACTTTTCTGGGAAAAGAAAGCATAACACATTTAGATTTTGCTTCTCTATGCGTTTTTTGTTGGCGTTCTACGGCCGTCGTATGGGGACCATTAACACTGTACATTTGACCCATCCGTATTTGTGTCCAGACCGCACTCAGATTCTCCGTTGTCTATTTTACACACACGAGTATCCAGTTATCCTAAGCAGATATATAAATCCTCCCCATCAAACTGCAAAGATCCTGTGAAACCATTGAGCACCATTTAGTTAATTATGATGAGAAAAATGATGCTCTGTGCAAATGGATACTCGATTAGCTCAAAAGCATGGGGTGGACAATTATACGCTTTTCTAGACAGCTCTGTGACTATATCAGGCTTACAGTCGAGTTGTTTTTAATTTGGCTCTAAAGTTGGTCCATACTCTCTGGTTTCTTCAGTGGTGTCAAAAGATATTCGACTGTCACACCAGGGATCTTGTCAAACATGGAGATGCAGGCTGTTCCAGTACAAGCTGGTTGGACGTGGCGATAAATACTCATTCATTGTCTACCACTTATTCGATCAATTCTCAGGTCACGGGGAGCCTGTGCCTATTTCAGGCGTCATTGGGCATCAAGGCAGGATACACCCTGGACAGAGTGCCAACCCATCACACACACTCTCTCATTCACACACTACAGAAAAGTTTAAAGATGCCAATCAACCTATAACGCATGTCTTTAGCCCAGGGGAGGAAACCGGAGCACCCGGAGGAAACCCCCGAGGCACAGGGAGAACATGCAAACTACACACACAGGGCAGAGGCGGGAATCGAACCCCCAACCCTGGAAGTGTGAGGCAAAGGTGCTAACCATCAAGCCACCGTGCCCCTCGCGATAATTATTGTGCTAATAAATTTTATTCCTATATCAATGATCAATTCCATGGCCTTGAAAGAACTTGTGTATTTTTCTGATTAATTCTGAATGAACTAGGCGGCTAGGAAAAGTGTCTGCTTTTGTGTGACTGAGACCATGTGACTGCGAAGGGCATAATGATCCCAGTGAGCCTCGCTTAGTGAACAGATGCGAAATAAAAGGTCAGACAAAGAGCAATCTATTAAAAGCACAACAAATAAGTGCCTGCATTCGGGTTATGGAACCCAAACCTGGAGCCAGGTCTCAGGGTGGTGTCCTCAGGCGAGCATCTGGCAACCAGGCCACCCATAAAACCCAGCCAACAATGTACAAGAGTGATGATGCGGAGGCATTTTGTAAGATGAACAGTGGCAGGCATGTGATGTATTTTGTTTCATCAACACCTCTGCACTCATGGTTCAGCCAAGACAGCTGTTCCTGCCCCAGTCATGTCAACCCCATTACCTGTCCTGATTTTGTTTCTTTAAACTGAGTAGATTTCTTCTCTGTCTCCACATCCGTGACCTCAATATCTCAGTCGATGCTGTTCTTCCAAAGCCTTCATCCCAATCTTTTGCTGAACGTTCAACGTTTTTAAGAAGTATACTTCAAAAAATTCATTAGCTAGACCACTAAGTGGTTATGTTACATTTATAGAAGTCCAATTAATTGGACGAGAATGTGGCAAGTAACGGAATTTACCTCAGAAGTATGGTAGATACGCATTAATACAGATGCTGGGAAATGAGTGAGCGCTTTAATCCCTGGGAGTTTATTTAGCTGCAAGTCTTTATTGTCTCTTGATAATGTCTCTGGTGAAGAAGCGTATCCTGTTTGCATCCTTGAGAAAAGAAAAAAAGCTATGTTCATGTGCTCATGAGATGTTAGACGTTATCTGACTAGGGGCTTCATTTTCGCTTAACATGGTGTCTGAATACGAGTTGAAAAGACAAGCTACAGTAAATAACGGGATGAATCTTGGACTCTTAAATGAAATTAAGACGTAGAGAAGTGACTGTTAAGACTCTAACTTGTCTGTGTTACTTCCCGTTTAGATTGTTTCATACCTGATGGAGCTTCCTGAGAAAGAAAAAGAGGCTACAGTATACGCTCAGATGAACAACTATGACTCTTTATGGGGGGAAACAGGTAAAGGAAGGAACTCTGTAGCTTTTGTACTAATGTACTCTGACATACATGACTGACCGCACTCTTATTTAATCTTCAGCACTGACCGCAGCAGCAGGACGGGGAAAGCTAGATATTTGCCGGAAGCTGCTGGACCAGGGCTCTGAAGTCACTCAGCCGAACCGTAGAGGGGTCATGCCTCTCTTCAGCTCTGTAAGCCAAGGACACTGGCAGGTAGATAACCAGGAATTTTAAGAAATTTGTTTCCTCTAAATTCTTAAATATTCAGCCATTTCTCAGTCATTAAATATGGAAGTAATTACATCAAGGTCTCAGGCCACAGTGATGTTAAATTCTTGATTCTGATTGGTCCGATTTTCTATGACATCAGCTCTCACATTAGTCCAAAGCAAATCACAGGTTCTTAGTTACGTGTTTTATTTTAGTTTTTAGAATTTCGAGCGTGATTTTTATCAAGGAAAAACCGTTAAACCTTGGAGAGAATCATTACAATCAAAATTATACATGAGGCTCGCAAGTGTGTGAGACGTACGTTTAATTTAAGTCGTGCGTGCAGATTGTGGACTTGTTGCTGACTCACGGAGCAGACGTAAACATGGTAGACAAACAGGGACGAACTCCTCTGATGATGGCTGCATCCGAGGGCCACATAGAAACGGTGGAGTACCTGCTGGCTCAAGGTGAGAGACACGACACCTCAAATCTAACCAGCTGTTAAATGAACAGCTCTCGTTGTACTATAACACAACCAACGATCTGACACAAGATACTGATTTTTGTTATGACAAAAATACCTAACTGATCTTAAAGAGGAATATTTTTTTTAATGTACTGGTTCTGTTTCTTTTCTTCTGTCCACTTGATCATAGTTTAAGTCTGAAGCTTGAACGATTTTACTTGAAATCTCAATTTACTATCATGGCTCAGTGTAAATGATGTCTAGTTTTGAGTCCAGAACATGAATTTTAATGTCATTTCCAGTGAAATCTCCATGTTCTAATTCCAGCTTCTGGGTCACTGGTTCAGTCCTGACTGTCTCTGACCTGTTCTCTGGGTTCTCCAGTTTCCTACATCCTTCCAGTCATGGATGGATTGGCTAATTTGGAAGGGCTAAATTGCCCCTAGGTGTGATGGACTGACCTTCCATCCAGGGTATTCCTGGGACAGACTGTGGGTTCACGTTAGGTTATAATTGCAGACAGGGGTGTCACTGCAGGAGGGATAGCAGAACAGAACTTAAAGAGCTATATAAATATAAATATTTTGCATTTTTAACAGAAGTATGTGGAATGTCACCGATTATGAAATTATGAGGACTTTTCTGTTTTCCCAAATTGTGTACAACTGTGTTCCCCTTCTGCAGGTGCGTCCCTGCCCATTACAGATAAAGAAGGTCTTACTGCACTGAGCTGGGCATGTCTAAAGGGACACTTGCCTGTGGTTCGCTTACTGGTGGAAAGAGGTGCGGCCACCGATCACGCGGATAAGAACGGGCGCACGCCCCTTGACCTGGCTGCCTTTTACGGAGACGCAGATGTTGTGAGTGTCCGTGATTTCAAATTTCAGCATTCCAGAAAGAATTCAGGGAAGAATAGTACAACATAGAAGTGTCCACCAATGAGTTATTGTCTAACTGAGCAGAATTGACCGTGCTCCCTGGGTGGGAAGGACAGAAAACTCTCATACTAGTCAATCACAGCAACACTAAAAAGTCACTGTGAGCTCATGTTTGCAGAAGATGGCAGTTAGCGGTTTCCTCCGAGTGTGTTACGCTGCCCTGTGGTGAAAATACAGTCTGCAGTGCGTTTATATGTCATAGAAGAAGCAGATACTAGCCCTGATTATCCACAGAATTAAGTTGGAGTTAGTAATAATTGGTTTAAAAATGATTCCAGCATTCAGAGACTGCTTTCTATCTTGTTGTGACTCCTCTTTGTTTCTCTCTCAGGTGCAGTTTCTTGTTGATCAGGGTGCTTTGATTGAGCACGTGGACTATAGTGGGATGCGCCCGCTAGACCGGGCCGTGGGCTGCCGCAATACATCGGTGGTGATGGCTCTCCTGAAGAAAGGAGCTAAGATCGGTATGAAGAAAGGACGGTACAAGTCTGTGATCCAAACTGATGGCAGTTATAAAACCCAGTGTAGAATTAGTTTTAATTGTTTTTTAAACTGTGTAAAAAATGTGATTATTCTTTATTCCAAAAAAAAAAAAAATGTCCAAGATCCAGTGGTGCATAGTCTGAAGGAGAAGCGTTTGATAATTCGGTCCAGTCCAGTCATGTGGTAGTGTTACATTACTTTTGGTTTCATAGTGATACAGACATGAGGCACTACCACATGTCAGGAAAGTCAGTCCAAATCCAAATCATGTGTTCACTGATTTAAGCTCGTCTGGTCCATTATTTCTAACTGCTCCTCTGCTGCCCCCTACAGTCTGCAGTGTGTGACTGCGGGTGTCTGTGTGTGTTCTCTGCAGCTCCGTTTTTGCTGTTGCTTAAATGTGGCTTCTGTGGCTCTGTTACAGTTGCGTGTGGTTTTCTGTTCATGTCCAAATCAGAATGACTGACTGACTTTTTTTTATTTCTTGGATGAGTTCTGTCCTTCTGTTGTTTTCACTCTGATATACAGAGCACAGCTGCATGCTAGACCACGAATTGCTAAGACAGTGACATAAAAAACACTCCTTTAGATTTGACTCGATGCTTAGTTTAGCTTAAGCAGGGATGTATATTTTTGCTTCCCAGCTGTTGTTGTTGGATGTGTTTGTTGTCCTTTCTTGCTTTTTTCTTTTCTTTTCTTGGCTGGAGCTCTTGTTCCCTGCCTCTCAATGCTGCTTCTTTTTGTGTTCCCTCTCTCACACTTCCACGACCACCAACATCTCTCTTCTTTTCTATCTCTCTCGTCCTTTCACTCACCTACACACCTGCACACCTCTCCTCTGAACTCCTTCCCTCAACCGATTGGGCCGCTCACTCCATTCCACATTTCTTTGCCTAATGCTTCCACGCTTACGTCCTATGACACCCTGACCTCTGGCTGCAGGATGTCAGACCTTGCCAAGTCGGCACAAAGGAGGTAACAGTCATGCTCGGGACGTCGACTCTTCACATCCCAGCCGGCTTTTCATCGCTTCTTTCCTCCTCAGCGTGTTTTGTGTCTGTTTTAATTTACTTGTTTGGTGGTTAGCAGCTATCTCTGTAAACCCCAAATTACCCTTAGGATCATCTGCCTGTATTTCAGTTTATCCTCAGTCCATTTGTCTGTTTGCAGTCTCCATCTGCTTTGATATGTTTGTACGAATTTAAGTCATACCGCAAGAGTACGACCCAAAAAAGCATATCTTGCTTCTTTTCATATGAATACAACTCGTTAACACATTGTTCATTTGCTTTGTCATCAACTATTGAAAAAGGACACAGAGAAACATTCAGTGTTCAGTGTTTTGTTAATGTGGACTTGTCTGTTTTTCTTTGTATTGTCAAGATCAGAGTTAGGTGTTTTCCAAAGAAAAGTGGTGCTATGCAGAAGATATTTGTCTTTTCGTCATCTTGTGTCTGGTTGTCCTCGTCGGTTGTCCATATTGTTTTACATTCACCATAGAACGCCGTGCACTGTCTTCTCCCCTATCTCTCTCCCTCTCAAACCGTTAACTCTTCATTTTGACCCATCATGCATCCTGTTGATCTTAGGTCCAGCTACATGGGCGATGGCAACCTCGAAACCAGACATCATGATGATCCTGCTGAGAAAACTTATAGAGGAAGGGGATGGCTTCTATAAGGTCTGGTTTCTGTGTCATCTCGACATTATGTGTACTTTTAGGACATAACACATTTATCTAACAATTATGTGTGTGGAATACAGAAAGGCAAAGTGAAGGAGGCAGCACAACGTTATCAGTATGCTTTAAAGAAGTTTCCTCGCGAAGGCTTCAGTGAAGACCTGAAGGCTTTTCGAGAGCTCAAAGTCTCTCTGTTTCTCAACTTGTCTCGCTGCCGCAGGAAAATGAATGTGAGTATTTAATAGATGTGCTCTGAAATGATGACAAATAGGTGAAAAAATTGTCATTGAGCACAATAAAGGAACCGATTTTTAGTCCATAGAGCTGCATTGGAAGAAACAGCTGATAAGTTGTTAGACTAAACTCTCACTTTCGTAATGAAAATGACCAAATCCTAGCCGTGAGCATTTCTACACCTGATGAAAAGAGGAAATTATTTGTCAGTTTCTGGATTAGATTTTTCACTGCAGATACTTTTCCGTACCTTAGCTAAATAAAGCAACACAGCTTTATTCATTTCTTCTGATGGGTGGCAATACTTCTGGAGTTGAGTGTATAAATGAACAGGAACACTGATCAAAACAATAGTTGAATAAACATTCAAATGCTGAATAAATAAAAAAGGTAAAAAATAAAAAATAATAATAAAATTTAATAATAAAAAAGGTGTGATCTGCATTGGAACAAAGAGGTAGAATAGCTCATCACCAAGCCACTATATTTTTAATACCCGGCACGGTTAACATTTGAGGACCAATGGAACATTTATCATAAAGCATAAAGATAATGTTGATTGTTTTACGGCTTATCATTTCCTGCTCTGTCTCCAAGGACTTTGGAATGGCAGAAGAGTTTGCTACCAAAGCTCTAGAGCTGAAACCCAAATCTTATGAGGCATACTATGCTAGAGCCCGAGCTAAACGCAGCAGCAGGTAGGACTTGTTTTATTTCTTTCTCCCTCATGAGCCATGCCTTCACATCCATTTAAGTCTAACATCGTTGTCACTCATTTGCTGTAGCACGTTAAAAGGTTCCTTAAAGAATACAAATAAACTAAACATAAACCACCATAAGAGTAACTGAAGCCTATTCTAAAGTCATTTCTCTCTCTCTCTCTCTTTATGCACTGCAGGCAATTTTCTGAGGCTCTAGAGGACCTCAGGGAAGCCATAAAGCTGTGTCCTAACAATCGTGAGATTGTGCGCCTATTGCAGCGTGTGGAGGAAGAATGCAGACGAGTCACCCAAACAGAGGAGCCTGAGCTTGAGCCACCCCCATCCCCACCCCCATCCCCTTTACCTGTGGAGGAAGAAGAGGAGCCACCTCACCATACTCCACCGCCAGAACCACGACTGGATGACATGGAACCTGTGCAAGATCTATTCGAGGATGATGACTTTCTGGAACAGGAGCTGGAGGGCATGTCCATTGGCCTTCCTCCTGAACGCATCAATCCATCCAGCCTCCAGATTATCCACAGCCCGCCTCTCTCTCCTGTCACTCTATCAGGAGGCCAAGCCTTCGAGTTCCACCCAAGCCCCACTTCACTGTCATCTCCAACTCGCCAAAGCTACCAATCAACCTCACCTTGTGTCTCTCCCACACACCAGAATTCGCATTACCGACATAGTCCTCCACACACTTCTCCTGCCCATCAAGCTTCTTACCGCTTCAGCCCTCCACCTATGGGTAGTGGAGGTCAGGGGATGGATTACCAGAGTCCCCCACCTTCCCCACTTCGTCGCACAGCACCATACAGAGCCAGCCCCCCCTTGGAGAGCGTGTGTCTCTACCGTTCCCAGTCGGGGTCTCCTGTCCGCTACCAGCAGGAGCCTTTGCCCAGTCGCCCCAAATCACCCCTATCTAAGATGAGCAGTCAACGCTCCTTTCAGCTTCAGTCGCAGCAATCCCAGTGCTCCCAGTCCTCCCAACACCACCAGGCCCAGGGCCTCCGACTGCAGCCTTCAGTGGCCCAGATTGTACGCACCAACCAGCCTGGCAGTGGCCTCTATGGCCAACTGGCCCACCCACTCAGCAGGTACCAGGGTAGCTCCATGGACATAGACCGGGAAAGAGAGCGGGAGGCTCGGCTGGTGTACCAGCCCTCCTTGGATGGAAGGTCCATGTCTCAGGTACAGTCTAGTCTGAGTGTGGGTGCTCTGTGCCAGCATGGAGGGCGAGGTGGGCCTGGAGGAGTACTCGAATCTGGAGTGGGGAAAGATGAAGTGCCTCAACGCCCTGCCTCAGCCTACCGCTCTGCAACCGGAGGTCCAGGAGGAATGCGCTTTAGCCAGACGCCTCAAATAAGCCGCAGCCAGTCTGCAGCATACTACCCTGTCTCTAAGCATGAGCTGGAGAGAGCTGCAGCAGTGTCCTCCATGTCCCCATGCCAGCTAGGCTCACCTGAGATCCCACACCTGGTGCGTCGTCCCATCAGTGCAAACACGGGCGATCTGAAACCACACATGTCCACCCCTAGACCTCTAATCCACTCTCAGAGCGTGGGTCTGCGCTTCTCCCCCTCCAGCAGCAATATCTCCTCAGGCTCTGGTCCTAATTTAGCCTCTGGCTTCAGGCCTTCCCCCTCCATGGCCCAGATGGAGATCCCCCTACAGGTGGCATACGAACGCAGCTTCGATGAGCCATCTTCACTCTCGCCCTCACAAAGCGGCCTGTACCCCAGCGAGCCGGCCCGTTCCCGGACAACGCCCTTCATGGGCGTCATTGACAAGACAGCACGGACTCAGCAGCAGTACTTGCACCAGCCTTCTCGCGCATGGCCAGTCACATCTCTGGACAATGTCATCACCAGCCCAACATCCCCAGGAAACCTGATTCACCAGGCGTCTACAGCCTCCTCCTACAGCCCACCCACCTCATTAGGTAACATTGCCTACTACAACAAGACCAACAATGCCCAGAATGGGCACATGCTGGAGGATGAGTACTATAGCCAGCCACAGCCCTCATCCCTGGGCAAGCTGGCAAATGGAGGGGCCCGTGACAGGGACCTCCTGGAGCGGGTCAGTCAGGTGCCCACATACCAGGATGTGAAGGTGGCACGGACAATGCCCGTGGCACAGGCGTACCAAGAAAACATGTACCGCCAGCTCTCTCGTGATGCCAGGCAAGGCCCCACCTCACCCATTAAACCAAAGAGACCCTTTGTGGAATCAAATGTGTAACAAGGCCATTAGAGTGTAACGGATGTGTGATAAGGAGTGAGTGTGTGTTTAAATGTAGTGGTGGTCCAGTGTGTTAAAATTACTAGAAAATATGTCATTTTTTGAAACTCGACTAACCCAGGGAGGGTAATGTTGATATATTGCAACTTCATGAAAGAAATTGCTAATGCCTTGATCTGTGCCTGCTTCTGGTATACTTGAGGCATAAGCTTTAGCGCTAGAGCAAAAGACTCCAGACACTTGGACTTATAATTCCATGAATACGATACTACTGAATGTCCTTTAAAGCTCTGCACATTATGTGAAAGCACATTTCCGAACCTTCCCTGAATTGAAGCAACAAACATGCGTGCACACACACACACACAGCTTGCGGGACAGTGTGTGTCTTGCAGTTATTATCCCACGAGTGTGAGTGAGCATCGTGAACAAGAATGTGTGAGTCACGGACTGTTCGTGAATTGAAATGCTTAAATCGTTTCCTTTCTTCAGTAGACAATTCCAAACAGGACTGCTAGGCCTTCCAGAGTGTATAATGTTGGATTATTCAATGCTGTTTAATAATAAAAAATTTAAAAAAAAAAGCTGTAGTTACAGAAGGAACACAAAGGAATATTTATACCTGAGTTCGATAATGTACAAATCAAAGCATAAACCTAGTTTCTGTGTTGGTTTCGTTTTAAGTTATCTTTATTTTTGTATCTTTTTTTTTTTATTATTTTGCCAGGAGAAACGGTACATAATATTTTCAAAAATGTAGATTCAGAGTTTATGGATTTAGAGAGGGGAACGTACAAACTTTCAGGACACTTATCAGAAGCTTACCTGGGTTATATCCTCGATTTTACATGAATCACAAGAAATGACCGGAAAATCTAGAAACACAGAACACGTGATAATTGCAATGCAGACTCGATTAGAAGTGACCATGAGGTCATTTTGTTTTTATAGCCATCACTAAAAGGCTGAAAAAAAAAAAAGCATTTTAGTTAAATCTGATCTCTGTGTCCTCAAAGTTTGTACTTGCTCTCCAACATATAAAAAGATGTTTCAGGGGTTGTTGAATAAGTGATGGTAGTTCCTTTTTTTTTTTTTTTTTTTTTTTTTTTTTAAATTTTAAAACCGTTTAAACAGTAACAGTATTGTTCTAAAATATGAAAAGCATTAGTATATTTAGCTATAGTATATTTGTTTTAACCTTTCAGTGACTATATTAGTTTTTCTTTGTTGCACTGTATGCCCACGAAAGCTCTGAAGAAAAAAAATAGCACTTTATTAATTTCATTCTGATGATGGAAAATCATACAGTAGGCATGGGGAATGGCTCATTTGGACTGAAATTACTACGAAACATACAGTAAACACTGGAATATTATTTGTGAACTTATCGTCCTACTAGAAAATCGAAATAGCAGTCAATGTTTTTGGTGCAATCTCTTTTTTTTCCTTTTCTTTTACAAAGCTAAAGAATAAGCAGTAAAAAGAGTGAAACTATGTTTTTAAAAAGCTATGAAAACATGTATATAATAGCCTTTATAGAGCGCACTGTATGTGCTGTATATACTGGCCAAATGTGTTTATGCGTAAGCAATTCATAACTATTTCTCTATAGCTAATTCTTTACTGTTGCAGGGTTATGGCTAACAGCTAAGAGACAAATGAATTACAGTATCCAAATGAATTACAGTAGTGGTGAATAATCGAAGCAAGCGGGTGTCCAAGGTTTGGTAGCATCCTGAAACACTTCCAGAAGATTTTTCCTATTGAACTCCATGAAAAGTTTTAAGAAGTGTTTTTGGGAAAGTCATAAAAGTGCTTAGAATGCAATATAGCTAACACGCAGTGTTCAAACTGTCTTCGGTCACATCTTCTCAATAAAGGACTCGGACAGCTACTGTCTCAAAGTAAGCCCATACATTTTTAAGTATCCATGCCAATTCAGCCCTTCTCATGCAGGACTAACATTATGCAGGAAGTTAGAATTATTCATCAAATTAAAAGGAACAAGGGACTACAACGTTTCCTTCGGGATAGTTTTCTCAGTGGAGATTATTTTGCTGTAAATACAGATGCATGTTCTATCCTCAGCCACCCCCTGAGCTCATGTGCACACGCTGAAGTGTACTTGATGTATATCTCAAATGAAGCTGGTGCCCAAATAATTCATACCAACCTCTCATTTTTCCAGTCGTTAATTAGGAAACACACTACTGACCTCTTATGAGTTGAACTGGGCTTTTTTTTTTTCTCCTTATTTTTATTTTTTATTTTTTATTTTTTAAATTTGCATTTAAGTTCATATTACTGTACTTGCTTGCTGCGCTGAGTTCTCTTGTCTGTAAATGTGAGCTTTCAGAGCGCTGTGACAAAGTTCTATGACTACAATAAAACAGAATGTGTTTTTATCATACTGGAACCTGTGATCCATTAAGCTGAACCAACACCGTGTCTAAAAATCACTCAGGTATCGTATTGTTTTGTATAGTATATAGATTGTTTTGCAGAAGCAGTGTGCAACAGTTGCGTGCTGGATTTATGGTGCGCTATGGGTAGCAGATAGGTGGAATTGGGTTATTTCATTTTAGCCAGATTGGAGGAAAAATAAATACGATCTGAAGATGTAACTGTAGACTGAACATCCCAGTGTAATCAATGGAATAGTTGTGTGCATTAGTTGAAAAAAAATGACTACTTAGGTAACACATTTAAATTGCTTAACATCTACAGTTCCTTGGTTAAATATTCACCCCCTTGAACCATTCTACAGTAAACAGCTGTTAAACCTCTAGCTTTGAGGAAATCAATATATTTTCCATCATTATTTACAAATTAAAAATTTTATATTCTAACCCCATTGCTGGGAAACCCCTAAATTAGCTTCTCTGGTAAGCAGTTCCCATCAAAAGTCACATAATTAGATAAATGTTGTCTATTTGTGTGCATTTAAAGTGTCCCATGATCCCAGAGTTTGTTAATGAACTCACTTAAATAGAATCATAAGTCAAAGACTAGAGAGATCTAGAGGGTTTGGTTATGCAAAACCAAACATCCAAAACCATTAAATCCATTATTTAAAAAAATGTAAGTAAACGATGACCCACCAAATGAGTGACCAGGTATGGAGGGCATTCTGAAAAGCATTCATGGGGCCAAATCTGAAGAAGCTGCAGAGATCCAAAGCTCAGATAGAAGAACCAGGTTTGTTGATTCAAATACCAGTAATGCCACAGCTATTTGAAGGCAAGACACAAATTTGATGTGCTTTCTGTGTAAGTAGGAATGACATACTCAATCTACCCTGTCTACTACAGTGACACCAGCCAACTGGGGCGGTCCGAACAGGGCAGATAGCATTTTCCTCTCAGTGTGTTACACAGCCATGTAAAACAGCAGGATGTGGTTGGCTGGCTTCACATGTCTTGAAAGAAGCATGTCCTAGCTCTCACCCAAAAGACTGACAGAGAGACACCCAAAAGACAACAGGACAGAGAGCCTTACCATAATGTTAAAGCTACACTGTGGTTCAAACCCAAGAACTGATCCAATCCAATGTGGCAATTATGGAAAAACTAGAAAACTGCTGCTCACCAACAGGATCTGTTCTGCAAACCTATCAGGATTATACTCCATAAGATTTGTGGACACTTGATCATCAACAGATACTGCCAAAAGTTTTGGGAGCTCAGGTGTTGTTTTTCAGGGGTTGGGCTCGGCCCCTTAGTTCCAGTGAAAGGAACTCTTAATGCTTCAGCACACCAAGACATTTTGGACAATTTCATGCTCCCAACTTTGTGGGAACAGTTTGGGGATGACCCCTTCCTGTTCCAACATGACTGCACACCAGTGACCAAAGCAAGGTCCATAAAGACATGGATGAGTGAGTTTGGTGTGGAGGAACTTGACTGGCCTGTACAGAGTCCTGACCTCAACCCCATAGAACACCTTTGGGATGAATTAGAGCGGAGACTGCGAGCCAGGCCAAAACTGGGACGTCTGCTTTTACATGCACATGAATGTAATATGGAGTTGGCCCGCCCTTTGCAGCTATAACAGCTTCAAATCTTCTGGGAAGGCTTTCCACAGAGTGTGTTTATGGGAATTTTTGACCATTCCTCTAAAAGCGCATTTGTGAGGTCAGAGAATGATGTTAGACGAGAAGGCCTGGCTCGCAGTCTCCGCTCTAATTCATCCCAAAGGTGTTTTATCGGGTTGAGATCAGGACGCTGTGCAGGCCAGTCAAGTTCCAGCATGACATTGCTTTGTGCACTGGTGCGCAGTCATGTTGGAACAGGAAGGGGTCATCCCCAAACTGTTCCCACAAAGTTGGGAGCATGAAATTGTCCTAAATGTCTTGGTATGCTGAAGCTGGAACAGATGGAGTTCCTTTCACTGGAACTAAGGAGCCCAACACCTGAATTCAATGATTTGGAGGGGTGTCCCAAAACTTTTGGCAATATAGTGTATGTGTGTTTCCCTAATTAGCCTCGAGATTGAGGTGTTCAGCAGGGTTGAAGTCAGCTTTAAGATGTTGGAACATGTCTAGGCTAGGCTTGCTAGTTCCAGTGAAGAGACACTGTAATGCTACAGCATACAAAAACAACCTATACAACTGTGAGCTTTGTGGTATCAGTGTGGAGAAGGCACGCATATGGGTTTTGATGGTCAAGTGTCCACAAAACTTTGACCATATAGTGTATCTTCAAATAAATATATTGCCATCAGTCTGCAAAGTTGCCAAACGTATCTAGAAAGCTTCCAGTTCGCTTCACTGAAGTAAAAGAAGTCAACTTAAAAATGACCCCAAATTATTTAAGTTGACCTTGACTCCACTTGAGTGATCTCAGAGCCTATAAGTCTAGAGGATGTAAACTAATTATTTATATATTTCTTGTTGAACAGATTTCATACACATAAAAGCAGCCTACTCCTGCCCTGGGTCTATTCAGGTTCTGTGACGCTTTTTGATGCCATGTAGTCACTGCTGACTACTTTAAACTTTTCTCACGGACTTCATGCTGGTGTACAGCATAACAAACAGACAAGTGTGATTCCTGCAGTTAAATACATACATCAAATGGTTTAGTGAGTATTTGAAGATCCTTGCATGTGCATATTGGCAACTGAGTGGATTGTGGAGCTCCGGTCAGGTCGGCTGGCCGTGGAAGCCAAGGATTCAGAATACTGTCTGTTCCTAGGCTGAGAGTTGGGTCTCAGCCTCATGCTGGCAGCTCCTTCACTGCTGCGGACCACACGGGCAGTTTTCTAGAGACAACTGGAAACTTGGTTTCTGTTTCCATGTACACAATCTGTCCCCCAGCCTGGTTTGCACTATTTTCTCTTGAAAGTTGAAGGATCCAGCTTTCTCTGCCTGTATGATCAGGATGGTGCTTGGAGTGAAGTCAAGGTCTTCAGTCATCAACTCACTCGCTGTTTTAGCTAGTAAACAATAAGCAGCAGTACATATAGCCAGATGGACCCAGTGGGAAGCAGTTTATTTTTAGTTCCATCCTACCTAACCGCCTCATTGTTATCACACATATGCCACAAACACAACGTCTGAAAGGGTCCTAGTGCAGGACCAGCATCTGTTATGTTAAAATGCTCTTCTTTGTATGTTTAACAAAAATTGGTAACAAGTAAGGAAAAAGCTGGCAAATGAATAGACAGCCAAAACGGCCGTAGACAACAAAAATGGGAGATTAACAACCTGCTAGTTAGACACTAGCAAAACACACTGCAAGGAAAATCTACAGTATTTGCGATCAAATCATTCCAACGTTTAAGCAGACGATGAATCAGTAGTAGCTTGAGAATAGTGGAGGGAAGACTGACTTCTCCTGTGTACCTCTTTCAGATAAACCTTCACCTTTCCGGTGCAGCAACAGTCCCTAGTAGATCTTTGACCGACATTCTCAAGTCATAAAGATGCTGCTCCAATTTCATGTTCTTTGGAAAGATCGATTCAGGAAATGTTTAGCCTGCGAATCTGAAACACTGTTAACCGTTTAATAATAAAAGTAGATTATTTTTACTAGAACTAGTCGGTTCTCAGTCATGAGCTCATGTGTGAGGGTCTGAGAGTAAAAAGAAAAAGGAAGACTCAAGCTAGTGCGCAAATACTACACAAATGACCTCTTGCATGAAACACCTGAAATGGAATAAAATAAAAACAAAATGTGACACAGTCAATTCCAGTACAGTCCACAGAGTTGATGGCGTTTTAGGTCATATGTTGGATGTAGTGTAGTTATATTTTAATGCAATGTAACGTTTTAAATCAAATGCAATTTCTACAAAACAATTTATTTGTTTAACAAAGTTTGAGACACTTTTAGAGGATCATAGACCCATAGATACACTTTGGGGAAAAAAAACCAAAAAAAACCCAAAGCTCTTTGTATTTCTATGCTTGTGCATGTGGATACCAATTCACATCACAGGTTTTCAATTATGTATAGACTAAAGGCCCTTTTTTTTTATATACAATAATGTCTTTATTCTCCCTGTTAGTGCCACAAAAATAGCGAAAATATATCAGGCCACTACTATGACGTTATTTTTCCTTTGTGTTATGACCACACAAAAAGGTTCTCACTGTCTGCAATTAGGCTTGATGTTGAAATGGCTGAAATGGCATGAAATGGCTCATTTTCTCTCTATGCAACACATTATTGTTAATGGCAGTGCCATTGTGTTACCTGTGTCGAACGGTGCTAAACATACAGCTGATGAAAAGCACTAAAAAGTCTATGTGCTGATTTGGATTTACATTTTGGTCAGGAGGACAGAAGAGTAAATTAAGTTTTTATCTCCGACTGAGAATATATGTAATACTCCATACAGTAGTCGAAATGTTCAATATTTCATCTACAGTCAAGTATTAATTTCAACCAGACGACCAGATTCACAGTACTAGCAGAATTAATGATGGGCCCTTAGATCGCTAGCCACAAATAAGCCCCACAGCACCAACGATGCTGTATCCATGTTTTTCAGTGGGCTGGGGGGCTTTTCCTTATTTCTGCTAATGATGTTCATGATCAGAAAGGCTGACTTTAGTCTCGTCTGACTACGTCTGGATTCTTTCATGTAAAACTCCCACAAAGTTGCTATACCGGTGACATCCAGTAGTAGAATTTTTTAGGAATTAGCTAGCCTGTGCAATTCTATGACCTTGTGCCAACAACCTGTATTTCCCAATCAAGATGGATGACCAACAAACTGTATATGTAAGCAAATTTAGGTTATACCTAAGAAAATGGGGACATAGTCATAAACAGTGATGGCTCAGTGGCTTCCAAGTCCCCTTATTGGGCTACTGATCAGAAGGTTGTGAGCTTGAACCTCAGGACCACCAAGTTGCCACTGCTGGGCCCTTGAGCAAGCCCCTTGCTCATTTGTATAGAGGTTCATGTAAGTCGCTCTGGATAAGGGTTTCTGCCAAATGCCATATATGGATAAATAATACTGGAAACAGAGAAGTGGCAAAATGCACACTGCTCAGGACCGGGAGTACTGAAAGGAGTACATACTCTAAGTAAAACCGTTTGAACTTGAAGCTAGGTTTTGGACTAGGTGATTGTTTTTGAACTAAGAAAGCGTTTAGACTTTCGTGTTATTTTGCAGGCGACACTAGATAAATAAAAATTCATATTGGTCATTGGTAGCATTTTATGTAGGATTATAACTTATGACACCTAATGTGATGATCCGCCAGGTAACTGGCAGCCATTTGATGATACGCTACCTTCTTTGGCCATTTTTGACTCCATACAGAGGTTAAAAGTCAGTCTCCCCTCATAGTCCTCTCAGTCCTTCTTAGGTTTGGCTGTGAGGAGATACACCAAGCCAGGTACCAGTACCATTACTACTTGGGGCACTATGACATATTTGAGGAAAAAGAGTGAGTAAAAAAGCAGGGCCGGAGCTGTAGGCAGAGGAAAACGGCTCACATGGTACAGGACCATGGAGGACAGCGCCATGCAGAGGGTCTTCGGTACCCAGGGAAGTGGCCATCCTCCGGGCTTCCAGAACTGGGCAAGCCCCAGCCCAAGCAATGCTCCAGCATCACGGCTCAGAGAAGAGAATGGATTTGTGTCCATGCGAACCCACTCAGACTTAGAGCACCATCTCTTGGCCAATGCGACAGACCTGGAGTTTAGTGAAAATGGGTAAGGTCAGTGATTTAGAAATAATAAAAAAGTCATCATATCTGTTTAAATTCATAGGAAACCTGCGTTCAGGAATGTGATCCTATTCTGAGCATCAACTAAACACAAAGCAGGGAGAACAAACATTTTATCTTCAATTTGCTCTTGGTTGAAATTTCATCATGATTCATGTTACTGTTTTGTTTTTAATCTTCATTTGGATGGCATTATAAGCTGCGTTTATATGAATCCTGTTTTAGCAGGCTTATACGCAAAGTGAAGAACAATGTTGGACTTACCAGGCGAGGTCGATGCCAGCCATCTTCAGCCCAGCGTGCATGAGCAGCGCTCCAAACAGCAGAGCCATGCTGGAGCACAGGAAGAACAACAGGGGGCGACAATCTGGCACTGTGCGGTTTAAAAACACTCCCAGCATCATGCCTGAAAAACATTTTTTTTTTTTAAAGGGTGTTGTTTAACAAAAACAAGGATATATCTCTGTGCAGGCCAGTCAAGTTCCTCCACACCAAACTCGCTCATCCATCTATGGAGCTTGCTTTGTGCACTGGTGTGCAGTCATGTTGGAACAGGAAGGGGTCATCCCCAAACTGTTCCCACAAGGCATGAGCATTAAGACAGAGAAGCATGACTGGTCACTCCAGAGAACACGTCTCCGCTGCTCTAGAGTCCAGTGGCAGCGTGCTTTACACCACTGCATCCGACGCTTTGCATTGCACTTGGTGATGTAAGGCTTGGATGCGGCTGCTCGGCCATGAAAACCCATTCCTTGAAGCTCTCTACGCACTGTTCTTGAGCTAATCAGAAGCCCACATGAAGTTTGGAGGTCTGTTGCCATTGACTCTGCAGGAAGTTGCCGACTTCTGCACACTGTGCTCCTCAGCATGCGCTGACTCCGCTCTGTGATTTTACGTGGCCTACCACTTCGTGTCTGAGTTGCTGTTGTTCCCAATTGCTTCCACTTTGTTATAATACCACTTTAATAACAGTTGACCGTGGAATGTTTAGTAGTGAGAAAATTTCTCGAATGGACAGGTGGCAACCTACCACAGAACCACACTTGAATTCACTGAGCTCCTGAGAGTGACCCATTCTTCCACAAATGTTTGTAGAGCAGTCTGAATGCCTAGGTGCTTGATTTTATACACCTGTGACCATGGAAGTGATTGAAACACCTGAATTCAATGCATATTATGTATATGTAATATATATATATATATATATATATATATATATATATATATATATATATATATACATACATACATACAGGTGCATCTCAATAAATTAGAATGTCATAGAAAAGTTCTTGAGTGAATTGGTGGGTTTTTGTTAAATGTGAGCCAAATCATCAAAATTAAAAAAAAACCATAGACTTAAACTACTTCAGTCTGTGTGCATTGAATTTATTTAATACACGAGTTTCACAATTTGAGTTGAATTACTGAAATAAATGAACTTTTCCACGACATTCTAATTTATTGAGATACACCTGTATATCCATCTTACTCTTAGCCGAATTGGGGAAAGAAATGGAAAAAAATGCGCCCGAGGGCCTTTTTGCAAATTCTTTTCGAAGACTGATTGCTGTGATGTTCCCAAAAGCTAACGTTCTCTCTATTATTCTTCCCAGTTCTATTTCTTGTGGCTTCCTTTTGGCTTGCTCTTTATTTTGCTTTACTTACTGTATTCATGCATTTTTAACAGAAGTAAAGTAAAATAAAAAGGACTTAGTTTAATTTTATCTCCCTTCTCTATTGTATTTTTTATACATAACCATAAATAGAATAAAAAAAGATAAAAATGACTCATATAACAGCATGGCCCGTCATGCTATTAAACACTTATCCCACAGCAGATGTTCCACAACATTTAGTGTAACTATTACTCGATAAAATTGTGTGAGATGTGTTAGCAGTGACAAACTTCTGGGGTATAAGATGAATAAATAAACTTTGCGGTGGGAACAGTAACTCATCATCATATCAGGACACATCAAACCACCTGACTGCTGATTAATGTCCTTTAACAGTAAGCCTGTCATGTTTTATTCATTAAGGAAATAGAGTGGATGAGATTTCCTTTGGCAGGACTCCACCATCCCCAGCAAATTTATAATGGCATGATGTGAGGTTGAGCACTGACCTGTCAGAATGCCAGCAATAACCTGATGTGGAAAATGAGCCAAAATGAAGACTCGAGACAGACCAACTGCTCCCAACAGCAGCGTGTAGAAGATGTACGGTATCGCAGCCAGTGTCTTACTGCGTTTAAGAGAGTACATGTTACAGGTAAAAATTTTGTTCCATATATGTTTGATACATCCGACTATTCAGCATAACATCCAAAATATGAATCTTGCTTTATTTTGACTGACCTGCCAGAGCGAGAATACAGAAAAGATGCCAGGGACGATGCCAGCACCCACCAGACTGCAGCAGTGACCATGGCATGGCCTGAGGGGCTACCTGGGAAATGCGAAACGGTGAATTAACAACACTGAAGTGCTGATTAGGTTAGAATTATCATATGCGGAAGATCACAGTACTTGTAATCATCTTTGACAAAGCCAATATTGACACACTGAACAATGAGCACTGAGAAGTTGTGTTAGTGACTTACGCATATTTTTTTTTATATCTAACCTGGTCCTGTCTCACAGGTGGCCTGGAACTGCTGGACCAAAGGGCTGTTTTTCACAAATAAACCCGACTGACCTATCCACCAGTAAGGCCTTTCGCCAAACAGGACCCTGTAAAGACAAAGCCGAACAGGAGGACTGAATTAGTAATGTAGAGATGAGATGATGTAACTGAACAAGTCACATATAAAGAATGGAACATGACAGTTCTGCTTTATATAAAACAATATCGCGAAGGGACATGTCGGGAACAATTTCACAGATAGCAGGGCATCTGTAGTGTGTTTTTGTTTGAATGAAAGGTTTTGTTTCATTTGCAGTGCTTGGTAACAGGTTTGAAAATTAAATTTGTTGCTATTCCTCAAAGCTAATGGTTTCATTAGCAAGCTATTGAAAGCTATATTCGATTTTAGTCTCCATTTTAATATCACTACCAGACAAAGTGAGTGTTTCAGAGAGTGAGTGATTTATAAGAAATTATTCTAATTATAACCGTTGGAATCGAGCCAAACAGGGTCAACGACTTCCGGTGACGCGTTTCCGGATCTTTCAGCGGATTAGTTTGTAATAGCTTCCTGTTTAAGGTTAGTTTGTAATAAACGTCCTGTTTAAGGTGTGTTTTAAATAAATTCTGGCATGCAAATTAGTAACATAAACGACTTTGGATTGGAGTTTTGATCCAAAGTGCCCCCCCCCCCCCCATATATTTCTCTTTTTTTGTGATGAATTATAACGATAAGCTCAATAACCACGTTCCTTTTGCATCATAAGCACGTCTCACAAGCTATTGCACCATTTAAAAGTGCAAACTTTGCCACTTATTACCATTTACAAACGAGATTAAGCCACTCTGATACTGCAGCCACCCAGAGAATGGCGATGCCGGTTCGTCTGTGCAGGTAGAAAACGGGTGGGAAAACGAGCAGAAACGCCGCTTTTGGGTCTCCCATATGAGTAGCGAGCAGCCAAAAAGATTTATAATTTCTGGTTTGTGACTGAAGATGTTCGGCCATCCATATGCCTTGAGTATAGACTGTCTCCATTTTGCTGAAGGCTACTAATTAGCATCAGATAACAGAACAGCTGTAATGGAGCGAGCTAGCTTGCTAAGTTAAGTCGCTAACTAGCAGCAGTAAGACTGAATGGTGTTCGGTGTCGTAGACCGCTGCGAACAGTTTAACAAGAATAACAGCTAGGGCGAATAATAACATTTAACACACTGGTTCCTTAAAAACATCTTGAATGCAAATGCTAACGATAATCCATTGAGATGTTGCGTTGGCAGAAGTGCACTAAGCGTCTGTGTACATTTCGATACGGATGCCGGCATGGGACTAAAAAACGAAAACGCGAGATGCTGAACTACAGCTAGAGTTTATTCTAAGAGCACAGAAACAGTCAACTGCAGAATTATTGCCACCTTTTAAGAAAATGAACGTATAGTGAGTGATGTTTTGAGTCGTTTGATTTTAACATTTTTTTTTTTAAAATAAAAAAAAAAACTCCAGTTTCTCCGGCTCAATCCTGACCTCAGAATTTAGTCTATATCTTATATATATATGTTTCACATGTTCTCCCTGTATTCATGTGGGTTTCCTCTGGGTTCTCCGGTTTCCTCCCACCTCTCGAAATACATGCTATTCCCACATTGCACCTGATGATCCCAGGATAAACTCTGTATCCATGGTGACGCTGACCAGAATAAAGTGCATACATAAGATGAATGAAAATTACCGGACCCTCCATAATTTCTGCAAAGGTTATAGAACATCGTGGAGAGACATCTTTGATTGCATGTGGTCACTCAATTCAGTTCAAAGACCACAGCATTTGTAGGCCATTGCAAAACAGTGATTTAGTGTCATTCATTCATTTCTGTGTTTATTATGTTATATTATATTATATTATATTATATTATATTATATTATATTATATAAGGGTCTATACAGCCTGACTCACACCTACCTCAAAAGTGCTCTAGTCCCATATTTCTCTAAGTGAGGTCCGTGATTTGTAATAAATGTTAGAAAGCACAATTCACCATTATCATTTTCATTGATAATTGAGTTATTTTACTTATTAGCCTTTTCGTGTGGTCACATGAATTGAATGGCTTTAATCCGAACCCCAGTAACTCAAAAGCATGTAGACTAATGTCGCCTATTTTAATTTAAAAAAAAAAAAAAAAAGTTCTGTAAGTTTAAAGAATAAAAGATGCAATAAACAGGTAAAATATTAAAGTTCAGGGTGGTAAGGCAGTGTAGGAGGTAGTATTGCTGTCTCACAGCTTCATGGTCCTTCATTCGAACCTTCATTCGATCTCTATGTGGGTTCCACAGTATAAAGTGTTTACTGAAGATGAATTACTGTTCACATTTAAACATATATATATATATATATATATATATATATATATATATATATATATATATATATATATATATATATATATATATATATATATACACATATACACTACACAGTACGCTAGTGCGCAGGCTCAGGACGCAGCCCTTTGTACTTGCGCGTCATGTGACCACGCCCAGTTTCCTGAGCGGAGTCACGCCGTCGCGTGCGTTTACGTAAAGCTGGCGCTCCGGTTTCCCTGGCGGAGAAGATGGCGGCTCCTGGACCGGGGGAGTATTTCAGCGTTGGGAGCCATGTCTCTTGCTTCACCTGCCTGGGCCAACGCTTGCAAGGAGAAGTCGTCGCCTTCGACTACCAGACCAAGATGTTAACTCTGAGTATCCTTTTTACGCGCTCGGGGTTTCCGGGACGTTGCCCCCCGCGGCTTGCGCGGCGGTTTGTCCGGGGCCTGCTGTAGCTGTTAGCGGAGCAGACTTGTGTTCAGGCGTGTTTATGTGCGCTGCTAGCTGCACACTTCACTTTCTACCTTCATTCAAAACAGCTTTTCCGCCAAGTTCCGCTCGCTTTATTAATTCGTACCGCTCTTGTTTTTAATTCCTGCTCTTCAGACTTACATGGCGTCTCCACTGCTGTTTACTTTCTTTTTTTAATTGTGACTCCTGTGGGTTTTTTTTGACATGTTAACTCAGCTAGCCTAGCCACTCTACCTGTCCTTGCTACCTCACTAGCTAAGTTAGCATTAGCGCATCACACCATCTATCTCGCTCTTTAGCTTACGGTTTGTATAATAAACAAATGTCAGATTTCAGCTATTTGTTTCAGTGTTGTTTGTGTATATTTTTCCTGTGTGGAATTGTTTACCCCAGACTGTAGAGCAGCTAGTGCGCATTATTGTGTGTGTTGGTTAGCAACCGTTAGCCGTTTAGCGAGCTAGTGGTGTTTGTATGCACTGCTATAATCTTTGACATTCGGTGTGTTAAATATCGCTGTGAATGCTTTGTGGAAATAACTAGCATTGGTGAGAGGCTTGATTCAGATTTGAGCTGTTTAACGCTTAGCTTGCTAGTTAGCTTAGCCGCTGAAGGGCTGGACGTCACACGCTCTTGACACAGCGGCTTTAAGGTTGTGGTGTTCAGGTTGTTCATGAAGGTCTGGAGCTGGCTTCCTCTCAAACCTGGATTGTTTTTTGTTTTAAGTAGAAGTGGACAAATGTGGCTTGGCAAGTGAGCTAGCTTCTGAGCCACTGATGAAATATGTGCCTTGGTTATTTATGAATTTATGCTTTCATTTACTGAGAAGAAACACAGTGGGCTTCACTGAGAACTTTAGTGTTATGCTGTAAAAGAAAAAACAAAACAACCAGCTTTACACTGTGATTTTCCTGAATAGTTTTTCAGTATGGGTTTTTAAAGATTTAAAGTTTTCCTAACCTAGTCCCAAAATGTCAGTTTCATTATTAGTCGACCATTTTAAAAAAGCCGGTGGTCTGACCTGAAACAAAAAATCCTGTAGTGGATATTTTTAAGAATCCATAAAAATCTTATTTCCAGCGTAAATGTTGGAATGCTTCTCCCGGCTAAGCGTTTCCTGACATCAACGCACTAGTTTGTATTTTGTCTTGCTTTATTGAGGCTGTAGTTTCCTGTTATCATGTTTGATTTGATAGGGGTGGTGGTAGCTCAAGTGGTTAAGGCTCTGGGTCATTAGGGTTCAAGCCCTAGCACTGCCAAGCTGCCACCGTTGGGCCCTTGAGCAAGGCCCCCAACCCACCCTGCTCCTGGGGTGCTGTATCATGGCTGACCCTGTGCTCTGACCCCAACCCCCATGGATGGGATATGCGAAGAAAAGAATTTCACTGTGCTGTAATGTATATGTGACAAATAAAGGCAACTTAACTTAGTAGTTATGGGTTTGTAAAGCGCTGCTGGTGTGTTGATGTGGGTTGCCATAATAACGAGCGCAAGCTCTTTATTAGCTCTTGAAGCGGTTGTGTTTTAACCATAAACGTCGCGTCAGAGCTGAACGTGGCCGTGAGGCACCATGCGATCTCAACCCGCCTTCGTGACCTAGAGAAGCTCTTCAGCTTAAAAGCTTTGACTCTGAAGAAACCACCGAAGCGACAGTACGTTTGCTCGGTCCACTCTCCAGTGAAAAGTCAGAGGCGGCGTCTGGTCAGGAGCATATCCACACGTTAACGTAAGCTGAACTGTGTGTGAGAATAAAGTTTAACGTCGCTCAAGATTAGCTAGATCATCGAAAGCCCAGTGGTGTCTAGCGTCTCTAAAAAATCACCCAATTGAGACGGACGCAGTTAGCTCAAGACTTTGTTAGCTTCGTCAAATAGATCTCGGAATTAGCCGGCAAAAATTGCACCCGAGGTTTTCTATTATTTGTACCTGAATTAAACTACTTAGAAATGTTGTTGGGTATGGATCTTTAGCACGCTGTGAGTTATTGCAGTTAATGGACCGAAATAGTTTACTGTACGTCATTTGTATCAAGGAAAATCGAGTGACTCCAGGCACGAGTTAGCTGTTTGTCATCAACATGAGTAACAGCTATAACTCTGAGTACTTTTTGATACTTTAGTACATTTCCAAGCAAGCAGCGCAGTCGAAGCAAAAATCTCGTACGAGAAGGGGAAACGCGCACTACTACTAACAAGATAAGCAGGATATCGTCAGCATTTATCACATTGTCGTTACAAGCTGTAAAAGTGAGTTGCTGTGAAGAAAGGTGACGTGCTGAGTGAAAAAAAAATCGAACACGGTGTGTGCAGCGCTGTTTAAACTGAAATGTATTTCGGATCACCAATGCCATGTTATTCTGTCCGTTTGATAGCTGTGTAAGTCATGAACACGCTCGGAGTGTCTACTACAGTGATGAAGGGTTTTCAGTGCAGCATGTCCCCTTTGTTTAAAATGGACCAGAACCACTGGATTAATGGACCTGGTTGATTAGGTGTCTTGTGATTTACAAGTTGGGTCACAATAGAAATTCTTTCTCCTCCATCATTTTATTCGTTTATTTGGAAATTAATGTTAGAAATACGGAAGACGGATTTGGTTGGCTAATGTTTTGAATTTTTGCAGCGTCACATTTAAATTAATTGCAAACAGTTATTATTGTTATTGTTGTTTATTATTATTATTATTATTATTATTATTTTAGTCATTGTTGACTCTATCCTGACATACTGCACCAGTGTAGGTCCAATAATATGGACGGATTTTTCCGTTCATCCATCTCTGATCACAGCTTGCATTCTTACGCACTATTCAACATTATAAATAGTGTGAGTCGTGTATTCACACTGAAAATTCCAACAAGTGCGCTTCAAGTGCTTGGAGCACTCTTGACTTTTTCGAGGGAAAGAAAACAAGTGTGGAATATTGGACACTGTGCACTCAAGTTAGCGCACACTTTGATTCATGTTTCAACATTTTAAAAAGTCATAGTCGTCCTATCAGCGTTGCCTGGGAAACAGCTCGTATGTCCAATTAGTAAAAAGCTGTTAGCGTGCCGTTTGGGACGTTACGACCCTTCTAACATTCTTGCATCAGACCAGGGGTGTCCATACTTATCCGCGTAGAGCCGGTGTGGGTGCACGTTTTCATTCCAACCGAGCAGAAGCCACACCTGAGCCTATTGAAAGCCAAGATCAATTTAATTTAAAGCACTGACTGCCACATTAGAGGAACATAAAGTGCTGACTTCCTGCTTCTGAGCTCTGTGTAACTCGACATATTATAAAGGCGTAAAATCTCATAACGCGACCCGATGTTAAGACCCTCATCTAAAGGCCACCATCAGGAGGACGGCATACGATTAACATAGGAACATGCTAATGGCAAGAAAAATATCTTTATTACCTCAAGCTCGCTTTGAAAAAACGGTTTTCGTACGATTTTCTACACGAGCCGCATCCGCTGATTGATAACATAAACAGAACACAGCCATTTTCTTTCAGGTAAACTGACCAGCTTTATCACACTGTTTGTTTTAGCATTTAGCCATGATTTTCTTTTTTTTTTGTTTTGAAGGGGGATAATCACACATGCTGTGAGAACTAGCAATCTGAACAAGCTGCTTTTGTGTATTGTTTAGTTCTTGTCTCTGTGGTGAACCGTCATAGCCAAGTTTACACCGGAAAGCATTGTAAAGTTAGACTGGTCTTGACTGGGATAGAGAGCGTGTTTTCACATCTATTAGTCTGAGTGAAATGGATGCTTTTGGTTTATTTAATGTTTGGTTTCATGTGACACGCAAATGAAAGACACGAGAAAGCAAACTGTTAGCTGAGGAGGGTGTGTGTGTGCAGGGATGAAACTGTATTCCCTAAAAACTCTTCACTGCTCCAGTTATGGAGACTGGGGGGAAAATGTAAACAAACCAAAGCACAATCAAGTGTGTGTAGAAATCAGCAGCTCAAAGAATATGGTGCTAAATAATCAGTCATAATGCGATAACGTAAATGAAAGAGTAATTTTGTATCATCAAAATCTATTTTGTCTATTTTGTCTGGCTCTGTCCTTTAGCAGCTTATATGAATAAGAAAAAATGTCGCTTGTAAGCCAGAACACATGACACTTTCTGCACTTTCTCACTGCAGTCAGATCTCACTAGTCTTCATGCAGACGTTCACAGAGCAGATGTTTTGCTCCACACGTATGTCTGATTGTGGTGTTTTCGAAAGGACTTTACTCCACACATCCACACTTTCTGACTCTGCATTTCATCATCGGAGTACTATGGTAAAAGTTAGCACTCTCAATGCATCAGAAGAGCTGCCTTCTGTCCCCTCCTTAAACCACCCTAAACCAAATCTGCAGCTGATTGACCTCTACACAGGTGCCTTTAAAATTAACAGGCCGCCTGGAAGCCCCGCCCCTTAAATAATTTGTTCTTTTAGAAATCTCCGATGTTCTTTAACAATATAGACATTATAACATTGGTTCTTTATCAGTATAGATTGTATAAACAAATCATAAACATGGTCTGGTTTGGTAAAACATTCTCACTGTACTTTTTTTTTGTTTTAGATTTGTTTTATATTTTAATTATGACTTTCAAGGTAATGAATCTTCATATCTTTTCTCAGCAGTGGAAACGTATTGAGGTATATTCTGCCGATGCAGTAGATCAATGCTGATGTCCTTTGAAGACCTTCACTAGTACCGGGCTGTGAGCTGTATAGAGTCACTGTGCAAGAGCCGTGATCAAAAACCCTTATCTCACAGCTGTATGCGGGGGTTGAGTTCTGCCTCACTTTGTAAATGCTGGAAATGATTGCAAGAAACGAAGCACGGTTCCTCTCGGCTTGAATCTAAAGTCTTTTTACAGGTGTAGCTCCGCAGATGTGTGTCGCTGAACACATTTATCATGCAGGCAGACCGCTAAATGGATCTGTCAGAGTCTCTTTGGGAAATGTTCAGATCCGGTACAATATTTGTCTACACGTCCCCTCAGTAATGCTCAGTATTCCAGATGGCAGTTAGCCTCAGCGTGCCTTCTTCGTCATCTGTTATTCCTTGTTTACAGATTTCTGTTTTCTCAGTTTGTGTGTAAAAGCATTCGACTTAATTAGGCCCTTGTGTCTGGTGTCTAATATTTTCACTGCGTAGTGTGTAAAGAAAAAAGGAGGATTCCTGCCTCACAAAAAGCACCACATGAACAATATGTCGTCTACGATTTTCATCACCGAAGTGTTAGACTTTCAGATGCTTTCCGAACTTTGAGCTGCTTCCACTTTTTCTCCTTAACCCTCCTGACAGAATGTGCTGCCTCCAGCGGCAAGCCCAACCTCAGCGACATCATCCTGATCAACTTAGCCTACGTTTCTGATGTAGAAACCATTAACGACCGCACCGAGACCCCTCCTCCTCTAGCATCTTTGAATGTCAGCAAGGTAAGTGCAGTCACTTGTCCTCCATGATGTTTTTTTTTCCTCGTTCAAGGCCACAAGCTGCTGAAATAAATCTCGAAAACGGTCAGTTTGTGTTAAAATGCTGTTTGTAAAAGGAGGTTTCAGTCTGGTGAATACAGGTACCTTGTGAAGATTTGTGATTTTATTCAGATAATTATTACAGATGTCCTCTGGCAACAAAATTAAACAGGCGCATGTTCGTAAATCGTATCCCATCTGAATAAGACATCAGGGAAGCAAATAGTGTATGGTCATGTAGCATCATCACATTAGTGTCATTAACAAAAAGTAAGAAGTTACATTCTGTACTAGGTACAAGTGGGATGATCAAGAGTGACTTCAGTCATAAAGAGAAAAAACACTATGAAGACAGCTCCTATTTAGTTACTTATTTTTGCCCCTGCTTATGACGTAAGGTTTTAAAATAACTCCATAAACACTGCAATCACTGCAAACCTGTTGGCCTTAAAAGATTTCCACCATGTTTATTTTAAGGAGAATTTGTGAGGTGTTTAATATTATTACAAGCTTTCACAGAACGGAGAAAATCTCAGCTCGGATATTGCTTGTTGCTGCAGTCGCACTGCATGTTGGGCACAAAACATCACTCGCAGAATGGAAAAAGTTTAAAGTAGGTCAAAGTTCCATATATAGAGAGTTATTAATGAATGCGAGAACATTAAACAGTCATCTGTGTAGCTAATTACAGATCATAACATAGCTTGGGTTTAGACAGGAAGTGATGATTGTGTGTAACAACCGTCAAGAGCATTGGGAGCATCGACCGTAGGTCCGGTCAGCTCAGGAGGTCCCGGGAACAGAGAAGCCGTGAAATGCCTCCGTGTGTCACGCTGCACAAGTTGCAAATCTAAAAGTTCAACATTCCTCGGCAGACTGCATCATTTCAAGCATGTTCACATAAAATGAATCGGACAATATGACAAAATCTCTTAAAGATTTTCTGAATGGGGTTAATGACACCAGATGTTAACTAGTGACGGATTTTATCTGCGACTGCATCATCAATGAGGTCAAGGTTAAAAACAGAAGCTCCGCTACAGGTGCATTCATCTGTTCAAAGACAAACATAAGAGCTGCTTATGCAATGCGACGTATAGGCCATACTAATTTGACCCATGGGCATTTATCGAAGGGCAAGGAAACACCAAAATGTCAAGGTTGTAGTACTAACCAGTGTTTATATCTTATACTTTTGCTCCACCCAATATTTAATGTTATGAGACTGTGATTTTTATTTTTCCCAAACTTTCAGGACTTCTTTAATAAGATGGACCCCCCCCCCCCCCAAAAAAAAAAAAAAGTGTCAAAAGTAAATGTAAGATTCTTTAAATAGAATTTGTATGTAAAAACTTCTATCATGTTGTATTATCATTTTACATTGTTTGAATGTTTAGTCTGTCATCTGTCATGAAGCTGACGAGGCAATAAATCCAAATACAAACCCGCCTACAGGATCTCCTCAGGAACAAGGAATCAGATCACGACCCATCACTTTGGTCCTTTGGATTGCACAGTACTTGCCAGATGGTGTATGTGATGATCACAGAGTGTAATCAGAAAGGTAGAGGCAGACGGTAGCACAGGCGTGATGACCTGCCGAGACATCAGCGCCTCCGCCATTTCACCTCCTTGTACAAAAAGCAGCACATTTAAATAATGGCAGCGTGGCTGCCTAACGATGACACTGTGTGATTGCAGTTAGCACAGATAAAGCTAAAGGATGAGCTAGATCGCTTGGGTTGTGACTTCATTTTAATTTAATGGTAAACTGCGTTTTGTGCAGAAAAGCACATTTTATACACTAAATGAATGTCCATAAGATGAGAGACCTTTATTCATTCCACAGTGGGGAAATTTCCATGTTACAGCAGCAAGAAAAAGTGCAAATATGAAGCAGAAAGATTAAGAAATCTATATAAATACAGAAGAGAAATAAAATAGTAATTTCACAAACAATTGCACTCGGTTATTGCACGTTTAATATAGAAGAGTCACGTACAGTGGAACCTCAGCATAGGAATGAAATTGGTTCTGGAGGCGAGTTCTTAAGGTGAAAATTTGCAAATGTGAAAAAATGGAAATGCATATAATCCGTCCCAGCCGCCCAAAAATATTAGCAATACGAAGCGCATGTAAACTGTATGGCTGCTTACAAAGAGCTGACCCAAGCCAAGCATTCCATGTCAAGGGTCCTCACAGGAAGTCGTGCCACCAAGCTTGGGCTAAAAGTAGAACCGAGCACCCACGCCACCGATCTGTCAACAACAACAACAAAAAAAACTCCCAAAAGTCACCTAGCTTTTAAACGCATGCCGAACGCTATCGTGGGTTGACTCTTTCAAAAAGCTTTCACTGACTGAAAAAATTCATAAACTCGCTCAAGATGACTGCAGATTGTGGACAAATACAAACACACGCACACCCCACCCCTACTGATGACCGTTTGTCCACAGTGATGTGGTTTATGAACAGCTCACTGATCCCCACTGATGAAAGCTATTCATTTTGACGTAACGTTATTGGGTTCATTTACATGAAGTGCATGTCTGCTGTGTGTTCTCATGACTGATGGTAAGCGTGTGTGATTCTTCTCCCACAGCTTGCCAATCGGGCAAGGACGGAAAAGGAAGACAAGTTGTCCCAAGCCTATGCAATCAGCGCTGGGGTTTCAGTCGAGGGCCAGCAACTATTCCAGACTATACATAAAACGTAAGAACACACACAAAATACACACCTACATGGCCTTCGTATCAGCCTCACCTGCAGCTTTGTGGGTGAGTTACATGACGCTGTAGTGGATTTGTGTTTAGTGCTGTGGGTTAAAGCTGTGTTTTGCACTCCGGATTTAGTGTCCTCAAAAAGTTCCCGATCCAAATGGTCAGTGCGGGGAACAAGGACTGTGCGTTCTGCATAATTGAACAAATGAATAATTTTGCAGTATGCTGCTGCTGATGTGGCTGGTCAAGCAAATGTTTCTGATTTATTTCTGTTTGATGTAGTTGTAAAGCTTATTTATTCTGATATAACTATATTTAAGACATTTTTTTTTCTGATTAAAAACCTATAAACTCTATTAAACTAAAATATTGTGCTCCAAGCGAAGCCATGCTTGCTGATATTGTGGTCTATAACTCCTCCCCGAACTGCCCGCTACCCTGTATCTCGCTCTCTCATTGGCTGAAGGTCATCGCTGAAGTATTTTTCAGTCAGAACTCCTTTCACACTGCAGGATTTTGATTTCGACTCACTCAGATCGCGTCTTTGGTAATTCACATTGCATGATTGTCACTCGCGTGCACGAGCTCCGATTTGCCTTCAATTTTAGGCATTTGTCGGCGACTTTGCAAAACTAGTCTGCCACTGAAAATCAGGGCTAAAATCATGCAGTGTGAACTTGGCATAAGTCTTATTTATAAACCTCTTGCACCAGTTCTAAACTAAGTATGCTGATTAGGAAATGCATATAGAAATAATTCATTAACTTTGAGCTGCGTGTGGATTGGATTCTTCCTTACCTGGTGTTTTGAATAAATGAACCTAAAGTGCAGGCTTCATAGATGTTTGTCAGGTTTTAGGGAGTTGTTAATGTTGGAGCTCAACAATGAGCCAATGTGAACAGTACTAAGATTATGTACTTTTTTTTTTGTTATTATTATTATTAATTCCGGGCGGCTCTCTTTTTTTTGTTTTCATTTGTTAAACATAACTGATAGATTTCTGTAGTTATTTAAACAATGGAAATTTAATTTTCTATCTGTTAGGAAATAACACTTTTCTCAACCTATTTCCCTCTTCCAGCATTAAAGACTGCAAATGGCAGGAGAAGAACATTATTGTGATGGATGACGTCATAATCTCGCCACCCTATCAGGTGGAAAACTGCAAAGGCAAAGAGGGAAGTGCTTTAAGTCATATACGCAAAATTGTAAGTTTTCTTCCCATCTAACAGTACAATATTTTTTTTTTTTATGTGTGTGTATGTATGTATGTATGTATGTATATATATATATATATATATATATATATATATATATATATATATATATATATATATATCATACATACATACATACATACATACATACATACATACATACATACATACATACATACATACATACATACATACATACAGTGGGGTAAAAAAGTATTTAGTCAGCCACCAATTGTGCAAGTTCTCCCACTTAAAAAGATGAGAGAGGCCTGTAATTTTCATCATAGGTACACTTCAACTATGAGAGACAGAATGAGAAAAAAAAATCCAGAAAATCACATTGTCTGATTTTTAAAGAATTTATTTGCAAGTTATGGTGGAAAATAAGTATTTCGTCAATAACAAAAGTAATACTTTGTTATATACCCTTTGTTGGCAATGACAGAGGTCAAACGTTTTCTGTAAGTCGCCACAAGGTTTTTACACACTGTTGCTGGTATTTTGGCCCATTCCTCCATGCAGATCTCCTCTAGAGCAGTGATGTTTTGGGGCTGTCGCTGGGCAACACGGATTTTCAACTGCCTCCAAAGATTTTCTATGGGGTTGAGATCTGGAGACTGGCTAGGCCACTCCAGGACCTTGAAATGCTTCTTACGAAGCCACTCCTTCATTGCCCGGGCGGTGTGTTTGGGATCATTGTCATGCTGAAAGACCCAGCCACGTTTCATCTTCAATGCCCTTGCTGATGGAAGGAGGTTTTTACTCAAAATCTCACGATACATGGCCCCATTCATTCTTTCCTTTACATGGATCAGTCATCCTGGTCCCTTTGCAGAAAAACAGCCCCAAAGCATGATGTTTCCACCCCCATGCTTCACAGTAGGTATGGTGTTCTTTGGATGCAACTCAGCATTCTTTCTCCTCCAAACACGACAAGTTGAGTTTTTACCAAAAAGTTCTATTTTGGTTTCATCTGACCATATGACATTCTCCCAATCCTCTTCTGGATCACCCAAATGCTCTCTAGCAAACTTCATGTACTGGCTTAAGCAGGGGGACACGTTTGGCACTGCAGTATTTGAGTCCATGGCGGCGTAGTGTGTTACTGATGGTAGCCTTTGTTACTTTGGTCCCAGCTCTCTGCAGGTCATTCACTAGGTCCCCCCCTGTGGTTCTGGGATTTTTGCTCACCGTTCTTGTGATCATTTTGACCCCACGGGGTGAGATCTTGCGTGGAGCCCCAGATCGGGGGGAGATTATCAGTGGTCTTGTATGTCTTCCATTTTCTAATAATTGCTCCCACAGTTGATTTCTTCACACCAAGCTGCTTACCTATTGCAGATTCAGTCTTCCCAGCCTGGTGCAGGTCTACAATTTTGTTTCTGGTGTCCTTTGACAGCTCTTTGGTCTCGGCCATAGTGGAGTTTGGAGTCTGACTGTTTGAGGTTGTGGACAGGTGTCTTTTATACTGATAACGAGTTCAAACAGGTGCCATTAATACAGGTAACGAGTGGAGGACAGAGGAGCCTCTTAAAGAAGTTACAGGTCTGTGAGAGCCAGAAATCTTGCTTTTTTGTAGGTGACCAAATACTTATTTTCCACCATAATTTGCAAATAAATTCTTTAAAAATCAGACAATGTGATTTTCGGGATTTTTTTTTCTCATTCTGTCTCTCATAGTTGAAGTGTACCTATGATGAAAATTACAGGCCTCTCTCATCTTTTTAAGTGGGAGAACTTGCACAATTCAATTGGTGGCTGATTAAATACTTTTTTGCCCCACTGTATGTGTGTGTATGTATATGTGTATATATGTATGTGTGTGTATATATATGTATATAATGTATATGTGTGTGTAACTTTATTGAATCTTAACATATTTGCGTCAAGTGTATGCTGATATGATGTACTACATTGGTACACATGTACACCAATCAGGCATAACATTGTGAGCAGTGAGAGGTGAAGTGAATAACACTGATGATCTCCTCATCATGGCACCTGTTAGTGGGTGGGATATATTAGGCAGCAAGTGAACATTTTGTCCTCAAAGTTGATGTGTTAGAAGCAGGAAAAATGGACAAGCGTAAGGATTTGAGCGAGTTTGACGAAGGGCCAAATTGTGATGGCTAGAGCACTGGATCAGAGCATCTCCAAAACTGCAGCTCTTGTGGGTTGTTCCTGGTCTGCAGTGGTCAGTATCTATCAAAAGTGTCCTTTTAAGGGCACCACCTCGCAACTTGCAGGGCTTAAAAGATCTGCCAATGCAGAATTGGCATGTCTCATGTCTCCTTCAGATTTACTGAAGGTGACAACCAGTATAAACCAGCCTGCTTTGCTTTGGGCTATATCACACCCCTTTAGCATGGAATAATTTCTTATAAAAACACACTTTCCACTAGAATGGTAACTCAGGGCATGGAAAAATTCTTTGGAGCTTAGTCACTCACGTTACACACAAAATAATGTTGCGGTAGTGCTATGCAGTAAATCTGGGATAACTCCTCTACAAAACCTTGGTGGTAGTAGCAGTAGTTCTGGTTGTGATGAAGGATTGATTGGTTTACAGTGTTGAATTTAACATGCACCTAGACCACAATGACGCACCTAGACCACAATGACACACCAATCAAAACACACTAAAATGGTGGGGGATTTTGTTCACTGAAGAAAAAGAAAACGTAAGGGGAAAAGGGTTCGCTTTTCATAAAACACGGATGCATGTCTCCGCATTTCCAAGCTGGCAGAACCCATTACACCCCAGTGTAGGCATTTTCATGTTGTGTTTATCACAAACGGTGTTTCCAGCTGCAAAATATTCATCATACAAACAAAAATGATTTAAAGGTTGTGGGTGAGAAATACAGTGCACCCGTCCAGCATGCCGTTTTCTATCGACAAAGAAGATATTATACAATGATGTTTGGACTAGGTTTGACTCCTATATATTTTGAAAAGACACAATAAATACTGTTTTCAGATAAGTTTTTCTTTCTTTAGTGGTTTGATATGTTCTCCAATCAGATTTATGCACCCAGGTGTCTAACAGCACACTTGTTCAGTGTTTACTGTTTTTATTGATTTTTTTTTCTGCCATATTTTTCACACTTTATTGCATATAGAATTAAAATACCGCTTGTTTTCGATCATCTAACAGGTGCAGATTTAGTAGTTTAGCTTGACTTGTCCTCTTTGCCGCAGGTCGAGAAACATTTTAGAGACGTGGAAACGCAGAAGTCGATGCAACGTCCACAAGCACAGCAAACACAGAAGGAGTCGTCGTTATCATCCTGAGGTGATTGGAGCGGGCACGGATCGGCCAGAGACGGCGGCACGGTGGGCATCAGCGCCCCAAAAGCTGAGCGAGAACGGCACTTCCCTCTCTCCCCCTCTCTCTGTCTCTCTGTCTGTCTCCTCTCTTCCTCCCCTCATTCAGTGTCACAGTCAGAGGGTGTGTGGGGGGGGGGTCACCAAGGGACCCCTAGGTCCACCAGATCAAATAAAAAACAAAAAAGTAGGGGGGAAAATCAGATAAAAAGTGAGGATGGAAAGACTTGATTCTAAATTAGACTTTATAAAGATAATTTAAAATGCCAACTATTAAGCAACCCATAGTTTTCCGAACTAACTCTAAGCATCTTTCTCTCCCTCTTTCTCTGTGCCCTCCTCTTCCTCCTTCCCTCCTTTCATTTTCATCTTCAATTCCATTTTCTCAAAAAAAGGAAAAAAAACCCAAGCAGTCAGAAAAGCGTGTTGGCTTTCTTTCCTCTCCCAGTTTTCCTTTTTTTGCTGTCATGTCTTCTACATGTCTGTATTTTCTGTATTTTAAAACAAGATGTGACTTGAAATGCCACAGTTTAAAAAGGACATTTTCTAAAATAAAAGTAACAAAAATTCTGACTGTAATGCTGTACTTTTTATCAGGTTTTTTTTAAACACCTCAAAGAACAGAAATGAAGCCCGCGAAGGTTCCGGATATTCATATCCTCACCGTGCCGAGTGACCGACATTGCTGAGATATACTGACTTCAGTAAACATTAAAATAATCCTTTTTTTTAATGGTTTATTTAAACACCTGAAAATATAACTGAAAATAAATATGTAGATATGGCCTCTGATTATTTTCAGTGATATTTTCAGGTGTTTAAATAAGTAAGTTGCGAGGTGCGGCCTTATGGATCGGACTTGTTTGTCCAGCACATCCCACAGATGCTGGATTGGATTGAGATCTGGGGAATTTGGAGGCCATGTCAACACCTCAAACTGGTTGTTGTGGTCATCAAGCCATTCCTGAAGCATTTCTGCTTTGTGGCACAGTGTCTTATCCTGCTGAAAGAGGCCACAGCCATCAGGGAATAGTGTTTCTATAAAAGGGTGTGTACATGGTCTGCAACAAGGTTTAGGTGGGTGGCATGTGTCACAGTAACCTCCACATGGATGGCAGGACCCAAGCTTTCCCAGCAGAACATTGCCCAAAGTATGTCATTCATCTGCTTGCCTTCTTTCCATAGCGCATCTTGGTGCAATGTGTTCCCCAGGTAAGCGACCCACACACACCCGGCCATCCACGTGATGTAAAAGAAAATGTGATTCATCAGACCAGGCCACCTTCTTCCATTGCTCCGTGGTCCAGTTCTGATGCTCACGTGCCCATTGTTGGTGCTTTCAGTGGTGCACAGGGGTCAGCATGGGCACCCTGATTGGTTTGCATCTATGCGGCCCCATACGCAACAAACTGTCATGCGCTGTGTATTCTGACACCTTTCTATCAGAATCAGCATTAACTACTTCAGCAATCTTTAGCAACAGTAGCTCGTCTGTTGAATCGGTCCACGGACCACACAGCCATCACTCCCCATGTGCATCAGTGAGCCTTGGCCGCCCGTGACCCTGTCGCCGGGTCACTACTGTTCCTTCCTTGGACCGCTTTTTATAGATACTGACCACTGCAGACCGGGAACACCCCACAAGAGCTGCAGTTTTGGAGATGCTCTGATCCAGTGGTCTAGCCATCACAATTTGGCTCAAATCCTTACACTTGTCCATTTTTCCTGCTTCTAACACATCAACTTTGAGGACAAAATGTTCACTTGCTGCCTAATATATCCCACCCACTAACAGGTGCCATGATGAGATCATCAGTGTTATTCACCTTCACCTCTCACTGCTCACAATGTTATGGCTGATTGGTGAGTGTATACACAGACATTGTGGTATGTATATACCTGATTTATGGTTAGGATTCCCTAGGAGTACTTAAATGGTCCACTATTTCATGCACTGGGATTGTGGTCATTAAAATGCTAACATCAGTTTTTATTTCATCTTTATACACTGGGTCAAATTGTTGTCTGACCATAACAATCCTAAATAAACATAATCCAGATTTAGCCTCAATGTCAAGTCTCCTGCGTGACTCGAGTCATTGTCCGGTTTAAAAATAAAAGATTAGTTCACTCATTTGTTCAATCACTCTTCACCTCGATGTGCACTTTGTGCAGTTTTCTTAACATTTATGATGAGTATACTGGTTTGTTTAACGGTCCCTAGTGGTACAGCAGCTATGCTCTCGAGACCATGGCCTGGGTTTGATTCCCAAGCGGGGAACCAATCCAGCCAATGAGGGGTTAAGTCTCAGTGTCTTATCCAAGTCCGGATAAAATAGGAGGGTTGCAGCATCCAGAATAAAACCTGTGCTAAAGAAGTTTGCCAGGGAAGCTGCAGCTTAGTGGTTAAGGTGTTGGAGTTTAAATCCCAGGACCACCAAGCTTCTACTGGTGGGCTCTTGTGCAAGGCTCTTGCTCTGTTCAGTTGTATAAGTGAGTTAAATGTATGTCGCTCTGCATAGGGGCGTCTGCCAAATGCCGTAAATGTAAGTTCAAAATATGTGGATCGGATGAACCACTATCAAACTATGGCCATGAAAAGCGAACAAAAGCGTACACTTTTCTGAGAATTCTTAGGAGGAATCCTCCACAGAAGCAATTTAATAGGACTTTGTTCAAGATGCCTTTACAATCCCAGGTACCATGGAAACCTTACGCAGTTGTAAATCAGACGTAGCAGTATACAAGGCTTTGTATATAACAAACGTTTTAATACAGCCGAGAGATACGTAAGGAATAAAACACTCACTGGAGTGCTGTTCTAGGAAAATAATCAGTGACGTGACTATTATTGTGTATTCAGAGTAGACAGAACATCTAGGAAGCAAGTTATACCTTTTATTGTAGCCACTCTAAACAGCCATCCCTTCACTCTCTCTGGAAGACGTACGCTACCGAGAAACCACTATGCATCCTGAAGACTTTCCTGTGGCGGAAAACTAAACGGCTTCATCTCTTGTTACGAAGCACTGACATTAACGACTCCTTATGAGACTCTAACACTGAAAATGTCAAACATTTCCCGTTATTAAATAACCTTTTATCCGCCTAGTACTCTAGGATATTGTATTAGCTGTCCAAATCCTGGTGAATTAGCTGTTGCTATAGAAGCATGAATATATAAGGTACTAGGAGCATATTTATGAGAATTATTGAGAGTATGAGAGGACTTTTGTATGAGATTGAACGATTTGTTGAATGCTCCATGGAGACTTGTGGGGATGATTATGAGCATGGATTATTCCTATATGAAAGGTTTTTTTTTTGTTAGTTTATTTTTAAGAATCATGATTCTAGCAGGTCTGCAACACTATTTGCTGTATCTTCCTCCAAGCTGCAGCGGAGTGTGAAGTAAGACATGAGTGAACAATGTTGTTCTTGTAGTGACAATGTTTTTTTGGGAAAGTATACAGGATATTAGAAACGCATGATGAGGTTCAAATCCGGTTAAGAGACCATTAGAGCTGATGGTACTGTATTAAATGTGGTCTCAAACATTCAGATGTTCTTAAGGATGTAGAGACTCAAGAACCTATGAAAAAAGTAGGATTACTGCAAAATGACCAGGTTTGTAATTCATTCATTCATTGTTTTCCGCTTATCCAGAGCCGGGTCGTGGGGGCAGCAGTCTAAGCAAGGATGCCCAGACTTCCCTCTCCCCGGACACTTCCTCCAGCTCTTCCGGAGGGATCCCGAGGCGTTCCCAGGTCAGCCGAGAGACAGTCTCTCCAGCGTGTCCTGGGTCTTCCCCGGGGTCTCTTCCCGGTGGGTCATCCCCAGGGAGACATCCCGGAGGCATCCGAAACAGATGCCCGAGTCACCTCAACTGTCCCCTTTCGATGTGGAGGAGCAGCGGCTGTACTCCGAGCTCCTCCCGGGTGACAGAGCTCCTTACCCTATCTCTAAGGGAGTGCCCCACCACCCTACAGAGGAAGCTCATTTCGGCCGCTTGTATTCGGGATCTTATCCTTTCGGTCATGACCATAGGTGAGCGTAGGAACGTAGATTGACTGGTAAATCGAGAGCTTCGCCTTCCGACCGGTACATAGAAAGCATTACTGTTGCCTCTGCACCGATCCGTCTGTCAATCTCACGATCCATTTTTCCCTCACTCGTAAACAAGACCCTGAGCTACTTAAACTCCTCCACTTGAGGAAGGAACTCCCCTCCCCTAATACACTGATTAGGATTTAAATGCAAATGTGCCTCAGAATAAACTGTCTGGTGGATGGTTTTCTTTTCAAACCTTTCAGGACTCCATGTAGAAGAGCGATAATAACCTCCACTCTTCTGGGAAGGCTTTCCACTAGATTTTGGAGCAGGGCTGTGAACCACATAAGGGTCTGATGGTCAGGGGTCCACAAACTTTTGGCTACATAGTATGTCCTTACTTTCCTGCACTTCCTGCATCTTCTTTCCAATCTAAAATGACATCCACATTGTAAAAACTTAATAATTAATGAATGAATATCGGATTGGGCCCCTGAGCAAGGCCCTTAACCCTACCTGCTCCAGGGGCGCCGTACCATGGCTTGACCCTGCTGCTCTGACCTCAGCTTGTAGGGATGTGGTGGCTCAGTGGTCAAGGGACTGGGTCACTGATCGGAAGGTCGGGGTTCGAGCCTCCCAACTGCCAAGCTATCAACGTTGGGCCCCTGAGCAAGGCCCTTAACCCTACTGCTCAGGGGCGCCGTACCATGGCTTGACCCTGCGCTCTGACCTCAGCTTAGGGGCAGTGGTGGCTCAAGTGGTTAAGGCTCTGGGTCGTTGATCGGAGGATCGGGGGTTCAAGCCCCAGCACCACCAGGCTCCACTGTTGGGCAATTGAGCAAGGCCCTTAACCCTCTCTGCTCCAGGGGCGCTGTATCATAGCTGCCCCTGCGCTCTGACCCCAACTTCCTCAGCTGGGATATGCGAAGAAAAGAATTCCACTATGCTGTAATGTATGTGTGGCCATAATAAAGGCTTCATTATTCCGATTTAATCGTTTATTTTGTGCGGTCATCGGAAGGCCCGGGTTCGATTCCCAGCCAATGCCTCAACCCCAGCCACTGGATGCAGTGCCGGTCCCAAGCCCGGAAAAATGGGAGGGTTGCGTCAGGAAGGGCATCCGGCGTAAAACATTTGCCAAGTTGTTGTGCGGACCAGTTGGTCCGCTGTGGCGACCCCGAACAGGGAGCAGCCGAAAGCAACTTCTATTTTGTGCGGTCATCTCTACCACACCTGAAGGCATCTATGTGCACTACCACTCATTTTTTATCTATGGGAAAAAGAAAGTAAGAAAGCCTTTTGATTTTGCGTGTTTTTATAAAATCCTACAGAAAATTTGACCTTTTTTACCAGTAAACTTTGAACAGCTTATTGCTGCTAAACGTGGCTCTACGTGTTAATGAATTATACTGAATTCTTCTACTTAATTTTGGATTCTGAATGAGGAAATGTTGAAATTGTGCTTTTATTGTTGTCACCTTCTGACTTTCTTTGTACTTTCTTTTCCTCATGACCGGTCCTGTAATCTGGAGACATGACACGGAATAATAATTACAAATGGAACTTATTTACATTACTAATTACTTAATGGTAAGTGTCACACTTTAATGTTTCAGATAATCATAAATTATCTCAGAACACACTGCGTGTCATACCTTGAGGCAGATGGGCTATAACAGCAGAAGAACCAGCCAAGAACAGGTCTTCAGCCTGGACAGGTGATTGGAATGATTGATTTCAGAGTGTATTTGATGCTCTGATGGATAGACTGCGGTGCAAGCTTTCCTATGCAGGACTGGTTTCCCCGTTTGTTCCCTTTCGGTGGCACCAGTTGTTCTCTAGAATAAGCGGCAGATCCCCTGTGACCAAGATTAAGCAGTTCATAAAGAAGATATCTGAATATAACATTTGACGATGAGCCCATGGTGGTTACCTGCAGGTTAAGAGGAAGGATTGTGGAGAAGGTTGCGGTCGGATGCCGACAATAAAAGCACATGAAACTTTTCAAATAGAAATCTTTCACTGTTTAATAAATGCAATGATATTTCGTTAAGAAAGAATGTAGTGCTACGAGCTGCCAGGAATGGGAGGAGTCTTGGAATTGCTTCAGAAAGCTGACACAAACAAAACAAAAAAAAAAACCTTCCCCTAATTTTATTTAACATATTATACAGCATTAAAACCAGCAAAACGGGCATTTTTTAAACAGACTCTAATTATAATACAACTTGGTCGAAAATCGTACATTTAAATAATTAAAAAAGCTGAAATGAAATGTAAACAGTGTCTTAAGGTTCAATCGTCACACTATTTTGACATTTAGCACGTGCTGTTCAGTGCAGTTCTATGTAGTTTGGATGTAGCTCTAGTCCACTATTTGTGCTAAGCTGACGTTCGCTTCTTGTGTGTTTAGCCGTCTGTCCCGAGGATGAGCACAGCCCCGAAGATGGCCACGTTGTGTCCGATCAGCTTCATTTGGTTCCAGAACTCGACGCGGCACGTGTGGTGCCAGTAGCCGAGATTTCCATCGATGAACAGAATGATCAGCGGGAGCAGCACGGCTAATATCTGAGAGGCTAAACGCACGTAGTAGCCCGAGAGGAAGGAGAGAGCGAGCACACCAAAGAGAATGATCAGGAGCTGGACGGTGATCTCACCACCGGGGATGTGGTCCAAGTACGCCAGTCTGTCCTCCTGACTGTGCTGGAGGGAGTAAACCTAGTGAAAGACAATAAGAAGAGTGACAAAATAAGAATTCACAATAAAAGTAGACCTCATCTTTGTTGTTCGGTCGTCCCTCCTACAACGTTTGTCTAACAAAAACATTTCCAGATAGATTCCTTTCTCTGTGAGCTGGGAACACTTGAAGAACCCTTTTGCAAGTACACAAGATGTTGTTGATGCTATTAAGAGAAAATAACACAGGATATCTTTGAAGGGAAAAAAGCTTACCACGCAGATTAAGTAGATGCCTAAAAAGATTTGGCCAGTGGACTGTAGCGAGCGTGTACGTGGTTTCTGCCTGTAGACTTCTCCTGCTCCACTGGCCAGCACTAGAAAAGCTCCAATAACAGCCATGACCCTCGAGTACATCCTCACCTGAGGAACAAGACAATGCACAGAAATACATATCCATGAGTAAAAAGATCAAATCACCAACTTTATACAGTTTAGGGTTAAACTACATTTGCTATACATACCTTTAACCAGTCTCCGTAATGGACGTGTCCACCGATGTAGGACGCATATGTGCTGAAAGCCAACTGCAGTGCGGCGCAGAGCGCAAACCATCTCCTCTTCACACCGAAAGACATGAAACTGGCACACAACACTGCTGCTGCCATGTCAAAGTACAAGTACGGCACCTGGATATCTGGGTTCCTGAAATACATTTAGATTTGTTCTAATCAGGCATAACATTATGACCACATGCCTAATATTGTGCTGGTCCCCCTTTTGCTGCTAAAACAGCCCTGACCCATTGAAGGCATGAACTCCACTAGATCCCTGAAGGTGTGCTGTGGTATCTACAGTGTACATGGTCTGCAACAATGCTTAGGTAGGCGCTACGTGTCAAAGTAACATCCACATGGATGGCCGGACCCAAGGCTTTCCCAGCAGAACATTGCCCAAAGCATTGACACTGCCTCCGCTGGCTCGCCTTCTTCCCATAGTGCATCCTGGTGCCATGTGTTGCCAGGTAAGTGACGTGCATGCACCAGGCCATCCACGTGATGTAAAAGAAAACATGATTCCATTGCTCCATGGTCCAGCCTTGGCCTCCCATGACTCTGTCGCCAGTTCACCACTGTCCCTTCCTGTGACCACTTTTGATAGATACTGACCACTGCAGAGGAGGAACACCCCACAAGAGCTGCAGTTTTGGAGATGTTCTGATCTAGTGGTCTAGCCATCACAATTTAGCCCTTCGTCAAACTCGCTCAAATCCTTACGCTTGTCCATTTTTCCTGCTTCTAACACATCAACTTTGAGGACAAAATGTTCACTTGCTGCCTAATATATCCCACCCACTAACAGGTGCCATGATGAGGAGATCATCAGTCTTATTCTCTTCACCTCTCACTGCTCACAATGTTATGCCTGATCGGTGTGTGGGAGTGTGTATGTATATAAGTGTGTGTATATATACATATACACTTTTTCAGTCTCCTCAGAAAATAAAGGCAAAAGGAGGAGTTGAGGGACCAAAACGCTGCTGAATTCTCCACTCTGATTGGTCAAATCACAGCTTTATATTTATGCTTTCGTTTTAATCTGTTATCACAGGGATGTGTGTGGTGGACGCTCCACTTTAAATAAGACTAATAACTACATTAACTGTACAGTATTGTTATTTAACAGGGGGAAAAAATCATCTAATTGTTGACTTTCATGGAAGTAGTCTGCCGTATCAATGCTGTGTAAATTTCAGTAACTTTTCAGACACGGATGGAGAACTTTTCCCTTTCTGCTTTCTCAGCAACATACACTGTGCGTTATTAACATCAAGAGAGTGAAGAAGAGAAGCTGGTGAGGGAACGGCCATTTATAGCTACTATAACGGAAGTGATAACAGGAACTAAGCTGTACTGCAGATGTTCTCACGATATTAAATGTTTTTAAACACATTGGTTAATAGATTTAAATAATGGCAATCATTAGAGAGAAAAGAAAACATTTCAGGATGTTCTGTTATAGGAGAATAAACGTGCTTTACTTTCGAAAATTTTTTTTTTTTTTTTACAAAAATAACGATTCTCATCAAATTTTCTCATCAACTTTTCCCCCATTAAGCCTAACAAGCTGTAAACGGTTTAAAACACATTTCACGGTTTATCGAGCTTTTTTTTTTTTATTTTATTTGTAATTATCTTTCCTTTGATCTTATAGCCATGTGAGCTGAAGCTTGTCCAAAAATATCATTTTCATAACCACAAAAAAAAGCTAATTAAAGAGTTTTAAAATGAAAGACTAAGGCATGGGAGTGGGTTAGACTCCGTCCAGATGTGTAAGCAGATCCCGGAAGTGCCGTGGCCATTTCTTTGGTTCTAGACTAATCCGCTCCTTAATGTCTACATAGGTGCACTACATAGGGAGCGAAATACTGGCGGCTGCACCCTACGTAGTGCGCCATAGTATTTACCATAAAGCCATTTGAGACTGAGCCAATAAATATATACAATTGCAGAAATTATTTGCGTACAGGTGTCAGCTCTTACGTCAAACTTTTAAATTGAAAAGCGAGTGCGCTGTATTTACTCGTGCTAACAGGCTAGCGTTAGCTGCCCTTTGCTAAATCTGTTTTGAGATTATTATTACAGCTGATCCGAACAATTTATTTATTTATTTTTTTACCGTTTCACATCCGCCCGCTCGGCAAAAAGCATCAGCATGCTGAAGCAGTTCCAGAAACCGAACCGGGTCAGAATAAAGGCTCCGAACTGCGCGATGAACCTCAGCACTTGTCTTCTACTCGGAGCCGCCATGATTACTGAGGGCGGGAGTGATCTCTTCTTCTCCTCACCAACACAGGCACAGTGAAGGAACACTCTTTACTGCCCTCTAGTGTAAAAATTGACAATGGACATTTTCTCAAAGCAGCTTTACAAAAGTATAGAAACAAAGGGAAAAATAAAAAAGGTTAAAGTTACTGTTCTATCCCTAATGAGAAGCCTGAGACGACGGTGTCAAGGAAAAACTCCCTGAGATGATGAAGAAACCTTGAGAGGAACCAGACTCAGAAGTGAACCTCATCCTCATTTGGGTGACACTGGACAGTAAATAATCGCAAGCTGACAGATGCAATGGCAGTTCTGTCCACAGCAGTCTCCTGGGTCACAGACTGTCCACACAGATCTATCCCCAGCAGCAGTGACCACCACTGAGCAACAAGACTCCAGCCAGGGGTAGAGCATCTGGATGGATCATTCAGGTCCAGAAAGAAGAAGTGGTCACACTGGGAACTCGGAACACTGGGAGCTCGGGAGTGGGACGTTTAGCTCGACAGAGAAAGACAGAGAGAGAGAGATAAGATATTAGATACAGACAAAGATATTAAGTATGCTTGTGATCATGTGATGTTTAAAGACAATGTAGATTATGTGTAAAGTGCAGGCAGGGACTCCGGCAAGACTAGCTATGACAGCATAACTGAAAGGGAGAGCCAGAAGGTGACAGACATGAAGGCTTCCCGGAATATAAAGCGTCCAACCGCTTCACAGTCAGCAAACCTGAGTGACTTGTGATAGTGGTAAGGCAACAGCATCAAAACATCCCAGTACACCAAACACTCTATGCCCATGAACCTTCCAGATCTGATCCATAATTGTGACCTTGTAACCCTAATCCATGCAGGATGCACTTCCTTATCTACATGCCTTTCTTAGAAATCTTGAGTTTGACTCTTTGTCTGATGTTTGAGAGAACATAAATACATTTTGATTTTGTTTTCGAGATTTTTCTAACCAGGTCAAGTCAGTTAGTTCCACCCATCTGAGGTCATCGCTGCCTGGTATCTGTCATTAATCCTCCTACAAATGAGCCTAACCTAGATCTGAAGAAAACTGCTTAAAGGTGAGTGAAAAGTAACAACCAGCTTAGCCACAGCTCAGAGCTAATACAGAGCTAACTAAAAAACTCAGGGAAGTTTCAAGAAAAAAACTAATTGAATATAAGTGTGAATTTTTATGTTTTGAAATATCTGAGTGAATTTCTTGAATTAAAATCCAATTGGAAACTTTCCAACACACATTCTCCTGACTTTCACCAAGGGTTCAGATACTTAGGAAACATTTATTTTGTGATCTTCTGTCATGTTCACTAGCAAAAAGACTTGCATATGAAATGGATAGATCAATTTTCTCTTCTGATCTTCTACAACTTTTTTTTTTGCCATACTTCATGTTTCTGTGTTAAAACTGAAACAGCATCTGATAGATAGTGGCAAAAACTTTGGGTAAGCTAGGCAGCAGAATAAGGCATAGATTTTAGGAATCTGTTGATAATGACCAGAAGTCCACTGCGATGTGTGACAGGGTCTTTGGTATAGGCAGGGGCCGGACAGACCGTTCATGGCCCATCCCATCCCTATGGTTACCCATCCATAAAGCCATGCCTCATGAAAGACTGGTAGCCGCATTTCTTAATGGACATTCAACAATTAATTTAATCCTGTACAGTGTTGCTACCCACTCTGTAATGCCCAGGGTCTCACCTTGCCCTGGACTTTATGACTGACCTCCCTGCCTCACAAAGGAAAACAGTTATCCAAGTCATGTCAAGAAGCTTTTATTGTCATTCCAGCCACATATCGCTGACGCAGTACATAGTGAAATGAGACAGCGTTACTCCAGGACACTGGTGCTACATTAGAAACAACACACAACATGTAATTACAAAACTGAAACAACAACACAGAGCTAGGACAGAAGTTTGTTCTAGCTACATAAAGTGCAAAGTGTGCAAACAGTGCAAAGACAAGACAAACACAAGATAGGACACAAAATGTGCAATATTGGCAGAATGTGATGTGCATTACATATATGTATATAATGGCAGCATGACAATTGTATGCAAGATGTGGTAGCAGCAGTTTAAAAATAGTGCAAATAATTGATCATTCACAGCGGTTGAGGTAGTGCAAATAGGAGATACATTATATTAAGAGTCCACTCATACAGGTGTGTGTGTGTGTGTGTGTGTGTGTGTGTGTGTGAGAGAGAGAGCTGGTAGTTCAGTTTTTGGGTGTTAAGAAGCCTGATGGCTTGTGGAAAGAAACTGTTGCATAGTCTGGTTGTGAGGGCCCGAATGCTTCAGTACCTCTTTCCAGACGGCAGGAGGGTGAAGAGTGTGAGTGAGGGGTGTGTGGGGTCGTCCACAATGCTGTTTGCTTTGCAGATGCAGTGTGTGGTGTACATGTCTGTGATCGAGGGGAGAGAGAGTCCAATGATCTTCTCAGGTGTCCTGACTATACGCTGCAGGGTCTTGCAATCCAAGACGATGCAATTCCCAAACCAGGCAGTGATGCAGCTGCTCAGGATGCTCTCCATGGTCCCTCTGTAGAACATGGTCAGGATGGGGGGAGGTAGATGGGCTTTCCTCAGCCTCCGCAGGAAGCAGAGCTGCTGCTGGGCTTTCTTGCTGATGGAGGTGGTGTTGAGTGACCAGGTGAGGTTCTCCACTAGATGCACACCAAGGAATTTGGTGCTCTTGACGATCTCCACAGGGGATCCGTTGATGAACAGCGGAGAATGGTCACTCTGTGCTCTCCTAAAATCAACAACCATCTCTTTTGTCTTGTCAACATTCAAAGACAGGCTGTTGGCTTTACACCAGGCTGTTAGATGTTGCACCTCCTCTCTGTACGCTGACTCGTCATTCTTGCTGATGACACCCACCACGGTCGTGTCATCGGCGAACTTGACGATGTGGTTCGAACTGTGCATTGCTGCACAGTCGTGAGTCGGCAAAGTGAACAGCAGTGGGCTGAGCACACAGCCCTGAGGGGCTCCAGTGCTCAATGTGGTGGTGCTGGAGAGGCTGTTCCCGATTCTTACTGACTGAGGTCTCCCTGTCAGAAAGTCCAGAATCCAGTTGCAGAGGGAGGTGTTCAGGCCCAGCAGGCTCAGTTTCTCAATCAGGTGCTCAGGGATGATTGTGTTGAATGCTGAACTAAAGTCTATGAACAGCATTCGTACATATGTATCCTTATTGTCCAGGTATGTGAAGGGACAGATGGAGGGTTGTAGTGATGGCATCGTCTGTGGAGCGATTCGGGCGATACGCAAACTGCAAGGGGTCTAGTGAGGGTGGTAGCTGGGTCTTGATGTGCCTCATGACGAGCCTCTTGAAGCATTTCATCACGATGGGTGCAACGAGACGGTAGTCATTGAGGCATGAAACTGTAGACTTCTTCGGCACGGGGACGATGGTCATTGTCTTGATGCACATAGGAACAATGGCGCTGCTCAGGGAAATGTTGAAGATGTCAGTGAAGACATCTGCTAGCTCTTCTGCACATTCCCTGAGCACTCTGCCAGGAATGTTGTCTGGTCTAGCAGACTTCCATGGGTTAACTATGCATAAAGTTCCCTTCACGTCAGCCATGGAAAGACAGAGCACCTGGTCGTTGGGAGGTGGGATGGTCTTCCTCACTGCTACGTTGTTCTGTGCCTCGAACCAATCGTAGAAGTCATTCAGCGCATCTGGGAGGGAGGCATCACTATCACAGGCAGATGGTGTGGTCTTGTAGTTTGTGATCGCCTGTATGCCCTGCCACATGCGCCAGGAGTCTCCGCTGTCCTGGTCGTCATTGACCGGTATTCCAAGTACCTCTGCCTGATACCAGTGCCCAAGTTCCCTAAAGCCTTTAAAACTGCAGAGCTAATTTTTAATGATGTATTCTGATACTGCATCTTAAGGGGCATTGGTGGCTCAGTGGTAGGTTTCTCACCTATCATGCAGAAGGCCTGGGTTTGATTCCCAGCCAATGCCTCAACCCCAGCCACTGGATGCAGTGCCGGTCCCAAGCCCGGAAAAATGGGATGGTTGCTTCAGGAAGGGCATCCGGCATAAAACACTTGCCAAGTTGTTGTGCGGACCAGTTGGTCCGCTGTGGCGACCCCGAACAGGGAGCAGCTGAAAGCAACTTCTTCTTCTTCTATTCTGATACTGCATCTTAGTGGAAGATATTGAATGTGACCAAGGATCACAATTCACCTCTAAAGTATGGAAAAACTTCACAGAGAAGCCGGTTGTGACCATAAGCTTCACCTCAGGTGGTCACTGGCCAGCCAGGAAGTAAGCAAATTTTTGCAGTCCTTTTGTGCCTCCAAACAAGAGGATTGAGCCCGCCTCCTTTAATGGGCCTTGTATGCCCAAAACTCATTCAGGTGTTCAGCTCACTTCTTCCCAATGCAACGATAGTTACCATCCTCCCTTGCTCATGTTGAATGGCAACCATATGGACAGTCATGCAGTCAGTGAGTGGTTAAGGTGTGAGAAGGTTTGGGAGGCTACTCATCAGCACCTAGAACACATGGTCCAAAAGAATAACAAATTCACTGACTGACACTGAACAGAACACCCCAAATACCAGCCTGGAGATCGAGTCTGGCTTGTGTGTGTGTGTAAGTGGGGTTGGGTGGGGTGGTGGTGGTTTGTATTGGTTCTGTCATGTCAAAGCCAAACTTGGCACCAGACTCCCAGATTGATCGGATTTCCCAGAATGCATCTTAACCTACAAATATGTCCACCATGGGCTCCAATTCCCAGTTCACATGCTCAAGTGCAACTGATTATCGATTGCACACACTTGGACTCAGTTACCACCACAAACATACAAGCTCTCTCAAAACACTAGATTTGACCCATGTTTAGCTTCTTTAGTTTGTAGTATATCACTGTGTTTTCCTGCTCAGAGTGAAGGATAGTTCTTTTCACCAGTGGTATTTTGTCAATTATGTGTCACTGACTGAATGGTTGTGACTTTAAATCCTAGGACTCAAAGCCTAGAAATCCACTGATGTCTGCTTTGACATTTATCCATCAACCGATCGTGTCTGAGCATGGATTCTAAGTTATATTTAATGAAAGGAACATATATTTCTGGTCATCTTAACTCAACTGAACAGCATTGCTATATGACTGCACATATACGTTTTGAGATTTGGTGTTGTATTTGTCAGTTATTTGTGCTTTAACAATCAGTTTCACCTTCAGAGTTGAAAGCTTTGCTGTCCTTTGCCCAGTTGTCCTCTTTGAGCTTTAGAGGCTGAAGCCATCTGACTTGCTCCAATTTGTGATAATGAGATCAGCAGGGATTGATGACGTCATTGGCCACCAGGGTCAAGCTGAAAAAATTAAAAAGACTGGGCATGCAACGAAGAGGAGAGGAGTGGGGAAAAAAGAGCTCAGTCCACTGAGTGAGGTGTGGAGAAGTGCGGATGATATCCTAGGGGACAGTCAGAGGTTTCTTGGACTGCTGAGGGTCCCACCATTCAACAGGTAAGAACAGGTTCAGTGACTGGACGAATGGAAGCAAGCATTAGGATGAAAAGCTTATGTAGTATTTTGACTATGATCTGATTGCTATCAGTGATCACTAATGTTGGGAGCGAGGTGTTAAAAATGAATCTCTTGTTAAAAACATCTCGTGTAACTGCAATCTCTGAGGAAGGGGAAAAAAAGAGTAGTAAATTTAGTAGTTTTAATATTCCTGCATGTAAACTGGTCACAGAGTTTGGTTAAACATTTTTATCACCCATTATAGATTTATATCCATGTGTTTTTTTCCCCCTACAAACTACATTATTATTTATATTGGCTTGATAGAAAAATTTCTAAACACACATTAATGTGAATCCTTTATTGAGTCTGTATTAAATTCTATTCTAAAAACAGCCGAGATGGCTCGGGACATGTCCGATAAGGACATCATGAAAATGGAGCTGGAGCAGCTGCAGGCAGAAGTTAACAACACCCGGATTGCAGTGAGTTATCTCGGTGTATATCCAGGCATCTAAACAGGACAGTGGGACAGGGGTGTATGTTTGGTGTTATTGGATGTGTTATTGGTCACTAAACAAATTATTTTTGATCCAGCCCACTTGGATTAAATGTAACGAGCAAGACACCCCAGTCCTATGATATACTTCCTGTTAGCTGTCTTAAACACAATACGTTAGAGTACAAGCGAATACAAATCACCTTTAATTCAATTCTTCATTACAGATTTCAACAACTGCCTCTGAGATTATCTCCTTTATTGAGTCCCAGTCTGCAGAAGACCCTTTAATCAAAGGAGTTCCTGAAGACAAGAACCCCTTTAAGGAGAAAGGAGGTTGTGTTATTACATAGTGATACGAAGGCTTTCTCCAGGGCTTTTCATAGGTTTTACCCATCTTCTACGTTCTACAGGAAATAACTAAAAGAGGAAAAAGATTGTTTTATCTTCTCATCATTCTTTAAAATAAAGAGTAGAAGCACGAGACACTCCTTCATATCCCAGTAATCTTCATGGATCTTTTTCTTTTATGTGTCTTTAAAAATATCTACACGCGTGGTATTTTTAGCGTGGACAAATGATAGTGTATATAGTGGATAATAGTTACACTGTAAGTTGTAAATATATATCCAGTTTGCTGTAAAGCTGCTTTGACACAATGTTGTTAAAAGCACTATAGAAATAAAAATTCTATTGATCTGAATGTCTCTTCTCATTCTATATAATATATTCTGTAATATCTTATACATCTAGTTATTAGTATAAAAAAAAGACATAGCTTTCTTTTCTAGCCATAGTTATATCTAGTGATAAATTATTCTATTCTTTGTATTCCTTGCTCATTTGTTGCCTGTGTGTATGAGTTATTCATGGACAATTGTTTAAAAAAAAAAACATGCTACTCTCTATGCGTGAAGCCTTACAGATGTCCCACTATCAGTTAATGCTAATGAGATCTGTGTGTCCATCCTTCTCTAGTCCACTAAGGCACTTTTCTTACCTGTCTGTCAAAATGGTTAATCTTATTCTCCAAACTTTATCTCAGGATTAAGATCTAAGCATTTTATCCTATTACCTTATTGTCCCTTGAACTCGTTTCAACCTCTTTCTGTTGTCCTTAGTGCTCTTCAGCTCTATAGGACCAATGTAGTCCGGTGTATGTAATCCTTTATGGTGTACTGTGACAGCACAAGATTTGAGCAGTTTATTTTAATGTTATTTATTCAGAAAAGAATTCAGGCAATTATAAAATATTCAGTCATCTTCAGTAGCAGCTTTATTCTGATCATTATCTCAAATACAGTAATTCATGGCAATACAGCCTATCACAAGACACCATGCACACACACTCATTCACAACCAGCGGCATCCTACAGACACCATCATTTCATCTATTGGGATTAGCCAGGAGGGAGGATAGTGGAAAACCAGAAGAAAACCAGTCGATCCTGGTGTGGTTTTCTGCTCGTGTAGCCCATCTGCCTCAAGGTTTGATGTTTGTACATTCTGAGATGCTTTTCTGCTCATCAATTCAATTCATTCATTCATGGTCTACCACTTATCTGATCTATTCTCGGGTCATGGGGAGCCTGATCCCAGGCGTCATAGGGCATCAAGGCAGGATACACCCTGGATGGAGTGCCAACCCATCGCAGGAAAACACACACACACACACACTCTCATTCACTCACACGATCACACACTATGGACAATTTAGAGATGCCAATCAACCTACAATGCATGTCTTTGGACCAGGGGAGGAAACCGGAGTACCCGGAGGAAACCCGGAGGAAACGCCCGAGGCACAGGGAGAACATGTAAACTCCACACACACGGCGGAGGCGGGAATCGAACCCCCAACCCTTGAGGTGTGAGGCAAACGTGCTAACCACCTTGCCGCCGCCCCCACCAATTCAATTCGATTCGATTCAATTCAATTCAATTCATTTCAATTCAATTCAATTGTATAGCGCATTTAACAATGGACATGGTCTCAAAGCAGCTTTACAGAAGAGCTCTTGAGGACCTAATAAGTCAGTGTAGTTTCTGAGTTCATTATAGACTTACCACTAATTCCTTCCTGCCAAAAGCTGACTGAGGCAACGGCATTTCAAAGACGGTGTCTTAAGTCACAAGTGGTTCTATCCACAGCAGTCCCCTGGGTCACAGGCTGTCCAGGCAGATCTATCCCCAGCAGCAGTGACCACCACCAAGTGACAAGACTCCAACCAGGGGTAGAGCATCTGGATGGATCAGGCAGATCTAGAAAGAAGAAGTGGTTACACCGGGAACTCAGAACACTGGGAGTTCGGGAGTGGGATGTATAGCTTGACAGAGACAGACAGAGAGAAAAATATTATTGTGATCATGTGATGTTTAAAGAAAAGTGCAGGCAGGGAGTCCGGCAAGACTAGCTATGACAGCATAACTAAAAGGGAGAGCCAGAAGGTGACAGACATTGAAGGCTTCCCTGGACATAAAGCGTACAACCTCTTCACAGTCAGCAAACCTGAGCGACTCCTATCTTAGCCACACTGCATTGGCTACCAATCAAATTTTGCATTGATTATTAAAATACTGTTACTGACCTATAAAGCTCTAAATGGTCTCGCGCCACTGTACCTGAGCGACCTTTTGGTTATTTATGATCTGCCACGCCTACTCCGATCAAAGGGTGCAGGTTATTTGATAGTACCTCAAGTAGCAAAGGCTACAGCAGGGGGCAGAGGTTTTTCTTACAAAGCCCCACAGTTATGGAACAGCCTTCCAATAAGAGTTCAGGATGTCTAGGCTGAAGACATTTGTTTAGTTAAGCTTTCAATGTATAGTTTTTATTAGGTCAAGGAGCAGATCTAGAAGGTTCATGGGCATAGAGTGTTTGGTGTACTGGGATGTTTGGATGCTGTCGCCTCACCACTCTCGCAAGTCGCTCAGGATTGCTGACTGTGAAGCGGTTGAACGCTTTATGTCCCGGGAAGCCTTCATGTCTTTCACCTTCTGGCTCTCCCTTTCAGTTATGCCGTCATAACTAGTCGGAGTCCCTGCCTGCACTTTACACATAATCTACACTGTCTTTAAACATCACATGATCACAAGCATACTTAATATCTTTCTCTCTCTCTCTCTTTCTCTGTCGAGCTATACGTCCCACTCCCAAGCTCCCAGTGTTCTGAGTTCCCAGTGTGACCACTTCTTCTTGCCTGATCCATCCAGACACTCTACCCCTGGTCGGAGTCTCGTTGCTTGGTGGTGCTCACTGATGCTGTGGATGGATCTGTGTGGACAGTCTGTGTCCAGGAGATAGCCGTGGACAGAGCCACTTGGAGACTATCACACCATCACAGATCTGCCGTTACATCAGTCAGCAAGGAAATAGTGTCTATAATGAACTCAGAAACTACACTGACCTAATAGTTCCCCAAGAGCCCTTGGTTACTGTTGTAGAAAGGACAGTGTCCAGTGTCACCCAAACAAGGATGGATTCCCTTCTGAGTCTGGTTCCTCTCAAGGTTTCTTCCTCATATCATCTCAGGGAGCTTTTCCTCACCACCGTCGCCTCAGGCTTGATCATTACGGATAAAATAGTAACTTTAATTTAAACTTTATAATTCTTTTTCTCTTCTCTGTTTCTATACTTCTGTAAAGCTGCTTTGAGACAATGTCCATTGTTAAAAGTGCTATTCAAATAAACTGAATTGAATTGAATTGACTTGCGAGGGTGGTAAGGCGACAGCATCTAAACATCCCAGTACACATTGATAGCTTGACTAAACAAATGTGTCTTCAGCGTAGACTTAAACATTGAGACTGTGTCTGAATCCCAAACATTGATTGGAAGACTGTTCCATAACTGTGGGGCTTTGTAAGAAAAAGCTCTGCCCCCTGCCGTAGACTTTGCTACTTGAGGTACTACCAAATAACCTGCACCCTTTGATCGGAGTAGGCGTGGTGGATCATAAATAACTAAAAGATCGCTCAGGTACTGTCGCGCGAGACCATTTAGTGCTTTATAGGTCAGTAACAGTATTTTGTAATCAATGCAAAATTTGACTGGGAGACAATGCAGTGTGGCTAAGATAGGAGTGATGTGTTCATATCTTCTGGTTCTAGTTAGGACTCTAGCTGTTAACTGGACTAACTGGAACTTGTTTATGCTCCTACTGGAACATCCAGACAGTAAGGCATTACAATAATCCAACCTAGAGGTAACAAAAGCATGAACCACTTTTTCTGCATCATGAAGTGACATCATATTTCTTATCTTAGCAATATTTCTGAGATGAAAGAATATATAACCTTGGTATGCATAGAGAATGCATATCATTATGGTTGGAAAGAGTGTTTATTTGAGTTACTTCCTGTAAGCTCAAACCAGACACTGGCATGGTGATATGAGTCAGGCTTCTGGACTTGTTACTTTGTGTTTGGGTCACTAGAGGTCCCTCATGTTTGTGTTCCCTCTGTGTGCTACCTCTCAATCCCTTAGATTGAATTGCCTCGGTTCTTTGTTTCTTGGCTCTGTGTTTAGTTGTGCCAGGGCTAGCCTTTTGTGTCTTGTCTAAGTAAAACTGTTGTTCTTGCCTCTTGTTGTCCTGAAACCTTTTCAAGATTTTTCCAATTTGCCTTAAATATTTATTGTGTTTTGATATTTTTATTCCACCAGACCTTGTTTTTTGTCTTGTTTTTTCTGTTTTCATTTTAGTTTTGGATTTTAATAAAACCTGTTTAACTCAAACACACAACCTTCTGAGCAGTAGTCCAATAAGGTGACCTGGAAGCAGAACACAAACTCAGTAATTTCAGAGAAGGGTGCAGGACGAGGTGTATCTGTTGACCTCTGGATTCAAACTCCTATCAGTGCCATAGGAGACAAGTGCTCAAGTGGAGCTGCACAGAAATGGCAAAGCCAGTCTGGGTATTACAGGAAGTGAGCAGGTGGACCTGGAGCAATGTACACAAGGAAAGTGCTGGCAAAAAGCAGGAAAACCAGGTAGGCTTGAGGAGTTACAGCGCAGGAAGCCAGAATGATCTGGTGATGAGTCACTGAAGGACCAGGGTTTATGTATTTACAGTACACTGTTGATTGGCAGGCTGATTGAGTACCTGATTTTCTATGCCCATATACCACCTCTTATCTTTACTGTTGGTTATATAAATTAATTTATTTCTCATGCCTTTAGACCTTTAGCACTTGTTGCTTATAAAACGGCTTGCGAGAGAATATTTCAGGTGTGGTTCCTGGTTTCGGCTGGTGGTACTTACTGGTACCTGTTTGGCAAACCGAGCCCTTTCTCACTGGAATCGGTTAGACCACCCGGTCCATTAGAGCTGGACCGTGAGAAGGGATCAAAAATTCTGAAGCAAGGTGAGTGTATGAGGATTCTGTACCTGTTCAGGTGATGACTGGATGTTTGTATGATTTGCATGCTAAAGCTTTACATGGCGTCTAAATGGAACATGTTTTTATCAAGAAACACAAAAACTGAATGAAATTCAAGAAAATACCTAATTAGCAAGATTGATAGAAATTGAAGGAGCATATAATACAAGCTTTGGAGGCTTATTTATTTGTTTATTTATTTTTATAATTTTTTTTATAATGTTGCATAAGAAATATTTACATGCCATAAATAAATAATATGATAGTCCAACTTTATCTTCTCTTATCTTAATTAGATTAACAGATTTTGATACCTGCCCAGAGTCTTTAAAGACATTTATCTAAATTGCTCTTATGATAAAGGAAACATTATTGAGTTACATGAATCTATTTTTTTTCTCAATTTTTGTCTTGAATAGAAACAATATTTTTTTTTTTACTTAACCTTGTTACGGCCGGTAGTGTCCGGGTCAGGATGGAACAGACTCAATGCGAGGGTAGATGTCGACAGTGGTTTATTAATAGAAGAACATAGCACATGGAACTAAAGCACGACACTACTCAAAAGCACTTCAAACAAGGACTAGCAAATCATACAAACACAGACACCACTATAAATAGGGAATGCAATTACAGGGAACATTAGGAACAGGTGAACAGAGGCAGGAACACATTAGGATAAGGCGGGGCTAAAACTGACACATGGCATACATAAACAAAAACAGACATGACAGGACAACCCCTGCTGAAGGCCCCCTAGTGATCCTACAGGGAACTCCCAACCGTGACAAACCTATTCAAAATAATATCAGTAGGTTTACAAAATGGTGATTTGTTCCTGTAGGCTTCAGGAAAGAGAAATTTCCCTGGAGAATCTGGATGCCATCGTGATCGGCAGTGGCATGACGGCGGCAGCTACACTGGCCAAAGAGAGTGCTGGTGCTGGAGCAGTGTGACCAGGCTGGAGGATGCTGCCACACCTTTACTGAGAAGGGGTTCGAGTTTGAAGAAGGCAAGAAATCATGCTATTACATTTTGGACTTTTTTGATTTTTAGCATGTATTCCTGCCTCATCTGGGGCATTGGTGGCTCAGTGGAAGGTTTCTTGCCTATCATGCAGAAGGCCCAGGTTTGCTTCCCAGCCACTCGATGCAGTGCCGGTCCCAAGCCCGGAAAAATAGGAGGATTACGTCAGGAAGGGCATCCAGGGGTAAAACATTGTTCCTGCTTAAGAGTGGCATTACTGACCTCTGCTCCTCCGCCAACGCCACTGCAGTTGCCAACAGTCTGACCTCCAACAAAGACCACCACATAATCTTCAACTATTTTTTCTATGGTGAGACACTGCATGCATTGATCTATATATTAATCTGGAAGTTGTACCCATCAGTATAGTATTTTTATGGGATTTTTAGTAGCTGTCACTTTCCTTCATTTTAGGACGTGGGTCTTCTTTCATAGGAAGGACTTTTGTATGAGTTAATCCATAAAACCCTTAGAATTAAGCTCTTTTTTTTTTAATTAACAGGTGTTCCACCCAAACAGTCCAGCAGTGTCATTAATTTTTGCTGTTGCACCACTACAAGCGTGGAGCGTACTACCCAAAAGGTGGCGCCAGTGAAATCCCATTCCACATCACTAAGGTCATCCAGAAACATGGTGGACGCGTGCTGGTCCGAGCTCCTGTAAATCACATCCTGGTTAACAGTAAGGGAGCTGCATATGGTGAGTGAGAGAGACGATTACAGCCATTTTATAAGGATATATTTTATTATTATAAGGTTATGTTTTCATGCCATGGATTCTTCCATAGTTTCATAAATAATTGCTATGTCACTGAAGTCTCTCAGATGAATGGTGTTCAGGACAGGAATGTTGAAATTTATTGGAATTTAATTTTCCCTCTTTAAAGAATGGTAAATTAAAAAAATACAATTTTATTTTAATAAGATTCATTTTGTCATATACACAAATGCTTTTTATGACTGTGGTATGAAAATCAAAATAAAATAAAATTATATAAAATAAAATAGAACTAACTGTACAGAACAGGGGAAAAATAAATGTAAACAAAAATATACAAAATAGACAAAATACAATACAATGAATGAATATAATGATACAATATAGTATAAATTATGTATTATTTTATTGAATATCTTGAACACACAGTAGCATATTTTGCTTCCTTATAGGTGTTACTGTGAAAAAAGACCAAGAGGATGTGGAAGTGCAGGCTCCTGTAATCATCTCCAACTGTGGAGTCTTCAACACCTTCCAGAAACTTCTTCCAGCACACATACAAACCAAACCTGGTCCAGCCTTTAGTTCTTATATATTACGTTATTACTTTGTTGTCTGGATTTCAGGTGTTCAGCACTAAATGTGTCCTAAACATTATCCCATGTTTTCGTGATATGATCTCATGTTGCAGAGATTCAGAAGCGAGTGAATATGATGAGACCTGGACGAGGATGTCTTTTGGTGTTCTCGGGTTTCGATGCCACACAAGAGGAACTGGGCATCAATTCTACCAACACATGGCTCTTTAACTCTAATGATATGGATGCCATGTTAGTATTAAAGCAAAAAAACAAAGTTATATGATATGTACTGAATTTTTTTTTTTATATAAATGTCATATAATATAGTTTATTGGTTATTTATAAAATATAGCACTTCTTAACAAGCTGCATATGTTTCAGAAAGTTTCCTTGTCAGACTTCTTCCTGCTGTTCAGACTCGTTCTGTTGCTATTGTTTAAACCTTGAGAGAAAGTTAATCACAGCACAACCCCAGAACTTGACTTTTTCCCTTTCTTCCACTAGGACATGGTTTTGTTTTTATTATATTGCAGGCTGTGGGAAGAACATGGTCAAATCAGCCAGTCAGGTGTCATCAGTGCAATGTATAACATTACTTATATTAATATTCATATCACACAACAGAATGTGGAATAATACATGAGATCAATGACTTTGACACTGCCATGGCTACTGATGCCAAACAGGATGTTGAGTATTTCAGAAACTTTTGATCTCTTAGGAATTTTTCTCTTGGGAAAGAAAGGTCAGAGGAAAAGTCCAAATTGGTTCAAGCTTTTTACAGCCAGAACAGCGTCTCGGAAAAGGCTACGACTGCCCACATTAGGTTCCACTCCCATCAGCCAAGCACATCAATCTGAGACTACACTGGACACAGGTTAAGTGAAACTGGCCAGTCGTAGATTTTGTAGATTCTGATTGGCAAATGTGATCTCCAGATTAAAACTTAGACATGGTGTTAATACCAAACCAGCTGATTTGAGTATTGAAAAGCTATGCAGTCTGTAGAACGTACACAGAATGATGCCAAAACCAAAAAACCTCCACTGAGCTGCAACCATGTGGGTCAATACACCATGTTGATGAGAGAGATCAGAGACCAGGTGCTTTCACACTGACAGGAAGGCTATGGCACTTAAATATACACTATTTAAAAGTCTTTCGAGCAGAAAAAGAACTCACAACATACAACATGTCAAACCTTGAGGATGGACTACAACAGCAGAAGACTACATCAGGTTCATTCTATCAGCTATGGACAGGAATCTGAAGCTACACAGAAACTGGACAGCTAAAGAATGGAAAAAGACCAGGCGATGTTTTTCAATTGTTCAATAATACAGTTTCTGTGAATGTATGCTATCTGTAGCTTTGTCCTGCTGCACTATGATTTGCAGGGTCCAGTTGTTCCTATTAATGTAGCCAGTGAGTGTATTTTGTAAATATGCTCCAATTCATGTACCCTATTTTATTTTATTTTTTACCTCTTTTCCCCCTAGTTGGTGTTTCAGGAGGTCTGCACTCCATTATCCAACGCATACTATCTTGGTTCCCACCTTGGATCCATGTGCTCAGCTGAGCAGAACTTGGAGCGCTTCCAAGCAGAGGCCATAGCCAGAAACTGTTGTGACACGCCTGTCAAAAACCTCTTTCTTTCAGGTATAACAAGCCCTGTGTGCTAAATACAATATATAAATGTTTCTCTTCTTAGTTAGGTTTTGGAAAGGATGGTCACTTTGTCAATTTGTCGACCATAACACATTACAATTCAATGTACATCATCCAGCTTGTATGGAAAGTTACATGTGGTTACTATTAGGGTGTTTTTTAGACCCCATATGCAATTTTGTGACTGGTCAGCTTTAACTTTGGTCAGTTTAAACTTGAGTGTCTCCAGCACATGTTTAAGCTCCAGCACAGTGAGCTTGTATTGCAGTGTTTGTTCATCCATTATGTGACTGTGTGTGTTTGGGTTCTCAGGTCAGGATGTGTTTAGCAGTGGTATTGCAGGTGCGTTACACGGTGGTCTGCTCTGTGCCTCCACGGTGCTCAAACACATTGTGTACATCGATCTCTTGATGCTAAAGAAGAAGCTGAAGAGGAAGAAGGCGAGCGGAGCTGATGAACAAGTCAAAAAGCGGCTGTGAATCAGAGGGAAAGCTACAGCAACTTACGGAAGTAATGGCCTGCTAATTAGTGGCACAAATTAATGTGTTTATTTACATAGCCAGTTAGCAAACTAATAAAAAGAAACCAGTGAATGAATGAATAGATTAATTAATGAATATATTTAGGTACTTGATTTTATTGCCGTCTCATTTTGAACCTGTTTATGATGTCATTTTGACTCCTGACACCTACAGACTTCAGGTCAGAAGTCTAGATTTACTTTAATTCATACTTGTAATGTTTTAATGACAAAAATAAACAAACAAATATATTATAATAATCCAAAAATATTTGAAAGACTTTGCTTTAGTGTGCTTTAAAAATCCCTAAATAAGAACATACTCAATCTGTGCATATGACCATCTTAATCATTCAACATAATTCATACACAGATTTCATTAATTTTTTTTTTAAATAAATCTATGCCAAGAAAGATTACAGGCATTATTTCCATCTATGAATCTCAGTTAGATCATCTGTAACTTCTAGTATGTTGTGAATTTGCTCAAATAGCTATGCACACCTGGATAAATACTTAAAATATGTGGGAGGACAAAGCTAAATGAAAACTGATGAAGCAACTAATGAAACATGCCTGTAGAAGGTACTGGTGAATCTAAATAGTCCCCAGTTGTAAACAGGAGCATGAACATGTGTCCAGTGTCCTGTGATGGACCGTCATTTCTGCCTAACTCTCAGTATTCCTGGGATAGGCTCTGGAATCACTGCAACCCTGACCAGATTAAAGTGGTCCAAGTGGCAAGCTACACTATGCATCGTCCACCTTGACAAGTTTTCAACAGCTTTGAGGATATTCTTTGTATCTTTTCTTTCCTGCAACCCTCTGATGCCAAGCAGACTGATTGTCCAATGAAGAGACTGCCATGCAAGGCTCCTGCATCCCTACTCAATGGGCTCCCAGTGGACTTTCCACCCATGTCTTCTACATTCCTCTACTACTTTGAAATATTTGGCCTTCTCATACTCGTTGGCCTCCTCTGTCCAGGCTTCCTAGGAGACAGCGAGTTCTAACATGACCACTTGATTAGAACTGTCTGATGTTTGACCAAATCAGACCTGACCTTGGAATGTGTTCCATGATCGAGGATGATTCCTTAGATCAATCGTAATTGATACAGGGCAATGCTGATTAGGCTTTTTTGGTAGGTCCAGCCACCTGCAACTGGCCGAGCTTTCGCTGCCCTCCACAATGGTCATTTGAACTTCATATATCAGCAATGGCAGCATACCACACTGATAAATCCATGACTTGAACATCAACGAATTTCTGACTTATCCAGTGTATAGCCTTGCTTTCAGTTTGGTACAAGTTGATTGAACTGCTGCAGTGTCTCTTTAGGTCCAGATGAACATCTTCCCCAAGCTCTTCTCAGGCTTCTCAGGCACAAATGGAATTTTGAACACTTTTATTTTACTCTGGACAAATGTCCTGGATTTGGCAGCCTTGAAACAAATTTTTGTATATGTAATGAGCCATTCCAGTTGTTAAAGCAACTATTGGCATCTTGGCACTTATGTTGTTGTGAAACAGAGGGGACTTATATTTCATTTCTGCTGACTTGAGAAGCATGATCATCACCAAGGCAATCAAGGATTCTGATAAGGTACATCCAGTGTTGGTGCCTTCTCTAGGTGATGCCATGTCGTTGTCCCAGAGGTGAATCTTAAACTGAAACTATTGTAGTCCAGAATGAGGTATTTGATCTTTTCTGGAACATGGAATTTTGTCAGCACTGTTGCCCCACTTTTATGTTGAATGGATCCATAGGCATTGGCAAGGTCTAGCCAAAACACTTGCCAGGTCTTTATACAGCCCGGCATTCCTGGGACTCATCCCTTCTGAGCCAGTATGTCAGAGTAGAGAACCCTCAGGAGGTACATTGTCAAGCAGTTAGCAAAATTCTTAAAAAAGGTTCTACAACTGCCTACACTGAGGCCCAGTCTGGTAAAGATCCCTTAATCAAGTGATGTCTGTAGACAAAAAACCACTTTAAGAAGAAAGGAGCTTGTGTTATTACATACTGACATCTTTCAGTATGTCACAATATCATTCACAATATCATTTAGCAATCACAGCAATCATCCAGCTACGAACTGATACTCAGTTTAATGTCTGGTAGGTGCTTCCAAAGCTCACAGTTGAATGTCATAAAAAATGACATTTTTATTTGCAGGCCATCAGGCTATTAAATAACTCTAAAAAGTGTTTAATACTAAATACTGAAAAGTGACACTTTAAGCATGCAATGTTAATGTCACCTTAACCCCTTTACTTACTATTTTTATAGAACATTTAACACTGTGACACTTTATTCTCTGCTGCTCTTTAAGGAACTATTTCATCCTAGCACACTCTAATATTGAATTCTATTTGTACTGTTTTTGTATTAATTGAAATTTTGTTTGTTTAATTGAGTTTTTGTCTGTTGTCTCCGAGCCTTAGCGAGTTTACAGAGCTCCACTACAAGCATTTCAATGTACACTGTATTGGCAAAGGTTTTGGGACGTCTGCCTTTACATGCACATGAATGTAATATGGAATTGGCACACCCTTTGAAGCTATAACAGCTCCAACTCTTCTGGGAAGGCTTTCCACAAGGTGTAGGGAATTTTTGACCATTCCTCTAGAAGCACATTTGTGAGGTCAGGCACTGATGTTGGACGAGAAGGTCTGGCTCGCAGTCTCCACTCTAATTCACCCCAAAGGCATTCTATGGGGTTGAGGTCAGGACTCTGTGCAGGCCAGTCAAGTTCCTCCACACCAAACTCACTCATCCATGTCTTTATGGACCTTGCTTTGTGCACTGGTGTGCAGTCATGTCGGAACAGGAAGGGGTCATCCCCAAACTGTTCCCACAAAGCTGGGAGCATGAAATTATCCAAAATATCTTGGTATGCTGAAGCATTAATCGTTCCTTTCACTGGAACTGCGGGACCAAGCCCAACCCCTGAAAAACAACACCTGAATTCAATGATTTGGAGGGGTGTCCCAAAACTTTTGGAAATATAGTGTACATTTTTCTCTGGTATACTGTGCATATGACAAATACAAGGACTCTTTCTTGATATTGACATTGACTTGTCCATTGACTTGATGTGACCAGTTACTAGTGACTGGTTTTGGTTTTGGTTTTACTCTAATCCAGTCCAGCCTGCTTTAGTCGGAACAGAAGAATGAAAGACTAAATTCACATCCACATGGGGCATTTCATAGCCACACCAGCAGAGGGCACCTCAAATGAATTCTAGAGACACTTCTTCTGTTATTATGCTCATTTCCCGCATGAGTCGCCTGGTGGTCCAGTGACAGGATCCTGCTCTCTCCATTCCGCGGTCAAGGTTCAGACCAAGTGACCTGCTGTGGTGACACCGAACATCCTAAACAACAACAACAGTATATAAGGCATGTGGTCATTCTCTGGTCTAACCTTGCTGAGTCTTACTGTTTGTGTAAGTTTTGTACTGCTTTCTTTTTTTTTTTTGCTTGGACTTGGACACTTGTTACAAAACATTTCACTCTGTTTTGTATTTTAAAAATGGGGACAGCTAATTTAAAGGCCAGAAATGGGTTATCAGTTGAGAACAAAACAAAGAAAAACAAAACATGTCTTTTAAATGTTAATTGTTTTAATTTACACTCATGTAGATATGAGTATCATCTTATGACACAGTTGTTATTGCACATGAAGTGCATACAGCAATATAAATGAACTACTTGATGTACGGATGCTACAGGAAACAAAGTGGAAATGAAAATGAAAGAAATTCCAAAAATTGCCTGATGTAAATACACAAAAATCAATCCCAGTTTCAATGTTCCTAAAGCACTGGAACCGTCAAGAATAATGACTTCTTATAATACTTTTCATACCAATCTAGCCATGGGGGTCACAGTCCAGTGACTTCTGTGCCGGTCCCAAGCCCAGATAAATAGAGAGGGTTGTGTCAGGAACAGCATCCGGCGTAAAACATTGCCAAATTTAACCATGCGAATCGTCAGTACTCTGAATTTCATACCGGATCGGTTGACGCCCGGGTTAACAACGACCGACATTGGTGCCGTTGACCTACAGGGCGCCGGTGGAAATTGGGCTACTGATGGTCGAAGGAGTAGAGGAGGGAGGAGAGTGCACAGACAGAGAGAGAAGAGGAAAGGTAAGAGTGTAGGACTGAGAATAGGAACTCTGAATGTTGGTACTATGACAGGGAAAGGTAGAGAGCTGGCCGATATGATGGAGAGAAGGAAGGTGGCTATACTGTGTGTACAGGAGACCAGGTGGAAGGGTAGCAAGGCTCGTAGTACAGGAGCAGGATTCAAGCTGTTTTATTATGGTGTGGATAGTAAGAGAAATGGGGTAGGTGTGGTCCTGAAGGAGGAGTTTGTGAGGAATGTTCTGGAGGTGAAGAGAGTGTCAGACAGGGTGATGAGTCTGAAGTTAGAGACTGAAGGGGTGATGTTGAATGTTGTTAGTGGTTATGCCCCACAGGTAGGTTGTGAGTTAGAGAAGAAAGAGAGATTCTGGAGTGAATTAGATGAGGTGATGGAGAGTATTCTCACGGGTGAGAGAGTGGTGATAGGAGCGGATTTTAATGGACATGTTGGTGAGGGGAACACAGGTGATGAGGAGGTGATGGGCAAGTTTGGAGTTAAGGAAAGGAACCTTGAAGGACAAACGGTAGTGGACATTGGTAAGAGGATGGACATGGCTGCGGTTAACACTTATTTTCAGAAAAGGGAGGAGCATAGAGTGACTTACAAGAGTGGAGGTAGGAGCATACAGGTAGACTACATCCTATGTAGAAGAGGCAATCTGAAAGAGATTAGTGACTGTAAAGTGGTAGTAGGAGAGAGTGTAGCCAGACAGCATAGGATGGTGGTGTGTAGTATGACTTTGATGGTCTGTAAGAAGAAGAGGTCAAAGATAGAGATAGAGAAGAAAACCAAGTGGTGGAAGCTGAAAAAGGAGGAATTTAGACAGAAGTTGAGGCAGGCTCTGGGTGGTCAGGTAGTGCTGCCAGATGACTGGGAAACTACAGCAGAAGTGATCAGGGAGACAGGGAGAAAGGTGCTGGGTGTGTCATCTGGAAGGAGAAAAGAAGATAAGGAGACTTGGTGGTGGAATAAGGAAGTTCAGGATAGTATCCAGAGGAAGAGGTTAGCCAAGAAGAAGTGGGACATGGACAGGACTGAAGAGAATAGACAGGAATACAATGAGTCACAGCAAAGAATGAAGAGAGAGGTGTCTAAGGCCAAGCAGAAGGCATATAACGAGTTGTACACTAGGTTAGACACTAGAGAAGGAGAGAAGGACTTGTACAGGTTAGCTAGGCAGAGGGATCAAGATGGGAAGGATGTGCAGCAAGTAAGAGTTATTAAGGATCGAGAAGGGTGCTTACAAGTGAGGAGAGTGTACAGAGGAGATGGAAGGAGTACTTTGAGGAGCTGATGAATGAGGAAAATGAGAGGGAAAAAAGAGTAACATGGAAGTTAAGAAAAAAAAGTTCAATTTTTTTTTAGAGCATAGCAAATACATGAAGTGAAAATACTTTAAATATTCTTTGTGGTTACAGTCTACTATTTATGAACTTAAAGCTTCATTTCTGAATGGATGACATTTACTCTATACTTAAATAGCAATGCCCTATACTCTAAATCCAATAGCAATGCTCTCATCGTTCTTTAAACAAACATTACATATATTACATTATATCTGGTTATTTTCTATACCCATATACCACCTCTTATCTTTACTGTTGGTTATATAAATTAATTTATCTCTCATGCCTTTAGACCTTTAGCACTTGCTGCTTATAAAATGGCTTACGAGAGAATAATTTCATCAGCGCTGCAACAATAATCAGTTCATACAACACTGCAGCAGCAACTGTGCAGCTTTACTCATTCTGTCTACAGCAACAGTGTCGTTTCCTTCAGGATGTGGTTGCTGGTGCTGTTGATGTGGTTCCTGGTTTGGGCCGGTGGTACTTACTGGTACCTGTTTGGCAAACCGAGCCCTTTCTCACTGGAGTCGGTTAGACCGCCCGGTCCATTAGAGCTGGACCGTGAGAAGAGATCCAAAATTCTGAAGCAAGGTGAGTACACGAGGATTCTGTACATTTTGGCTTGATTTAAAAAAAAAAATTCAACAGGAGGAATTGGATTATGTGTATAAATAAAAATGACCTCATGTGATGCATGGATGTTTAGCTTAAAATGGCATCTAAATGAAACATCTTTTGCCCAAAGAAAACACAAAAATGAAATTAAAGAAATAATAATGTCCATTTTAGCAGAATTTGTATAATTAAAAGTAACATAAGGTTCATAAGTTTTTTTTAAACTTTTTTTTTTTAGATAAAGTCACAAAAGAAATATCTACATGCCCTAAATAAATAATGATAGTCCAGCTTTATCTTGTCTTATCTTAATTAAATAAACAGATTTGGATACCTGCCCAGAGTGTTTAAAGACATTTATCTAAACCTTTTTTATGATAAAGGAAACATTATGAGAGATGAATCTAATGCCATTTTAATTTAACAGAAGGCTTTTTACGTAACCTAATTAGTGGATTTACAAAACAGTGATTTGTTCCTGTAGGCTTCAGGAAAGAGAAAGTTCCGGAGAATCTGGATGCCATCGTGATCGGCAGTGGCATCGGTGGCATGACGGCGGCGGCGACACTGGCCAAACTGGGAAAGAGAGTGCTGGTGCTGGAGCAGCATGACCAGGCTGGAGGCTGCTGCCACACCTTTACTGAGAAAGGGTTCGAGTTTGATGTAGGTAAGAAATCATGCTATTACATTTTGGACTTTGATTTTCAGCCAACGTGATAAGCTACGGATCGGCATGACCTTGACCAGGATAAAGTGATTACTAAAGATGAATGAACTCAACTCACTGTTATAATTCATAACATACTGTAGTGGATTTTTGGTTGAGTTCAGGCATTTAGACCCCTGAGCTGTTTTGTAAGCAAAAAGAGATGCATGCAATATGGCTAGCTGAGTAGCCCAGCAACTTGATTCTACTTGGTCATAATATGACAATGATTCTAAAATTTACTACCACTAAAGGTAAGGGAGTATAATTTAGTGTAACTAACACTTTCAGTTTATAGCTTTGCATCCTGTTAACAGCTCAGTGGTGCCTAGTCATAAATATGTACAGTGCCTTACAAACACATTCAACCCCTTAGAAGTAATCAAATTTGTCAGGGAATAGAATAGAATAGAATAGAATAGAATAGAATAGAATAGAATAGAATAGAATAGAATAGAATAACTTTATTAATCTCCATTCGTAATATTAAGTTGTCATAGTAGCTTGGTACAATTTAAAATGCACTAGGGTTAAATACAGTAGTAAATGAGACATTTGTTATTTTGTGCTGTTTCATATTTTATTTTAAAAGGCTGTTGAAATAATTTACATTTAAAGGCAATATTAAATAAATATTAAGTGAAATTGAAGGACAGTTGTAAAAATGCAGACCATTGTGAAGTCTAAGGAAAGTCCGAGACATAGGAAGACAATACAGGAAAAGACTACAAAATAATATCCAAGTGTTTAGATATCTAAGTGAACACCATTGGATCAATTGTGAGGAAATCAAAGCTGCATCATATTAAACAGGCATCAGTGGGACAAGACTATTCCTCTGAACTCAAGACTATCCCTCAAAACCTAATAAGGACACTTATTAGGGAAGCCACATTGAGGAAAACAGTCAGTTTAAAGGTGTGACAGGGTTTAGTGGCTGAGACTGGAATGAAGGTGAACAGCTGTAAACAGCTGGTCAGTATGGGAGAGTGGGAAAAACAAAAGGAAAAAAAAACACAAAAAAAGCACATCTGGAGTTTGCAGGAAGCAGCAGATTTTGCTTTCGGCTGCTCCCTGTTCAGGGTCACCACAGCGGACCAACTGGTCCGCACAACAACTTGGCACAGGTTTTATGCCGGACGCCCTTCCTGATACAACCCTCTCATTTTTCTGGGCTTGGGACCGGCACTATATCCAGTGGCTTAGGTTTGGGGAATCGAACCCGGGCCTTCTGCACGGTAGGCAAGAAACCTACCACTGAGCCACCAATTCCCCGCAGGAAGCAGCAGACTGACCCAGCTAAATATGCATTTTAAGATTGAAGAATGGCTGGTTTAAATAGACTGCTAAAAAAAAAAAGCAAGGCCAAAGCAACACAGCAGTGGTTGAATAACCTGAAGGTAAATGCTTCTCCAAAGGTAAATAGCAAAGTCCAAGTCCAGATCCAATACAACAGACCTAAAACTGTTATTGCAGCAAAAAGTGGTTCTACCAAGTACTAGTCTGAAGGGTTGAATACTTGTGCAAACTCAAGAACGAAAGAAATTCAAAAATCTACTCTAATAGTATGTTGATTTGGAAAATTTTCTGGAACAATCTGTGTCGTTTGTAATCCAGACAAAATTGCTGGCTTATAGGAGGGTTGAATATTTTTGCAAGGCACTGTATTTCACCTAATCTCAGAGCATTTGTGCTAGAAATGGAAGGTGAGTCTGTTGATTACAAATTTGTGAATTTTAATGAACACTTTTGCGGTTCTGACGCCAAACAGCACAACATGACATTTCAGGAAACAAATTGATCTTGCTCTAAAAAGTACTACAGTCCCAGTTATATGTCTTTGCAACCAGGAGGCATAGCTGATGCCGGAGTTACATATATCACATGTCAAGACAAGACTTGAAATGTGGTACAAAGGTTGCTACACTCTTATTCTTGTTCTGTCACTTGAACACATTAAGTTCATGTTTCTCATGTTCTCTAGAAAGTAATGTGTAATACAAACTGATCTACAGTGCATATAAAAAAGTCTACACACCCCTGATAAAACTGCAGGCTTCTGTGATGTAGGAAAAGAAAAACTAATAAATTAGGTCAGATCTTTTCCCAAGTTTAATGTGCTAAAGCCATCAACAAAATTCAACTGAAAAACAATTAGAATAAAAGAAATGGAGGTTTCTAATGTACATCTACTGGATATCTGTCTCTCCAGGATTGCATTACATCGGTCAGCTCCATGAGAACAGTCTGTTTAAGATCATCATGGACCAGATCACAGAAGGACAACTACAGTTTGTGGAACTGGACAAGCACTTTGACACTTTAGTGATAGGCAGTGGAGAGAAAATCAGGAAATACACAATATACAGCGGCAAAACTGAGATGGAGGAGCATCTGAAAGCGCAGTTTCCTGACGATACCAAAGCTGTAGAGGAGTTCTTCAAGATCATGAAGGTAGTGCATTTACACAGACCCCTTAGATCTCTCAGCTTTTGGAGGATCTTTGTAATTTCCCCCACAAAAATACATGTGTTTTCCTCAGATCTCAGCCAGCAAGACGCACCTTTTGGCTGCACTGAAGTTGATTCCTCAGTGGATGGCATTGTTCTTGCTTAAGAGTGGCATTGCTGACCTCTGCTCCTCCATCTTTCATCTTGTAGGCACTAATGCCACTGCAGTTGCCAACAGTCTGACCTCCAACAAGGACCTCCACATAATCTTCAACTATTTTTTCTATGGTGAGACACTGCATGCATTGATCTATATATTAATCGTTCAGTTTTATCAGTCACATAGTTGGCACGATGGTGCAGCAGGCAGCATTGGTGCCTTACAGCTCCTGGGTCCTTGGTTCCATCCCGAGCGTGTTTGTGTGGCGTTTATCGTGTTCTCCTATTGTTTGAGCAGATTCCCTACAGGTTCTCTAGTTTCATCACACTGTCCAAAATCGTCACTAAGCTGTGATGAGTGTGTGCAGGTGCCCTGTGATAGTCTGGCATCCCAACCAGGGTGTGTTCCTGGAATAGGTTTGGGACTTTTTTACCCTTATATAACTTTTACATGGGGATGAGGTAGCTTGGTGGTCAAGGTGTTGGACTACGGCTTGGAAGGTTGTGAACTCAAATCCCAGTACCTCCAAGCTGCCCTTAACCCTCGATTGATCTGTTTTATAAATGAGGTAAATGTAGGTTTCTCTGGATAAGGGCTTCTGCCAAATGTTGTAAATGTAAGTATTCTTTAAATTTGACTAAACTATACTATCATTGAATATTGTTTCTCTAACACAACAACTTTTTGTTGACTTAAAATCTCCAATGAGCAATCATTAATGGAGATCGTGTAGGAATGTATGTGAATGTATGTATTTGTATGTCTAAAGGAAAAAGGTGATTTTTATTAGTGGTCACATTTGCCCAAGCATGGAAATGACTCCTGTGAGAGTAATCCATAAAATCTTTAGAATTAAGCTCTTTTTTTTTTTAATTAACAGGTGTTCCACCCAAACAGTCCAGCAGTGTCATTAATCTTTTGATGTTGCACCACTACAAGCGTGGAGCGTACTACCCAAAAGGTGGCGCCAGTGAAATCCCATTCCACATCGCTAAGGTCATCCAGAAATATGGTGGACGCGTGCTGGTCCGAGCTCCTGTAAATCACATCCTGGTTAACAGTAAGGGAGCTGCATATGGTGAGTAAGAGAGACGATTACAGCCATTTCTCTAACCTAATAATGCACTACTTGCTGCTGCCCTTTTATATAACTGCTTTCTAAAACCTGTGTATAACATTGAAGCAGAAATTCAAAACTTCACTGAGGAAAAATAATCACTATTTCACTGAACTGATGCAGTCTCTCATATGAATGGTGTTCAGGGCAAGACATTTATAATATACAGTGGGTTGCAAAAGTATTCACCCCCACCCCCCTTGGTGTTTGTCCTGTCCTGTGCATTACAACCCTGAAATTAAAATGGATTTTCGGAGGTTTGTTCGATTGGATTTACACAACACGCTTATGACTGAAACCCCTAAATACAATGTGGTCCAACCAATTAATTTCAGAAGCCCTATAATTAGTTGATTAAGGTCCACTTGTGTGCAATCAGTGGCACATGATCTGTTGCATGAAGTCAGTATAAATACACCTGGTCTGAAAGGCTCCTGAGTCTGTAACACTTCTTTGCAAGAGACATGAAGACCAAGGAGCTCTCCAAACAGGTCAGAGACAAAGTTGTGGAGAAGTATAGAACAGGGATGGGTTGTAAAAAATATCCCACAAAGATAGCACCGAAGGAGCTGAAAAGATCCACAGCAGAGATGGGAGTATCCGTCCATGGGACCAGTGGAAGAGTGGCCAGAAAAAGCCATTGCTTACAGACAAACATAAGAAAACACATTTGGAGTTTGCCAAACAGCATGTGACCGACTCCACAAGCACATGGAAAAAGGTTCTCTGGTGTAATGAGACTAAAATCTAACTTTTTAGTCTCATCTACATCAAGAAAAATGCCATGTGTGGAGCAAACCCAACACTTTCCATAGCCCTGAGAACACCATCCTCAGAATGAAGCATGGTGGTGGCAGCATCATGCTGTGGAGCTGATTTTCATCAGTAAGCACCGGAACATTGGTCAGGATTGAAGGAAAAATGGATAGCACTATATACAGGGCAATTCTTGAAGAAAACCTGTTTGAATCTGCCCAAGGTTTGAGACTGAAGAAACCTGCTCTGGATCCCTCAGACATCAGCAACTACAGACCGGTATCACTTCTCTCATTCCTTTCAAAAATTCTTGAACGCGTTGTTTGTAATCAGCTGTCTGACTATCTCATGCAGAATAACCTCCATGACCCCAACCAGTCTGGCTTCAAAGCAGCACATTCCACAGAGACTGCCCTTTTGGCAGTCACTGAGAAACTACATGCTGCTAGATCAGCCAAACTGTCATCGGTCCTCATCCTCCTTGACCTGTCTGCAGCATTTGACACAGTAAACCACAAGACTCTCTTGTCCACCCTCAGGAGTCTTGGAATTTGTGGAACAGCATGGGAATGGTTTGCTTCCTACCTGGATGGTCGCTCATATCAGGTAACATGGAAGGGATTGACATCTGCTCCACGCAGACTATCTACTGGTGTCCCGCAAGGCTCAGTACTTGGTCCTCTGCTTTTCTCCCCCTATACTCACTCTCTTGGCAAAGTTATATCCTCACATGGCTTTTCATACCACTGCTATGCCGATGACACCCAACTTATCTTCTCCTTCCCTCCCTCAGATACCACAGCTTCTGCTCGGATCTCAGCGTGTCTGGTGGACATTTCATCTTGGATGACTGCTCATCAGCTGAAACTCAATCCCAGCAAAACCGAGCTGCTGATCATCCCAGGTGATCCATCCCCAGCCCAAGACCTCACGATATCTCTGAGCAACTCCATGATTTCTCCTACAGCCTCTGCTCGCAACCTTGGGGTAACCATGGACAATCAACTATCCTTTTATTCCCATGTCACGCTCATGTCGGTTTCTTCTGTACAACATCAGAAGGATTCGGCCATTTCTATCCACACAGGCTACTCAGGTGCTTGTTCAATCTCTGGTCATCTCGAGATTGGACTACTGCAACTCTCTTCTGGCAGGTCTACCTCTGAACGCAATTCGCCCACTGCAAATGATACAAAATGCAGCTGCACGACTTGTTTTCAACCTGCCAAAGTTCTCCCACACCACTCCATTGCTGCGTTCCCTCCACTGGCTTCCGGTAGCTGCACGCATCAGATTCAAAACACTAATGCTTGCCTACAAAGCCAAGAATGGACCAGTGCCATCTTACCTCAAAGCTCTTGTCACTTCTCGCACTGCACCTCACTTACTCAGATCCACTAGCAGTGCTCGACTGGTCCCACCATCTCTCAGGGAAAAAGGTAGGTATACATCTAGACTCTTCTCTGTTCTGGCACCGAGGTGGTGGAACGAACTTCCCCTAGGTATCCGTACGGCCGAGTCTCTGACTGTCTTCAAACGGCAACTGAAGACTTACCTCTTCCTGAAGTACTTAAATTAGCTCTTATTTTTTTCCAGTTTACGTACTATGTTGCAAAGTTTAAAAAAAAAAAAAAAAAAAAACCCAACTCAGTTTTAGGCTAATGGTATCCCAAGTTTGTGTCTTATTGAACCAGTTTTAATGTATTCAGTGACTGAGAACTAAAGCACTTTTGTACGTCGCTCTGGATAAGAGCGTCTGCCAAATGCCAGAAATGTAAATGTAAATGTAAATGAGACTGGGGCAGACGTTTACCATCCGGCAGCACAATGATACTAAACATATTGCTAAAGCTACAAAGAAGTAGTTTAAAAAGAAACATTTAATGGTCTTGGAATGACCTAGTCAAAGTCCAGACCTCAATCCAATTGAGAATCTGTCGTATGACTTGAAGATTGCTATGCACCAACGCAACCCAACTAATTTGAAGAAGCTGGAGCAATTGTACTCTGAAGAATGGGCAAAAAATCCCAGTCCCTGGATGTGCTTAGCTAAGAGAGTCATACCCCAAGATACTTGCAGCTGTAATTGCAGCAAATGGTGGCTCTACAAATTACTGACTTTTGGGGGGTTAAATACTTATGCACCCAACAGATTTCTGTTTCTTTGTCTTAACTATTGTTTTGTTTAAAATATTTTGCCATTTAAAAATTATGAGCATGTTGTGTAAATCTAATGGTACAAACCACCCCCCAAAAATCAACTTTAATTCCAAGGTCTAATGCAGAAAAACAGGACAAACACCAAGGGCGATGAATAATTTTGCAACTCACGGTAGCTTAATTTTTTCATTTTTAAAACTAAATACCTTAAACATGCTTTAGTTTTTGCTTCCTTATAGGTGTCACTGTGAAAAAAGACCAAGAGGATGTGGAAGTGCAGGCTCCTGTAATCATCTCCAACTGTGGAGTCTTCAACACTTTCCAGAAACTTCTTCCAGCACACATACAAACCAAACCTGGTCCAGCCTTTAGTTCTTATATATTACGTTATTTATTTGTTGTCTGGATTTCAGGTGTTCAGCACTAAACGTGTCCTAAACATCATCCCATGTTTTCGTGATATGATCTCATGTTGCAGAGATTCAGAAGCGAGTGAATATGATGAGACCTGGACGAGGATGTCTTTTGGTGTTCTCGGGTTTCGATGCCACACAAGAGGGACTGGGCATCAATTCTACCAACACGTGGCTTTTTAAGTCTAATGATATGGATGCCATGTTAGTATTAAAGCAAAAAAACAAAGTTATATGATATGTATGGAATATGACACAATGTGGTGTTGGATTATTTTTCTATAACAGCATATCATGAAGTGTTTTATTCCACTTATACCATATAATGAAGGAAACTGTGCTTTTCAATTGTTTATTGTTACATATAATGTTGTGGAATGTTGGCATTATGGCAGCTTACCAGTTTCACTTTTTATTTCTTGAAGTTATTAATGTTAAAAAATCCCCACGCAGCTTATGTTACATAGAAACCAGAATGTGCATATTCTTGAAGAAAACTGAGCATTACTAAACATATATAAATCTTATATAAACATCACCATATAGATTTTTCTTTGCTAAATAGTTTTTTGTAGCGATTTATTATTAGCCAAAGGTTCTGTAAATGATCTGCCATAAGAGTGCTAGTGAATGAGTTATTATAGAAAAGACAACAAAGAACATAGAACTGCTGTCTGAGGTGCTGTTAGAGAATATAAATCAACACCTTCTGACCAATCAGAATCAAGCATTGAACAGATTTGTGCTATTAATGGTGATATATTTCAAAAGTACATGAACAGCTGTTCATCTATTATCTGCTGTCTGATTAGTAGATCTGTAATCTTTATTGGTTATTACTAAAACATAGCACTTCTAAAGAAAAACTTGTTTGTTCTAGTTTTCTCATCAGTCATTCTTACATAAAGCCCACAGGGTAGTGCTATTGTTTAAACCTTGAGAGAAAGTTAATTACAGCACAACCCCAGAACTTGATGTTTTCCTCTTCTTCCACTAGGACATGGTTTTATTTTTATTATATTACAGGCTGTGTACAAGAACATGGTCAAACCCAGCATGCTTCAGCAGCATAATATACACGGCTATTCCTGTTAAGCACATGTGGCAAGGTGGCACTGCAGTGAGTTTTCACACTTCTAATGTTATGTTTATCTAAAGGATGGATGAGTTCTTCAGTATGGGGAAGGATGAAGCTCCAGATAATATTCCTATGATGTATTTAACCTTTCCATCTGCCAAAGATCCCACGTCAAAGATCCGTCACCCAGGTACATCCTCAGTTTTTAGCAGAACATGTTTTGCTTTTATAAATACTCAGTGATGTGGTTTTGTGATGCCACATGATTTCATATTCAGACCACACACCAGTTACTATCCATTCAGATCAATATTATTACCATCTCCTGGTCATTTTCCAGGTAAATCTTGCATGACCATGCTGTTAATGGTCAAGTATGAATGGTTTGAAGAGTGGAAGGACGCTCCAGTAAGAAAAAGAGGGGATGATTATTTAGCATACAAGATGAGATTTGCCAACAATGCCTTCGACTGGGCCTGCAGCCAGTTCCCCAAACTGAGAGACAAGGTAGCCATCATTTCATCAATGCACCAATGCCAATATTTTGAATTAAGTCACAGACGATTAAAGTTAGAGCATAGGAACATGTGCACTCCTCATTATTCATACAATTGTCTAATCAACCAACATTATGCAGATACAGGACAAGGGCAATGTTTTCTTTCAAACATCATTATGGAGAAAAAGTTATGTGATTATTGAATTTTGAAATTTCCGAAACCGCTGATCTGTGAAGTTTATTCAGTTTACACAGAATGGTGTGAAAAACTAAAATCTTTAAGTAAATGGCAGTTCTGCAGGCAGAAATGCTTTGAAATGCCAGGAGACTGGTTTAAGCTGAAAGGAAGGCTATAGTAACTCAAATAAGCACTCTTTATGACCATCGTGATTAGGAAAGCGTATCAAAATGAGCCTACACCAGACCACATTGGATTTTCAACCCCATCAGCCAAGTACAGCAGCCTGAGACTGCGATGGATACAGCATAAGTGAAACTGGACATTTCAATTCAATCCAGTTTCATCATTCAGTGGACACCTGTTAAAACAGCAGTGTGGGGAGGTGGTAGCTCAAGTGTTTAAGGCTCTGGGTTGTTGATTGGGATTCAAGCCCCAGCAGTGCCTAGTTGCTACTGCTGGGCCATTGAGCAAGGTCCCAAACCCCCGTCCTCCTGGGGTGCTGCATCATTGCTGACCCTGCACTCTGACCCCAACCTCCAACGACGCAATATGCAAAGAAAGAATTTCACTGTGCCGTAATGTGTATGTGACAAATAAAGGCTACTTACTAAAAAAAAAATTCAGTATACAAATTATGAATTTTAAATTTACCCCAAATAAGCAAGCCAGAGGTGAAAGTGGCAAGGAAAAACTCCTTCAGCTGATATCAGGAACAAACCTTGAGAGGAACCCATCCTCATCTTGGTGGCACTGATAATACAAAAGAATTTTGCTTCTGTAACTGTGTGCTATATGGTCAAAAAGTGCGAAACCAGTAGAATCATTCTAGGTGTAACATAAAGTCATGTCTTGTTGAAGGTATCAATTGTTTATTGATAAATATCATTTGTAGTCCAAAGCCATGTCCATGGTACAATCCACAGAAATCCCATGTATCTCTAGGATGTCCATGTGGGTCCATACTCAGCAGCTGTGAGACTGGCCTCGAAGTAAGGAGACTCTAACCAGAAGTAGGGCATTAGAATGGATCATGCAGGTCCGAAGAGCAGGACCACTGGTATCTGAGGAGTAGCATGTGTAGCTCGACAGAGATACAAAGAGAGACAGAATCTTCAGTATGCTTGTGATCACCTAATGGTTAAGGGCAATGTACATTGTGCACAGAGTGCAAGAAGGGACTCTGGCAAGATGATCTATGAGGGCATAACAAAAAGAGAGAGACAAAAGGTGACAGATATGGGGGTCAGCCACTTCACTATCAACAAACCTGAGTGAATGCATAAGAGTATGGTGACAACATCCAAAAATTTCCAAGTTCACCAAAACGCTTTATGCCCATGAACGCCTCTAGATCTGCTCCTTTACCTAAGAAAATATTCACAAAAGGCATGCCTAAACAAATGTGTTTTTAAGCCTGGTCTTAAAGACTGAGTCTAATTGGAAGGCTGTTCCATAACTGCAGGGGTTTTTAAGAGAAAAACACACCAATGTCTTTTACTGCTGCTCATGATGAAACGGAAAGTCCATTCAAAGTTACTCTGTAATCAAAGAGCTTACTTCTAGCTGCATGTAGACCTAGTACTAGTTGTTTTGGCTTTTCATACTTTTTGTACATTTTGTAGTCTATCAAGCATTATAGTATAATCAGTGTTGTCAAAGGTCAAACAACACCAGCAGGGAGACACAACCCTGATCAGAGGTTAGTAGCAGGTCATTTACCACTTTAACCAGCGCTGTCTCTGTGCTTTGATGAAACCTAAATATGACAGATATGAGCATAACTGCTTTGCTACAACCTTTTCTATGACCTTGGAGATGAGATGCTTAAGAAGCTGAGATTTTCCATGCAAAGCAATCACACAATTTTGCAAAAAAAAAAACAAAAAATGTCCAGTGAGCTGCAGCCATATGGGTGGAAACACCTTGTTAATGAGAGAGATCAGAGACCTGGGAAGCTCATTCACACTGGGAAGGCTACAGTAACTCAAATAAGCACTCTTTATAACTGTGTTGAGCAGAAAAGCATCTGTTAGCCATGAAATGGGTACAGGCTCAGAAACTGGACAGCTAAAGTCTGGAAAAATAACAACTGTAGCTTGAAGCTCTTGACCTTTATCTGCATGCCTTCATGCTTTGCGCTGCTGCAACACAATTTGCATGAATGAACAAGGGCACTAGCATTCCTATTAAAGTGAGTGTATTTTTTAAGTTCACTAGAAAACCATTGTTAAAATTTAAGAATAATTTTTTTTTTTTTTACCTCTTTTTCCCCTAGTTGGTGTTTCAGGAGGTCTCCACTCCATTATCCAATGCACACTATCTTGGTTCTTACCTCGGAGCCATGTACTCAGCTGAGCAGAACTTGGAGCGCTTCCAGGTGGAGGCCATGGCCAGAAACCGTTGTGACACGCCTGTCAAGAACCTCTTCATTTCAGGTATAACAAGCCCTGTGTGATATACCATAGCTAAATGTTTCTGTGCTTCTTAGTTATTCTTTGGAAAGGTTGGTCACTGTTAGGGTGAAGGAGGGGGTAGGGTGGAGGGGGAGGGGGTTTGCAGATAAAGTTATTTTTATATTTTTATTCCTATAAAATCTAATGACATTCTCGCTTATTAGACTCCTTACAAAATTTGATGACTACCTTAATTAGAGTCTGTTTAGTGTTCATTGCTATAGCCTTGAGCTCCAGCATAGTGAGCTTGTATTGCAGGGTTTGTTCACTCATTATGTGACTGTGTGTGTTTGGGTTCTCAGGTCAGGATGTGTTTAGCAGTGGTATTGCAGGTGCGTTACATGGTGGTCTGCTCTGTGCCTCCACGGTGCTCAAACACATTGTGTACATCGATCTCTTGATGCTAAAGAAGAAGCTGAAGAGGAAGAAGGCGAGCGGAGCTGATGAACAAGTCAAAAAGCGGCTGTGAATCAGAGGGAAAAGCTACAGCAACTGACAAATGTGGCACAAATTAATGTGTTTATTTACATAGCCAATTAGCATTTCTTTATTACAAAATGTTTGTAATAAAAAAAATCTGTTTTTGCATAGCTAATAAAATATAAGCAATATTAAAGCAATGAATAAATAAATAAATACATTTTGGTTCTCTCATTTTGACTCTACTATAAATGCATAATTCATTTAATCTGAATAGAAAAGTCATATTCATGGTAAAATTACATCCTACAATTACATCCTGAGAAAGTTGAGGAATGCTCCAAAAACACCTGTTTGGAACGTTCCACAGGTGAACAAGTTAGAAACAGATGAGCGTCATGATTGGGTATAAAAGGAGGATCCCCAAAAGGCTCAGTCATTCACAAGCTAGGATAGGGTGCGGTTTAACACTTTGTGAACAATTGCGTGAGCAAATAGTCCAACAGTTTATGAACAACATTCCTCAACGTACAATTGCAAAGAATTTACTTATTCCATCATCTACAACCCATAATATCATCAGAAGATCCAGAGAATCCGAAAAAATCTCTGCACGTAAGCGGCAAGGCTAAAAACCAACACTGAATCAGTGTTAATTTCATTAACGAAGACGATGACGAAAAATATTCGTTAACGACCATTTTTTCTGGGACTAAGACGAGACGAGACTAAGACGAAACTGATATCTAATTATAAAAACTATGACGAAATTTAAGACGTTTCTTTGTTAACGAGACGAGACTGGACTAAAATGCTTTTTTTAGGAATATCGGACATTCAAAATAAATGATCTCTTTGTATCGGCTCACCATCTTTCAAAATGTGCGTCCCTGTCACTGGACTGGATAAGGGGCGTGTCCATCTCAGACAGTTAGCGGGTAGGATAAATAAACTCCAACTGGCCTGGCGAGCTGCAATGGCTTCAGCACCTGAAGCTTTAGGAAGAAAACGAAGAACTGATATATGGAAGCATTTCTGTTATAATTCCTCTGAAAAAAAAAAAAAAACATTGTGTACTATCACAGAAAACGGTGAGAAGCCCTGTGGCTATAAAATAGGCGCAAAGAACAGCACGAATCTTAAGAGGCATCTGAAGGAGCATCACCCTGCTGTTTATGCAGCTTCTGTCATGGAAAGTCAAATATTTAGTCTTATTTAAGTACTTTTTCTTAATGTTAGGTCAGTGTTACTGGACGTGTCCACAGGGAAATTCACTAGCAAGTTTTACTTTTTTACATTTTAGCTTTCTGTTAACTAACGTCAGTTAGCTCGCCTTACTGCATAGTTCTGAGCCAGACTTTCATAAATGTAAAATGTTTCATTATATATTGTACAACAGTTCGGCTTTTCTGAAGCGTTCAGTTCTGTTTATAATGAAATCTGTATCACGTGCTGTAGCAAGATTATTTAGTCCATAGTCTATTTGTTGTACTTAATAGCATGCAGATGGCAAGCTGTTTCTAAAATGACAGATGGATGTGGAAGTTGCTTAAGTTATTGGCCATGTACGTATGCTTAAGGCTGGAATACACTACATGATTTTTGCCCTGATTTTTTCCCTATTTACATTCTGGAGAAGTTGACGATCCCATATCTGAGTTGACAGATTTCATAAAAATGTTATTTTGCTTCCAAATGTACAGCCTTAATGGTTATTATACAGTAAATATTGTTAGCAGACAAAGGTATGTTAGCAAAATATGTTCAGCTGCTTGTGAACATCTGTCTGTTTATTGCACATTTATTTGAAGTTTCAGAAAATAAATGCAGCTTTTCCACAACAGCTAAAGTAAACATTTCTGGTTTTTACTTTATACTTGAACTATAGAGCACTTTTACCTATCCTTAATGTATGATCCTACCTCATAAATTAGCAAGGGCAGCACAGCAGGCTGATATCCAGCTAGGAAAAAGGGATATGTAGAGTTGCACAAGTGCTAAGAGTGCAGTGTTAATATAGCTTGTTATCTTGATTCAAATTTCTCATAAGCTTAATTGGGCTAAAGAGAGAAAAAATTATTTTTGTCTAAATACTACATAGAAAATTAACAAAATTAAGTTTAAGTTAGTTTGACTAAAGCTAATGACTAAAACTTGACAAAAATGCAATGAATTTTCGTCGACTAAAACTAGACTAAATCTATGAAAGACAAAAATGACTAAAATGTGACTAAGACTAATAACCATTTTCGTCTGAAGATAAAGACTGAGACTAAATCAAAAATGGCTGTCAAAATGAACACTGCACTGAATGGCTGTGACCTTCGATCCCTCAGGCGGCACTGCATTAAAAACAGACACCATTCTGTAAAGGATATTACCACATGGGCTCAGGAACACTTTGGAAAGCCATTGTCAGTTAGCACAGTTCGTCGCCACATCTACAAGTGCAAATTAAAACTGTGGCATGCCATACATCAACAACCGGAAACGCCGCTGGCTTCTCTAGGCCCAAGCTCATCTGAGATGGACTGATGCAAAGTGGAAAAGTGTGCTGTGGTCTGACGAGTCCACATTTCAAATTGTTTTTTGGAAATCATGGACGCCGTGTCTTCCGGGCTAAAGAGGAAAAGAACCATCCAGATTGCTATCAGCGTAAAGTTCAAAAGCCAGTGATGGTATGGTGGTGTGTTAGTGCCCATGGCATGGGTAACTTGCACATCTTTGAAGGCACCATTGTGGCTGAAAGGTACATACAGGTTTTGGAGCAAAATATTCTGCAGTCCAAGTGTCTTTTTCAGGGACGTCCCTGCTTATTGCAGCAAGACAATGCCAAGCCACATTCTGCACGTGTTACAACAGCGTGGCTTCATAGTAAAAGAGTGCAGGGACTAGACTGGCCTGCCTGCAGTGCAGACCTGTTTCCCATTGAAAATGTGTGGCACGTTATGAAGCACAAAATACGACAACGCAGACCCTGGATTCAGTTGTTAAGCAACTGAAGTCATACATCAAGCAAGAATGGGAAAGTATTCCATCTACAAAGCTTCAACAATTTGTGTCATCAGTTCCCAAATGCTTGTTGAATGTTGTTAAAAGAAAAGGTGATGTAACACAGTGGTGAAAATACCTCTGTCCCAGCTCTTTTGGAATGTGTTGCAGGCATTGAATTCAAAATGAGTGAATATTTGCAAGAGATAATCAAGATTATCAGATTGAACATTGCATATCTTGTGTTTGTGGTGTTTTCAATTGAATATGGGACAACAAGGACTTGCAGGTCATTGTAACTTCATTGGAATTGGGGTTTGTACATATGTCTAAGGATAAGTGAAAAAAACAACAAAAAAACAAAAACAAACAAAAAAACAAAAACAAACAAAAAAACAAAAAAAAAACAAAATTATAAATAAATATAAATTATCATATTTCCTGCAACCTTGACCAGGATAAAATGGGTACTAAGGATGGATGGATGGATGGATGTCACATAAAAGATGTCATGATTGTCAAGTTTGGTTTTAGTTAGACAACCTAACCCTAAACTTCTTTTTTTTCCTTTTTACTTTCACTTACTTTTCACTTATTTTAACTTAATGCAATTGCAGCATAGTGTTTGGGGATTTCCTCACTCTTAATAGACATAAACAGTACACAGTGTGACAGAATAATCTCACTCTAGACAGGGAACTGTATCTCTGCATGCTGATGTGTTAAATAATCTAAATCAACACATTACATGAAGCGTTATAAGCAGAATCCTCATGTCAGTGTTGTTCTGACCTGTGTGTGAGTCCCTCCTGATCGGGAATCAAAGGGTTTACAGGAAACCTCACACTTCCTCAACTAAGTGGACATTTCCTTTGGGAAAAGCATGCAGATTGGTTGGCATAACATGGGCCGTGATGGATGAATAGCGCTGTGGAGGAGAGGCGGTTAGGGGGTGAGAGGGATGAATGCTTTCACTGTGTGTAGCTGCCGCGGGATGCGAACCCTCCTCCAGCTCTCTGCTCTTCTCTATTCACTGTGAACACTGACCTGTACGCTGCGAGGGATATCCTGTGGTCACTTATAGATGATCTGATTTATTGATTTTATATCTGTAGCTATATTACCACAGTTCAATTCAATTCAATTCAATTTTATTTGTATAGCGCTTTTAACAAAGAGCATTGTCTCAAAGCAGCTTTACAGAACATAAGAAACAATAAACATACAAACAAGCAGTCCTAGATGTTAGACAAAATTTTCCCTAGTGAGCGAGCCTGAGGTGACTCAGGCGACTGTGGCAAGGAAAAACTCCCTTAGATGGTATTAGGAAGAAACCTTGAGAGGAACCAGACTCAAAAGGGAACCCATCCTCATCTGGGTGACACCGGAGAGTGTGATATGAACAATGTCCTTTCTGCATTAGTTGTGTGATGCAGATACAGCATGTGTAGAATGTTATGTGTAAAATGACCACATAGGGTTGGCAGTGCTGCTTTGAATACTCCAGTCCTCAGAAAGCAGAACCCAGCTGGAGCTGGTCCATCTCTGGATGCCACTGGAGCTGGCACATTTACATTTACATTTACATTTCTGGCATTTGGCAGATGCTCTTATCCAGAGCGACGTACAAAAGTGCTTTAGTTCTCAGTCACTGAATACATTAACACTGGTTCAATAAGACACAAACTTGGGATACCATTAGCCTAAAACTGAGTTGGGTTTTTTTTTTTTTTGTTTTTTTTTTTTTAAACCTTTGCAACATAGTACGTAAACTGGAAAAATAACAGCTAGTTTAAGTACTTCAGGAATAGTTAAGTCTTCAGTTGCCGTTTGAAGACGGTCAGAGACTCGGCCGTACGGATACCTAGGGGAAGTTCATTCCACCACCTCGGTGCCAGAACAGAGAAGAGTCTAGATGTATACCTACCTTTTTCCCTGAGAGATGGTGGGACCAGTCGGCACAATCTCTGTATGACTCGGGGATGGGTAGAAGAAGGGAAACAAATGGAAAGGAATTAGCGTAGCTGCTATTCATAATATTAGCAGGCACTAGATGATGATGTGCATTTAATCGGATGTATTGGAGCACAAAGTTATGGGATGTATTAGGTGTATGCCTGGCTAAAGAGATATGTCTTTAGTCTACGTTTGAACTGGGAGACTGTGTCTGAGCCACGAACACTGTCAGGAAGACTGTTCCAAAGTTTAGGAGCTAAATACAAAAAAGCTCTACCCCCTTTTGTAGACTTTGATATTCTGGGAACTACCAGAAGTCCGGAGTTTCGAGATCTTAAGGAGCGTGATGGATTGTAATGTGTTAGAAGACTGGCTAGATATGTGGGAGCTGAACCATTTAGGGTCTTGTATGTAAGTAGTGCTAGTTTGTAATCAATTCTAAATTTAACAGGTAGCCAGTGCAGGGATGATAATATTGGGGTTATATGGTCATACTTTCTTGACCTGGTAAGGACTCTGGCGGCTGCATTCTGGACTAACTGTAGCTTGTTTATTGAAGATGCAGGACAACCACCAAATAATGCATTACAGTAGTCCAGTCTGGAGGTCATGAATGCGTGAACTAGCTTTTCTGCATCAGATACAGATAAAATGTTCCTAAGCTTGGCGATATTTCTGAGGTGGAAGAAGGCTATTTTTGTAATATCGGAAATATGTTTTTCAAAGGACAAATTGCTGTCTAATATTACGCCCAGGTCTTTCACCGTAGAGCTATTAGTAATAGAACATCCTTCTAAGTACAGGTTGAATTGTGAGAGCTTCTGTGTACTGGTTTTTGGACCAATCAGTAATATCTCCGTCTTATCAGGATTTAGTAATAGAAAATTATCAGTCATCCAGTCTTTAATATCTTTAACGCACTCTGTTAATCTAGACAGTTTAGATATTTCATCTGGTTTTGATGAGATATATAACTGTGTATCGTCAGCGTAACAATGGAAAACCCATGCCTTCTAATGATGTTGCCTAAGGGAAGCATGTATATTGAGAAAAGCAGAGGTCCTAAAACTGAACCTTGTGGGACCCCATATTTCACTGGCATTACACTGGACATTTCTCCATTTAAATCTACAAAATGGTATCGATCCGACAGGTAAGATCTGAACCATTTTAATGCCTGTCCCTGAATACCTATGTAATTTTGTAAGCGGTCTACGAGAATGTTATGATCTAAAGTGTCGAATGCAGCACTAAGATCAAGTAAGACTAATATTGTGATGCAGCCTTGGTCCGAAGCTAAGAACAAGTCATTTGTGATCTTAACTAGTGCAGTTTCTGTGCTATGATGGGGCCTGAAACCTGACTGAAATTCTTCAAGTATATTGTTTTCCTGTAAGAAGGAGCATAATTGAGTAGACACAACCTTTTCTAATATTTTAGATATAAAGGGAAGGTTTGAAATCGGTCTGTAATTTAATAAGTCATTAGGGTCTAGTTTAGGTTTCTTAAGAAGAGGCTTAATAACTTCTAGCTTGAAAGTTTAGGGACGTGACCTAAATATAACGAGGAATTAATAATGTTGAGGAGAGGGTCTCCAGCTGTGTGTATCACTTCTTTCAGTAATCTAGTTGGAATTGGATCTAACAAACATTTTGTTGAATTAGCCGTGGTGATAAGTTTATACAGCTCTTCCTTCCCTATACCTGTAAAGCATTGTAGCTTTGAATGTGGAGCTTTAGGTTGGACTAGATCACTGGATGCTGTCAAAGGTTGAACATCCATTACTTCATTCCTGATACTATCAATTTTGTCGGTGAAGAAGTTCATAAAGTCCTCACTATTAAGCTGTGATGGAGTATTATCTTCAGATATCACTTCACTGTACTAAATAAGAATCTGGGATTGTTTTGGTTTATTTCTATAACTTTGCTCAAATGCTCAGCCCTAGCAGCTTTTAGAGTCTGTCTATAGCTGGACATACTGTTTTTATATGCAATTCTGAAGACTTCTAATTTAGTTTTTCTCCATTTTCGCTCTAGGTTACGGGTTGCTCTCTTGAGGGCATGAGTGTGACTATTGTACCATGGTGCAGGTGTTTTATCTCTGACCTTTTTTAATCGGATGGGGGCAACAGTATCTAGTGTGCTGGTGAAAATAGTGCCTATGCTGTTAGTTAATTCATCTAAGTCATCTGCATTTAGGGGTCTGGTGAGAAGTTGAGACAGATCCGGTAGATTACTTGTGAATCTGTTTTTAGTGGTCGGGATAATAGTTCTACCGAGTCGATAACGAGGGGAGACGTGTGTAATATGTTCTACAGGTAGAGTGTACACTAAGAGGTGATGGTCTGTGATATCATCACTTTGAGGTAGAACAGCTATATCAGTGACATCTGTTCCATGTGATATAACTAAATCTAGTGTATGGTTAAAACAATGAGTTGGTCTAGTAATGTTTTGTTTAACCCCAAAAGAATTTAATAAATCCATAAATGCGAGTCCTAAGGCATCATTGGAATCGTCTACATGAATGTTAAAGTCTCCTACAATCAACACCTTGTCAAAATTAATCAGTAGGTCTGAGAGTAAATGTGCAAACTCTTTAAGAAAATCGGCGTAGGGCCCCGGGGGTCTATATACGGTGGCCAGCGCAAGATATAGTAGAGATTTTTTATTTATGTCTGTGAGTGTAACAAGGACAAGCACTTCGAATGAGTTAAACCTGATTCCTGTTTTCTGAGTAACGGTAAGACAGTGCACTCGATTTAGTAGAATCTAGGAGTACATATCAGAGTGATATGAAAAATAACTGTTATAAATTTGTATACAGTGATAAATTTGTATATTTTCATTCATTCATTGTCTACTGCTTATCTGATCTATTCTCGGGTCACAGGGAGCCTGTGTCTATCTCAGGCGTCATTGGGCATCAAGGCAGGATACACCCTGGACGGAGTGCCAACCCATCGCAGGGCACACACACACACACTCTCATTCACTTACGCAATCACACACACTACGGACAATTTAGAGATGCCAATCAACCTACAATGCATGTCTTTGGACCAGGGGAAGAAACCGGAGGAAACCCCCGAGGCACGGGGAGAACATACAAACTCCACACACACATGGCGGAGGTGGGAGGCAAACGTGCTAACCGCCAAGCCACCGTGCCCCCCATTTGTATATATTATTATATATTATTTTAAACATTATTGACGGATTCAACACTGATCATTTCTCTGTATTGTTTGTCAATTAAGTGCTCCAAATATGAGCATTTGGATTTGGATGTGAACCCAAAGTAGGTATTGCCTGATCCCCACCCCCAAAAGTGATGCAGCTGGAAAAGAAATGAACAACAATTACTGTATTTAACGGAAAAAAAAATTGATAGCCATATAATTTATGGTTTTCCAGGATTCTCATTTAATAGCAATAAAAAAAACAATGAAAACCTGTGCAATGAATGCACAAGTTAACATCATTTAAGTTATTATTATATATTTTATTATTTTATTATATATATATATATATATATATATATATATATATATATATATATATATATATATATATATATATATATATATATATTGTATTTTTATTTTACTTGTATTTAAGCCTAAATTTGCATCTGAAGCTCCACAATAAGTCAAGAATAATGCATTTCCTCTTCATATCTTCAAAGTGGGATTCCTCTGGGTTCTCTGGTTTCCTCCCATCTCGTAAAAACATGCAGATAGGTACATTTCTGGCGTGAAATTGGTCTAAAGGTGTGTGATAGACTGGTGGTTTATCCAGATTTCCCACCTCACGAACTCTGTGTTCCTGGCCTCCAGGATAAAACGATTACAGAAAAATTAATAAGCTAGAGAATTCCGGCTCATGTTGCTATCCTTATTACTCCTCCCACTTTACTGGAGATAATTTTCGTAATAATAAATTAAAACCGAGGAACAGTTTTATGAGCCGGTGTAATTCGGATGCATCGTTTTTGGTGCGTGTGAGAATTCCTACGCTGCCATTTTTAAACTTCCTGTAAATTAGCAATCAGGTTAAATCAGTTCAGTTTGCAGTCCGTTTGTCTTCTGAAGATTTCTGCTCTGCTGAAATAGCAGGTGGAGGCGAAAAATCATATTTCTGGTAAAATTACACACTGCAATAAAACGAATGTTTTCTGTAAACCATACCATGCAATTATAGACTTTTGTATTCTCTGGTTCACTATATATAGAGGCTGAGATTTCCTTTAATTTATACTTATAATACTGTTTCCATGACAAAAAGATTCATAATAAAAGAAATATGGCACACTTAAAAAAAAAAGCCATTTAAACATCTAGGAGAAAGCAGTGGAATTTTATGGTTTCACCTTATTAATAGGATTTTTTTCATTGTTTCGGGAATATCACCTCCCCTCTTTTTCTTTTTTTTCCCCCCTCTCTCCTTGGTGCCTTTTCCGCTAATTTTTTGTCTTCCAGATGTCCCTCCTACAAGCAGGGTTTGGCGAGGCTTGCTTCGTTCCTGACTTTCCCAGCTCTGTTGAGGCCCATAGAGGCAGCTGGTTTTAATCATCAGACAAACACACACACGCACACAGAGAGAGAGAGAGAGAGAGAGAGAGAGAGAGAGAGAGAGAGGGGAGAGAGAGAGAGAGAGAGAGAAAAACCCTTGCTGGAAAAGGGTGGGGAAGAACAACATACTGACACAATGTAAGGTCACCTAAACACTAGTAGAAGCTCGAGAAGCTCACTATTCAGTGTTTCTTCTTATTTCTACATATTAGATCAGATCATGTCATTATATACAAATTGGTAAGAATTTACATACAGCAGTTTATATGAGCGGTTCCTATAAGGATATGTCGTTCCCTAAAATGACTCTTTATAGAGACTATAATCTACAGAAGCTCAGCACACACACTTTCTACCCTCTCTCCATTTTCCTTGCACATTGTGTTTTGTTTGTGTAGTCGCATGAGAAAGAGGGAGGACGTGTGTCAAGCTTTAATCAATAATATCCTGCATGTGGTTCAATATTATTCATGCTGGTAGTTTGAGTGTGTTATCTCATTTATACAACTGAGATCAGATCTATTCATCAGTCAGAGTCTGATATCAGATCTATTCCTCAGTTAGAGCCTGATATCAGATCTTTCCAGAGAAACAGAAAGAGGGAGACATTGCACATCCTACATTTGTTGTGTGTGTGTGTGTGAGAGACAGAGAGAGAGAGAGAGTGATAGATAGATAGATAGATAGATAGATAGATAGATAGATAGAGAGAGAGAGAGAGAGAGAGAGAGAGAGAGAGAGAGAGAGAGAGAGAGAGAGAGAGAGGCTGAGGCTGTGTTGAGCTATATGTATATAAAGTGAAGCAAACACGGTTCCCTCCATGGCTGTGCCGGAGGGAAATCGTGCCAGACAAGAACAGGACAGCAAAATGGCTGCAATGTTGGCCAAGACACCTGGGAAAGAAAAGAAATCATTTACACTCAGTTCATTTTAGATGTTTCTGTTCTGTTTATTATCTGTTATTATATTTCTGTTTGCTGTTATACACAGGATTAGCGAGACATTAAGTTAATCAGCTTATTCATGGTAATTCATTTCATTCAGGACATAAACAAAAACAGAAATATAACAAACAAGAAAAGAAGAGTAGTCTTAAAATAGAGAGGGTTCAAAATAAAATCGAATAAATAAATAAAAATGAATTCAACAATAAAGATAAGACAAGAGTTTATACTGTTAGCTACAGCTAAAAGATTTTTTTTTTTTTTAGAAATGAAGATCACGCTGCATTTCACTCAGTAACCTTGACAACACAAATGGATATATTATATATGATGTTATATTTATACAGTGAAATCTTCCAAAATCAGTAAGTCTTTACTTTGCTTTATTGTTTGCTACCAAATAAATATCGAGCCTTCCCGCATGGCTAGCGCTGCTAACACCGCCAGTCGACTCATAACACTGGAATTCCTCTTGGCAGCTGCTCCACTTTTTCCGTTTCAGATGTGCGGATTGTGCGGATCGCTGGCTTATAACTTATGTTACATGCACTTCAGAGAGAGAGAGAGAAAAACAGGGGGGAGGCCATTTTGGGAGCTTTGCAGAACAAATGCAGAACAAAGACAGTAAGTGGGATAGTGGGACATGGAGCAAATCCATCAGGGAGTGAAACAGAAGAAAAGATGAGAGAGGGAGAGGAATAATGAAGCTTTATCAGTTAGATTAGAGAAGAGAACTGTATGGGATACGGTCCATTAGCTAGAATAGCATATATCTGGAAATTATGTGTTAAGAAAGTGATTTAGATCATGTACATAGAGAATATAAAATGCACTGGAAGTCTTTAAAGTGCTGCAATCTCAAATCTTTTATAATAGCTTACACGTTACATCAAACTGCAGAATTATCTCTTGCATGACTTGTAAGAATGCCGATATTAAGAGCAACAGCACACATTGATTCCAGAGATTTGGCTGAACTCATTTAAACGCTAGAGATCCTCTTTCCTATGCCTCTCCATCTCCCCCTGTTGTTTACAAGGTGCCATAATCAATAGGGCATTAAACGTCTGTTTTCAAACAATTACGCTACTCTTTCTCAAGAATCTCACCTCCGGTCATCACATAAATGCATCTGAAACTCATTTCAGGTTAGTAAATAGAGTGTTGTTAAGTTAAGTTGTTAAGTCCCTTCACCATTCTAAAAAAAAAGAGTCAAATTTATTGTTAAATGACGAAAAAATGACAAGTTTTTATTAGTCTGGATCAAATACAGTAGGAGTGATGTGCTCCATATCTTCTGATTCTAGTTAGTACTCTAGCTGCGGAATTCTGGACTAACTAGAACTTGTTTGTGCATCCAGCTAAATCTGATGTATGATGTTTGAATCTCGTCAAATCCGAGCTGACGTCTCTGACTTTCACTTAATATCATAATGGTTGAAGTGTGGGGGGCACGGTGGCTTGGTGGTTAGCACCTTTTCCTCACACCTCCACGGTTGGGGGTTCGATTCCCGCCTCTGCCGTGTGTGTGGAGTTTGCATGTTCTCCTCCGTGCCTTTCCGGGTTTCCTCTGGGTATTCCGGTTTCCTCCCCCGGTCCAAAGACATGCATTGTAGGTTGATTAGCATCTCTAAATTGTCCGTAGTGCGTGATTGCGTGAGTGAATGAGTGTGTGTGTGTGCCCTGCGATGGGTTGGCACTCCGTTCAGGGTGTATCCTGCCTTGATGCCCAGTGACGCCTGAGATAGGCACAGGCTCCCCGTGACCCGAGAATAGATCGGATAAGCGGTAGACAATGAATGAATGGTTGAAGTGAAATATTTAAGTGACTTTAAGAGTAATGAGTAATGTTGTGAGTATTTGTTCTAATCCTGTGTCTAATCAATCTCAATGAAATAAGTTGCGGAAGCTTAATTAAAACACTTTTTAAAATCTCATGATGTTAGTTTTCTTGCTGTATCAATTTCTCTGTAACGGGGTTTGTCGTAGCACCAGGATACTGTAATTTAGGAAATGTTGCTAGCGTAAAGCTGCCATTTTACATTCCGAAGAAAGTCTAGCGTATGAAGCTTAAAAATAATCTTTATCATTTTCAGTGTTTAGTGTACGGAGAACACGGAAAACTCAACAGAGATCCGATCGCCTGACTGTAACGAATCACGCGAGGAACAGAAACAGAAACATTGGAGACTTGTTTTTATGTTGAAAGCTCATTTAAAAGATAAACTGAAAAACTACTCTTGACCTAAATAGCGATTTAACTCTAGCTCAACACTTTAAGCCTTACTGCTTTAAAATGTTTCACTTGGAGGCAGGAAAAATCTCTGGCTTATCTGCAGCTTTCCTCTCGCTATTTCTTATTTATTAGCATCTGTGTTTCAGAGTTTATTTCAACTGAATTGTTTATAGTGGAATTGTAGACGGTTTTTTTTTTTTGTTTTTTTTTTTTTTACATTTAAGCTCTTCGTTTTGTGTTGTTTTATGTATACCGATCAGGCATAACATTATGACCTCTTGCCAAATATTGTGTTGGTCCCCCTTTTGCTGCCAAAACACAACAAACTCTGATGCACTGTGTATTCTGACACCTTTCTAGCAGAACCAGCTTTAACTTCTTCAGCAATTTGAGCAACAGTAGCTCGTCTGTTGGATCAGATTACACGGGCCAGCCTTTTCACATGGTGAAATGCAGTAAAAATGCGTAACGATTTGAGCGAGTTTGACGAAGGGTCAAATTGTGATGGCTAGACCACTGGATCAGAGCATCTCCAACACTGCAGCTCTTGTGGGGTGTTCCCGGTCTGCAGTGGTCAGTATCTATCAAAAGTGGTCCAAGGAAGGAACAGTGGTGAACCGGAGACAGGGTCATGGGTGGCCAAGGCTCACTGGTGCAAGTGGGGAGCGAAGGCTGGCCCGTGTGATCCGATCCAACAGACGAGCTACTGTTGCTCAGATTGCTGAAGAAGTTAATGCTGGTTCTGATAGAAAGGTGTCAGAATACACAGTGCATCAGAGTTTGTTGTGTTTTGGCAGCAAAAGGGGGACCAACACAATATTTGGCAAGAGGTCATAATGTTATGCCTGATCGGTGTACATAAAACTACACAAAACAAAGAGCTTTAACGAAAAAAAAAAAAAAAAAAAAACCTCTACAATTATATTTCTAAAATAATAATTATTTAATCTGTATTATCTGAATTACGGTACATTTTATTAACTGACATGAATTCTTAAGGTCAGTCACCTTTACAACACATTAGACATGAAACATGAAGCATGCTGAAAAGATATCACAGGCAACATGCAGTGGAGTGTAATAAATAGTGTAAATTTGCTGTACTTCATAGTAAGGATGAAAAAGCAGGAAGCCATTTCCATCAGCAATGTTATTGCATGGTAAGCCAGACATATTCATCACTTGTAGAGTTGCACTGTTTCGATAATACTTATTTTGGCAGATCAGAGTCTTAAGAGAAGGTAGGAAAGGAAAAATCGTTCGAGAGTGATGATTATGTGCGTAGGGATAATATTAGATATGATCGGATGCTCTTCTCTGCATATATAAACACATCCACTGTGTTAAGGCCCAGAATAAACATGTTGGCTGACACACCACAGGGTACGAGCTGTAAAGCCTGCAGGGATCTGAAGTATGGGCCAGGGAAAACTCACACACACACATACACACACACACACACTCCCTTGTGTTAAGATACACCATGGGAAAACTTGTATAAAATGACCTGCACTTCACAACAACATTTATATTGATTGCAATTCATTTTCTTTTCTTTTCTTTTGCTGTTCTTCCTTTAAACGCCTAAATAAAACCGACTTACAAACAAACCCCCACTCTGAAAGAAACAAAGTCTTATGTCCCGCCCATTAGACTTAGAAAGGGAGGAGTTTCCCTGAGCTGAACTCTCTGCCCCCTGAGTAATACTTTCCTCTGCCTTCCCAAAGCAGAATAAGAGAGGGAGAGATACAGACAGACAGAGAGAGACAGACAGACAGACAGACAGAGAGGGAGTCAGAGAGACAGACACACAGAGAGAAAGAGAGACAGACGGACAGAGAGGGAGTGAGACAGACAGACAGACAGGCAGACAGAGAGAAAGAGAGACAGATGGACAGAGAGGGAGTGAGAGAGACAGACAGACAGTCAGAGAGAAAGAGATACAAACAGACAGAGAGGGAGTGAGAGAGACAGACAGACAGAGAGGGAGAGAGAGACAGACAAAGAGGCAGTGACAGACAGACAGAGAGGGAGTGAGAGAGACAGAGGGAGAGACAGACAGAAATAGAGAGAGACAAAAAGAGAGACAGACAGAGAAAGAGAGAGAGAGAGAGAGAGAGAGAGAGAGAGAGAGAGAGAGAGAGAGAGAGAGAGAGAGAGAATAACAGACAGAGAGGGAGTGAGAGAAATGGACAGACAGAGAGGGAGTGACAGAGAGACAGACAGACAGAGAGAAAGAGAGACAGACAGAGAGGGAGAAATACAGACAGACAGAGAGGGAGTGAGAGAGACAGACAGAGAGAAAGAGATGCAGACAGACAGACAGACAGAGAGGGATTGAGAGAGATACAAAGACAGAGAGGGAGTGAGAGAGACAGACAGAGAGAAAGAGAGACAGACAGACAGAGAGGGAGTGAGAGAGACAGAGAGAAAGAGAGACAGACTGACAGACAGAAAGGGAGAGAGAGAGACAGAAAGAGAGAGAGACAGACAGAGAAAAAGAGATACAGACAGATAGAAAGGAAGAGAGACACAGAGAGACAGACAGACAGACAGACAGAGCATGTAATATGCAGAAAAGAAAGTTGCAGAATAGTTTAGACTTCATCCAAAGCGAACTCCTCGGGTGCAGCTCGACATGCCTGAACACAGAACCCCTCGTGGCAGAGAAGAATCTGACCTCAGATCAGCGTTAAACTTCTAGTTGCTATTTTCTATTTTGAGCTCCCTACTCTAGTTAAATCTTCTGAAGAAATCATTCAAATAGAAAAAGCACCGTGCGAGCCACGATATCCATTATCTACCACATTCTTTTCCTCAGTCAACAAAAAACAACCGATCAGTTGATCTTTTTTTAAGTTCCAAGACAATTGATTTCCGCGACCTAACCCTGCTCGTGTAATTTACTCCATAACAGTCATGTTAGAACGGCAAACAGCATTTAAGGGCTATTTTCTGCTGTATGGTTTGTTAGCGAGTTGCGTTCGCACTGAATTCCAGCTGCTTAAAGAAGTCCAGATGCCTGAAACGGAGAACATGTGTGCTGAAGCTTTGGAAAGTGGTGCTTCTTATGATAGAAGAGAGAGCAATGTAAAAACATCCATGTGTAGAAAAAAACAATTTAGTCTTAAATCTCTATTTATTTAACAATAAATTCTATCACACGCCGTTGAATTCTTCATTCAGTCTGATTCGTTTTCCATGAGCAACAGCTCAGACAGAATCTCCAAGGCCAAGACCAATCACAGCATTATATTACTGCACTCCTATCGTTTCTATAGCAACGGCTCAACATTATTTAAATCTAAAATAGATAAATAGATTTTTTTTTAATGTTATTTAACCTTTGCATGATTCTTTTTTTATAGTTTAGTGAAATATATGAGCCAAACCACTGTATTAGACATTACCATGTTAAATAGCTTTTCACACACACACACACACACACATACACACACACACACACACACACACACACACACAATGGATATCCATCCATCCATCCACCTTGTCTGTACCACTTATCCGATCTACTCTCGGGTCACGGGGAGCCTGTGTCTATCCCAGGCGTCATTGGGCATCAAGGCAGGATACACCCTGGACGGAGTGCCAACCCCTCACAGGGCACACACACACACACTCTCATTCACTCACACAATACAGACAATTTAGAGATGCCAATCAACCTACAATGCATGTCTTTGGACCAGGGGAGGAAACCAGAGTGCCCGGAGGAAACCCCCGAGGCACGAGGGTTGCACACACACATCCACACACACGGCGGAGGTGGGAATCGAACCCCCAACCCTGGAGGTGTGAGAAGAACCACCAAGCCACCGTGCCCCCCACAATAGATACAAAAATCTATAACAGTCTACAAACCCTTATAAAAATGCCAGATGTTTGTGATATAAAAAAAAAAATGTAGCCAAAATAAATCATGTCCGAGACCTGTGACCTGGAGACAGCCGTGGACAGAGCCACTTGGGGACTATCACACCGTCACCGATCTGCTGTTACATCTTTCAGCTTTTGACAGCAAGGAATTAGTGTCGATAACAAACTCAGTAACTACACTGACCTAATAGTTCCTCATGGGCCCTTGGTTGCTGTTGTAGAAAGGACACTATTTACATTTACATTATTTACTGTCCAGTGTCACCCAAATGAGGATGGGTTCCCTTCTGAGTCTGATTCCTCTTAAGGTTTCTTCCTCAGATCATCACAGGGAGTTTTTCCTTGCCACCGTCGCCACAGGCTTGCTCATTAGGGATAAATAGGGAAAAAATTGTTTAATACTTTAATGATTCTTTTTTTTCCTCTCCTTTCTGTTTCTCTATTTTTGTAAAGCTGCTTTGAGACAATGTCCATTGTAAAAGGCGCTATACAAATAAATTGAATTGAATTGAAATTGAAATTTTCCACAGTAAATGTGAAATACAACAAATAAAAATGAAGTAAATAAACATGAGCATATAAAGCCTAGCGCTAGAAATGTACACACTTGATTTGATGCCATCACTCATCAGTCTTTTTGGGTAAGAGTCTATCAGCGTAGCATCTTAAACTAGCAATATTTTCCCAAACTTTCTTGCAAAAATATTCTAGCTCTAGCTAATTTTATCTCTCCTGTGCGCAGCCCACACTTCAGGTCACCTCAGAGATTTTGATTTTAGAGTCAGGTCTGGAAATTGATCTTTGTTTAGTTAAGTTCTTCGTAGATTTAGATTACACTGAATGCTGAAATTCTTTTTCTCCTTCAGCTTGCTAAAGGGCTTGCCCTAAAATGGACTGGTATTTGTAGTTATTTATGATTTCCTTGATTTCCACCTTGATAAAAGCTCCAGTTCTGGCTGAAGTACAGCAGTTTCGAAGCATGTTGCTACCACCACCATGCTTCACCGTGGATGTGAAAACATGTTTTTTTCTTTTTTAAAACATGTTTTTTTGAAAATTGGGTTTCTATCTACTCACCCAACCCCAGACATAAGAGAAATTGTTGTCACAGGTTGATGTAGAGAGTAATCAGATATTCCTGCAGCTTCCTTTAATGTTGCTGTAGGTCTCTCAGCAGCCTCCCTGGTACGTTTTTGTCTTTTTGTACATTTCGGATGGACTTCCTGTTGTCCTGTTCTTGGTGATGTCACTGCAGTGCTACACTTTCTCTAATTGTTGATGATGGACTTTATAGAGTTTCATAGTACAGTTAAAGTTTTTAGAAATTCTTCTATACTCCTCGACTGAACTTTCTGAATGTTTTTGAGTTCATTTTTAGTATTCCACAAAGCATTTTTTTTTTTTTGCCTTTTTAAGAGGAGTGTCTAGACTTTATATCCATTATACATCTATACTACTGACTGCTTGGTTATGTTGGAGCCTGTAGCTGGAGAAAAGCTGCTCCAACGCTTGAGGTTCCATGTGGGAAAAAAAAATATTGGAAATTGGCTCCTGGCAAAAAAAAAAGGAAAAGGTTTTTTCGGCTTTCTGCATGAGAAAATGGAAAGAATAAGACATGTCTGTGAAACAAGTGTTTTTAAAATCAACATTTGTTTTTTTGTCTTCGAAAAGCTATTTTGAAAAGAATTTTGATTACATTTGGATTATCCTTTTTTTTTTTGTTCAGTAAAGATTATGAGTGTATAGAAGTGCTTATGATGTCATAAGTAATATGTCAGTTATAACAACCTGTTAGCTGACCGTGCGACTGCTGGGGGGAGAAAAAGGGTTAATAATTTCACCCTGAATTTAATCAGTAGTATCAATAATATGTAGCATATCTGTTTTTATTTTGGTTTCAGCTAGATTCATTTCTCAACATTGGCTAATGTAGATTTTGTCCCTCTGATTTTTGGTCTTCTTAAAGTCTTCTTTCCACAAGAAGAGAGAGAGAGAGCGAGAAAAGGGGGGAGAGAGAGAGAGAGAGAGAGAGAGAGAGAGAGAGAGAGAGAGAAAGAAAGAGACAGACAGACAGATATACAGACAGAAAGACAGATATACAGATAGACAGACAGACAACGAGAGAGAGAGAGAGAGAGAGAGAGAGAGAGAGAGAGAAAGAGAAAGAGACAGTCAGACAGAAAGACAGACAGGCAGACAGATATACAGATAGACAGACAGACAACAAGAGAGAGAGAGAGAGAGATAGAAAGAGACAGACAGACAGATATACAGACAGAAAGACAGATAGACAGACAGACAACGAGAGAGAGAGAGAGAGAGAGAGAGAAAGAGAAAGAGACAGACAGACAGATATACAGACAGAAAGACAGACAGACAGACAGATATACAGATAGACAGACAGACAATGAGAGAGAGAGAGAGAGAGAGAGAGACAAACAGATATACAGACAGAAAGACAGACAGACAGACAGATATACAGATAGACAGACAGACAACGAGGGAGAGAGACAGAGAGAGAGAGAGAAAGAGAGACAGACAGCTAGAAAAAGACAGACAGAGACAGACAGGCAGAAAAAAACTGACAGAAAAAACAGACAGACAGACAGAAAGACAGAAAAACAGACAGACAGACAGATAGAAAAAACTGTCAGAAAAAACAGACAGACAGAAAGACCGAAAAATAGACAGACAGAAAGACAGAAAAACAGACAGACACACAAACAGTAAAAATAGACAGCAGACAGAAAGACAGAAAAACAGACAGACAGAGAGACAGACAGATAGAAAAAGACAGACAGAGATAGACAGGCAGAAAACAACTGTCAGAAAAAACAGACAGACATAAAAACAGACAGAAAGACAGACAGAGACAGAGCATGTAATATGCAGAAAGGTAAAGAACAGAAAAAGCATCTTTTTTCTTATATTGTCGGTAAATATTGGAGAGAAAATCACTGTTTGAGGAATAGTATTTTTTCCTGCAGCAGGCAGGTACAGACAAGCACGATGTCACAGAGTCAGGCAAAGCACCAAGTATCGCATAACAGAGAAGGAAAGGTCAAAAGTCTCTAAAGGTGTCTAAACCACACCCTATTCACTAAACACCATACAACAGTGGATAATAGGTGTTCCATCCTTTAGCCAGCAGCTACTGCAATGCATGATGGGATTTCATGAGTAGATATTAATTGATTGAAATTGAATTGAATAGAAATTTACTTGAAATTGAATTGAATTGGATTGAAAGACAGTTAAAGTGAATTGAATAAAGGTCACACCGTGCTTTTATTAGTTATGAAATGATTTCCTGACAAGTTTGTCAGCTTCTTCTGTGAAAGTAAAAACCTCACACTCAATACCTTTTTTTTTCTTTTCTTTTTTTTTTTGGTGTCCCAGATCTCCCAGATCTCAGTCCAACACACAGCTCTAGTCTCAACCAAAAAAAAAAAAAAATGTAAAAAATCCTCCTGTATTTGTATGACATCAGAACATATATATTCATTCATTCATTCATTCATTCATTCATTGTCTTCCGCTTATCCAGAGCCGGGTTGCAGGGGCAGCAGTCTAAGTAGGGATGCCCAGACCTCCCTCTGACCAGACACTTCCTCCAGCTCTTCCAGAGGGACCCCGAGGCGTTCCCAGGCCAGCCGAGAGACATAGTCCTGTGTCCTGGGTCTTCCCCGGGGCCTCTTCCCGGTGGGGCATGCCCGGGAACACCTCTCCAGGGAGACGTCCCGGAGGCATCCAAAACAGATGCCCGAGCCACCTCAACTGCCCCCTTTCAATGTGGAGGAGCAGCGGCTCTACTCCGAGCTCCTCCCGGGTGACAGAGCTCCTTACCCTATCTCTAAGGGAGCGCCCCGCCACCCTACGGAGGAAGCTCATTTCGGGCGCTTGTATCCGGGATCTTACCCTTTCGGTCATGACCCAGAGCTCATGACCATAGGTGAGAGTAGGAACGTAGATTGACTGGTAAATCGAGAGCTTCGCCTTCCGGCTCAGCTCCTTCTTCACCACAACAGACCGGTACATAGACCGCATTACTGCTGCCGCTGCACCGATCCGTCTGTCAATCTCACGATCCATCCTTCCCTCACTCGTGAACAAGACCCCGAGATACTTAAACTCCTCCACTTGAGGAAGGAACTCCCCTCCAACCTGAAGGGTGCAAGCCACCTTTTTCCGGTCGAGAACCATGGCCTCTGATTTGGAGGTGCTGACCCTCATCCCAGCCGCTTCACACTCAGCTGCAAAACGCCCCAGTGCATGGTGTAAGTCCAGGCTTGAAGGAGCCAACAGGACAACATCATCTGCAAAAATCAGCGATGAAATCCTGTGGTCCCCAAACTGGACTCCCTCCAGCCCCTGGCTGCGCCTAGAAATTCTGTCCATGAAAACAATAAACAGAACCGGTGACAAAGGACAGTCCTGTCGGAGCCCAACATGCACTGGGAACAGATCTGACTTACAGCTGGCAATGCAAACCAAACTCCTGCTCCGGTTATATAGAGACCGAACAGCCCTTAACAGAGGGCCACGGACCCCGTACTCCCAGAGCACCTCCCACAGAATGCCACAAGGGACACGGTCGAAAGCCTTCTCCAAGTCTACAAAACACATGTGGACTGGTTGGGCAAACTCCCACGAACCCTCGAGCACCCTGTGGAGGGTATAGAGCTGGTCCAGTGTTCCACGACTAGGTCGAAAACCGCATTGCTCCTCCTGTATCAGAGGTTCGACTAACGGTCGGACTCTCCTCTCCAGTACTCTGGAATAGACTTTCCCTGGGAGGCTGAGGAGTGTGATCCCCCTATAGTTGGAACACACCCTCCGGTCCCCTTTCTTAAAAAGAGGGACCACCACCTCGGTCGCCCAGTCCAGAGGCACTGTCCCTGACCGCTACGCTATGTTGCAGAGACGTGTCAGCCAAGACAGCCCCACAACATCCAGAGACGTAAGGTGCTCAGGGCGAATCTCATCCACCCCCGGTGTCTTGCCACTAAGGAGCTGCTGAACTCAGTGACCTCAGCTTGGGTGATGAATGAATCTACCTCTGAGTCCTCGGCTTCTGGTTCCTCTACGGAAGGCATGTCAGTGGGGTTGAGGAGATCCTCGAAGTATTCCTTCCACCGTCCGACAATATCCCCAGTCGAGACATATATATATATATATATACAGTGGTGTAAAAAAGTGTTGGCCTGATTTCTTTGCATGTTTGTCACACTTTAATGTTTCAGATAATCATTCATTCATTCATTCATTGTCTACCGCTTATCCGATCTATTCTCGGGTCATGGGGAGCCTGTGCCAATCTCAGGCATCATTGGGCATCAAGGCAGGATACACCCTGGACGGAGTGCCAACCTATCGCAGGGCACACACACACTCATTCACTCACACAATCACACTCTATGGACAATTTAGAGATGCCAATCAACCTACAATGCATGTCTTTGGACCGGGGGAGGAAACCAGCACACCCGGAGGAAACCCCCGAGGTACGCGGAGAACATGCAAACTGCAGGCAAACGTGGCAAACGTGCTAACCACCAAGCCACCGTGCCACCCTTTCAGATAATCAAACACATTTAAATATTAGTCAAAGATAACACCAGTGGGCCACCCTTAGCAGCAACAACTGCAATCAAGCATTTTCCATAACTTGCAATGAGTCTGTTACAGCGCTGTGGAGGAATTTTGGCCCACTCATCTTTGCAGAATTGTTGTAATTCAGCCACATTGGAGGGTTTTCGAGCATGAACCACCTTTTTAAGGTCATGCCACAGCATCTCAATCGGATTGAGGTCAGGACTTTGACTAGGCCACTCCAAAGTCTTCATTTTGTTTTTCTTCTGCCATTCAGAGGTGGACTTGCTGGTGTGTTTTGGATCACTGTCCTGCTGCAGAACCCAAGAGAAAGGAGTACCTCTTTAAAAGTCCATTGAGCTGGCCATTGTCACGACTCGCACTAGAGGTGACCGCGAGAGGGAGCCCTCGCCCGTGTTTTGAGTCCACTTCCGGATCACCGAGGGATTTAAATACGGTGCGCACTTCCTGCACTACGCGAAGTATTATTCTTTATGTTTATACCGAGCATTTGCCGTGTGCACTACTCTGACGGATTTCTGGTTTCGATTTGGATTGGTTATTATGGTTATTGTTATTGATATTGCTACTTTTGGTTTACGGACTTTGGACTGGTTTCTGATTTCCCCTTTTTGGATTATCCCTTTGGATTATTGCTTGGACTGTGGATTTACTGTTGCCGACTTTCTGCCTGTCCCCGACTTCCGATACTGTGTTTTCCCTACTGCCGGCTCGGCGTATGGATCCAGACACTTCCGCCTCTGGCGGAGCACCGCTACAGAATACTTCGCCTCTCACGGATTCAGCGGAGCTGTGTGAGATCATCGTGCGGCAAGGAGCGATTATTCGCTCCTATCAAGATCAGCTGGAGGCTATGCAAGCTCAGCTGAGCCGAGTGGGCATCGCTTCTCCACGTGATCCGCTGCCTACACACGGTGAGTCACCCCAGCTGGCACTGCCAGAAAAATTTAACGGATCTGCTGATCGTTGTCGCGGGTTTTTGAGGCAGTGCGAGGTGTTTTTCTCGCACCAGCCGGGGATGAACCGTGAGGAGGGTACTAAGTGCGGCTTTTTGATGTCGCTATTAACTGACAGGGCCTTAGAGTGGGCGTTGGCTGTATGGGACGCCGACCCACAGATCAAAGCCTCCTATGACTATTTTGCGGGGATGATTAGGGAGGTGTTTGAGTACCCGGCGGGCAGCAAAGACATCTCCGTCCATTTGATGGAATTATGCCAGGGCTCCGAGGCCGCAGCGAACTACGGCATTCGGTTCCATACATTAGCAGCTCAGTCGGGCTGGAACGACACGGCTCTATGGGCCGTTTTTCATGCCGGGTTACATCCCACTCTCCAGTCAGAGCTCGCCTGTCATGAGGAGGCCACCTCCCTTTCGCAGTTTGTGGCTACGGCCATTCGGCTGGACAATCTGCGACGCCAACACCGGGCAGGGGCCCAGGCTTCTTCCGCAGCTCGGCCCCGGAGACGAATGGATTACTCTGCGCATCGTGAGGAGGAGCCTGAAACCATGCAACTGGGGAGATCTGGTTTGGCGGCTCAGGGACACCGGTCTCGGGGTCAGATGAGGTTGTGCTATCGTTGCGGGGCCTCTGGACATCTGAGCCCTCAGTGCCCCGAGAGGTTCCCATCGACTCCGGTGGGTGGCAGCTCTTCATTTTTGAACTGTACGGTACCAGCCTCGTTACATATGTCTGACCGCTGTTTCCCCGTTTCAGCCCTAATTGACTCTGGAGCGGCCGTGAACCTCATAGACCGGGGCTTGGTGGAGGAACTCGGGATCCCCATCTTCCCCTGCATACCAGCATTGAGGATTACGACCATTGACAGTCAGCCCATTGGGGAGGGCTATCTGAAACACCAAACAGAGCTGCTGGAGTTCCAGGTCGGGCTATTCCATTATGAACAGCTGGTGTTTTATGTCACCTCATCACCAGCTAACCCCGTGATTCTGAGGTTCCCGTGGTTAAGACGCCACGATCCTCATATTTCATGGCAGTCGGGTGAGCTGGTGTGCTGCTCCACCACATGCCTGAGGGGATGCCTACGGGACCCCGTATTGAGACCATGCATGACTTCCCGCGTGGAGAGGGCACTCGAGGTGGCTGGCGGACACCTTCCCCGCCAATACACAGACTTCCAGGAAGTGTTCAGTGAGGAGAGGGCAGCTCGCTTACCGTGTCATCAGGTCTGGGACTATGCCTGTGTACGCCTCTCCCCCCAAGGGGCGGATCTACCCCCTCTCTCTTCCGGAGTCCAAGGCCATGGAGGAGTATATAGAGACGTCACTGGCAGCAGGCCACATTCGGCCATCCACGTCCCCAGCAACCGCAGGGTTCTTCTTTGTGGGGAAAAAGGATGAATGAAGGGAAAAATCGGCCGTGCATTGATTACAGGGGGCTGAATGCTATCACCGTTCGGTACCCCTACCCGCTACCCTTGGTGCCTGCAGCTCTGGAGCAGCTGAGGGGGGCACGGGTATTCACCAAGCTTGACCTCCGTAGTGCATACAACTTGGTGCACATCCGCAAGGGGGACGAGTGGAAAACCGCATTTCACACAACCCATGGACACTACGAGTATTGCGTGATGCCCTTCGGCCTCACCAATGCCCCAGCAGTGTTCCAGGCCCTAATCAACGAGGTTTTCCGGGACCTGCTGGGAAGAGGGGTCATCGCCTACATCGACGACATCCTGGTGTACTCTACCTCCATGGAGGAACATGTGCTTCAGGTTCGGGAGGTCCTCGCCAGACTGTAGCAGCATTGTACATTGTAAATTTCACCGCTCCATGGTAACGTTTCTGGGGTACGTGATTTCTCACCAAGGAGTAGAGATGGACGTGGTCAAGGTCCGGGCAGTCACGGAGTGGCCTTCTACGGTGCGGGAGTTACTGCATTTCCTGGGCTTTGCCAACTTCTACCATCGGTTCATACGGGGCTACAGCTCGGTAGCCGGACCCCTGACGTCATTACTCAGGGGGAAGCCCAAAAAACTGTCCTGGACGGACCAGGCTCGGACAGCCTTCCTCCAGTTGAAGGAATGTTTCACCACGGCACCCATCTTAAGGCACCCTGACCCGGAGCTACCGTTCGTGGTGGAGGTTGACGCCTCCTGCAGTGGCCTGGGGGCGGTGCTCTCCCAGCGGCATGGGGAGCCTGGGAAGCTCCATCCTTGTGCCTTTTATTCTAGGAAACTGATGGTCGCTGAGGGGAACTATGACGTTGGCAACCGGGAGCTACTAGCCATCAAGGCGGCGCTAGAGGATTGGCACCACTGGCCGGAGGGGGCGCGTCATCCGTTTCAGGTTCTCACCGACCACCGTAACTTGGAGTACCTCCGAGGAGCCAAGCGGCTGAATCCTCGACAAGCTCGGTGGGCTATATTCTTCACCCGGTTCGTGTTTACGGTGACATACCGCCCTGGTTCCAAGAACGGCAAGGCAGACGCCCTCTCCAGGCAGTTTGAGATGGTCAACGACCCTAGCAAACCCAAACTCATTCTGCCGGCCACTGCTATTCTGGCGCCGGTACAATGGGACCTCATGGAGGAGATTCGGCGAGCCCACACCGACGAGCCGCCACCCGCCAGCTGCCCACCAGTTAGGACCTTCGTGCCCCAACTATTTCGGCAACAGGTGATGCAGTGGGTGCACAATGCCCCCAGTTCTGGGCATCCAGGGATCCACCGTTCGACGCAGCTCACTCGTCGCCGATTCTGGTGGCCCTCCCTGGGCTCGGATGTAGAGGAGTACGTTCGTGCTTGCTCGACGTGTGCGCAGGCGCGGACCAGTCGCCATCTCCCGGAGGGACTGCTAGAGCCCCTTCCAAGCCCCCGCCGCCCCTGTTCGCACCTGTCGGTAGACTTTTTAACTGACCTGCTGGATTTGGAGGGCTTTACTACTGTTATGGTCGTGGTGGATCGGTTTTCCAAGGGTTGCCGGCTGATTCCTCTCAAAGGACTACCCACGACCATGCAGTCAGCCAAAGCAATGTTCCAGCATGTGTTCCGCAACTTCGGCCTGCCCAAGGACAATATGTCAGATCGGGGCTCGCAGTTTACCTCCCTTGTGTGGGGGTCGCTGTGTGCCTGTCTGGGCATTGGGGTGAGCCTGAGTTCAGGTTACCACCCTCAATCTAACGGGCAGGTGGAGCGGCTAAACCAGGAGATTGGGCGCTTCCTCAGGTCCTACTGTAGCAGGGAACAGCATCGGTGAAGTGAATTCCTGCCGTGGGCAGAGTACGCCCAGAACTCCCTTATTCACTCCTCCATGGGACTAACACCGTTCCAGTACATGTTGGGGTATCAACCACCGTTGTTCCCTTGGTCTGGGGAACCTTCCGACGTCCCGGCCGTGGAGGAGTGGTACCGTCAGAGCCAGGAGGTCTGGGAGCGCACCCACGTTCGACTGCAAAGGGCTGTGAGGAGGCAGAGGATTCAGGCGGACCGACGTCGTCGACCGCATCCATCCTATCAGGTGGGACAGAAGGTCTGACTGTCGACCCGCAACCTCTGTCTCCGACTACCCTGCAAAAAGCTGAGCCCCAAGTTCATCGGGCCGTTCGAAATCGTTCGCCAGGTCAACCCAGTGGATTACCGTCTCCGGCTCCCCATGTCATATCGTATATGCCCGACCTTCCACGTGTCGCTACTCAAGCCAGCGCACCCTGCGGTCGGGGAGGCGAGGACCGGTGAGGAGCCACCACCACCCCTTGACATTGAGGGGGCCCCAGCATACCAGGTGCGGGCCCTTCTGAACTCCAGGCGAGTCCGGTCCCGTCTACAGTATCTGGTGGACTGGGAGGGGTACGGCACCGAGGAACGCTCGTGGGTGGACTCCGGGGACATCCTCGACCCGTCGCTGATCGAGGACTTCCACCGGGCTGTGTTTTCCCTACTGTCGGCTCGGCGTATGGATCCGGACACTTCCGCCTCTGGCGGAGCACCGCTACAGCCATTGTACAAAACATGTATTTTATTTCATTGATTTTATTCAGATTACTTTCTGGTTTTGTACAGAACACTTTACAGATTTACAAAAAGGAAAACAAAACAAAAAGCCACTTAATAATGTATAAAACTGGAGCATAAAATCTAACCAAGAAGCCAAAAGAGGCCAGATGTTGCTGTTAAGAATGTTTCTGTGCCATTAATTAATCAATGTTTTGCCAGTTTATTATCAGCAGCTTTAAATTAGAAATATATAAAGTTTTGCATGTCAGTTCTGAACGGGTAACATGCAGCTCATGTGTTTATCCATTCATCCTAGAAAATCTAGCTCTGGGCTTGGTTTCTTCCGTTCTCTGCTTGCTATGGGCCAATCGTTAATCTCTCTCTCTCTCTCTCTCTCTCTCTCTCTCTCTCTCTCTCTCTCTCTCTGATAGGGAATGCTGTTTGCACTTTTTTTTTAGCTTCCTTCTTATGTTGATGTGGCAGCCCATGCAAAATGATCCTGTACTATGTTTGCAAACTTGAGAAAAAAGAAACATGGACAAACCCTTCCATATCCTCCACCCTCTCTCTCTCTCTTTCCTTCTCTCTCTCTCTCTCTCTCTCTCTCTCTCTCTCTCTCTCTCTCTCTCTCTCTCTCTCTCTCTCTCTCTCTCCCCACTTCTACTGCTTGAAAGATAAAGGGATACATTAACCAGAAGAGACCTGAAATTTGATCTCATTCAAACACCAGCATTCAATCTCACATGAAGAACTATTTTCCTGTTACATATTTTGCTGTGGGACTGTGGGATTGTTTTGGAAAGAATACACGATCAACTAAAGCATTAGAGCATTGAACAAGAAGCTGGTTTTGGCAGAACAGCTCCAGAGATAATGCTTTATGGATCAAGGTTTCCTCATGACACTTTCTCAGAGCAACTAAACTGAACGTTTAATGTAGAAAGCATCGGTATGAATATTTGCAGTGTGTTTGGGTGGGTTTTCTATAATGTCAAGCTGAGAAAAAAGAATAGCCTCTGGGCTGAGAATTTAGCCAACTAAACATGGCCACCTTGCTTCAGCCAATCAGCAGAGGGCATTTGCATAGTCTCCAGCCACCATGTAATAACATGCATGAGTTAAAACATGGCTCCGCCTCTCTCTCTCTCTCTCTCTCTCTCTCTCTCTCTCTCTCTCTCTCTCTCTCTCTCTCTCTCCCCTTTTTTCTTTCTTTTTTTTTATTTTTACTTCTGGCACCATCTTGAAGCACGAAAAAATAAAGCAAACACTTTTAAAGCTTTTCTGAAAAATGAGTTTTGAGATTGTTCTGCATGCATTGTATCAGTACCTAACATGGGTAAAGAATTACAGGCACGTCTGATTGTCTGCTCCTACATTTAACGTTCTTTTCTACACTTTAGCCCCCTCTCCTCCTTACAGACTTTGACTTGTATCGCTCTTGGTATTTCCTGGAGTGATACAAACTTCTGCTTCCCATCTGGACATGGAGTCTGAGTTCAGTGAAACATGATGGCGTAGCACTTTATCACTGTCTCACTGAAGATTTTGTTTTATTTTATTTTATTTTATTTTAATTAATTAATTAATTTATTTATTTATTTAATTTCATTTAATTTTATTAATTTTTCTTTTTTTGCAGTCTGGTGTTTTGTAGCTTGGCACTGAGTCTTTAAAGAGCATGCCATCAGTCTATACATAAACACTGAAGAATTTGTAAGCGTGGATCAGATAATTCATTAGATTTGACCTTAAGGACTGTAATGAAACCATAACATATCCACACCATATATTTTATATCTTTATTATCACATGCTGTATGTATGCAGTATTTACAGAACCTGACCAGAGCAAGAAATTAGAACATGATAAACAACAGGGCTGATGTTAAATATTCGTCATTTTTCATTTCTTTTCTTTTCACAAAACATGTTAAACCCAAGCATTGTAAACCTTTTTTTCTTTCCTGCATCATGCAAAAGCTTTATCATAAACCACAAGCGAATGCATTCCACGTAGCCTTTTTTTTCCCTTTCTTTTCTTTTCTTTTCTTTTTTTTCCTTCTCTCTGCAGATTGCTCTAATCTGCTCCATGAGCATCTGGGCAGGGCTGCGGTTCTCTGTCTGACCAACAGAAGGCATCTCTGAAACATGAGGAGTTGCTACTTTGACCTACACATGGCTGAAAAGTTCTGGCATAAAAATGCTTTATTTTATTTAACATTTTCAACGTTACGAGTCTCTTCAGGACCAGAGCTACTGCGTGTTTAGAAATCCAGCTCTGATGCGCAGACTTCTGTCAGGACAACAAAGACATTACAACAAGTCTAGAAAAAAAAAACACACACAACATTTTATAGCAGTATTTAAATGGAAAGCATTTTCTACAGGTTGCTAGTTCCAAATACGGTAATGAAAAGTCTGGTTTAGTTTAACTGCAGGTTCTCCACAGGATCTTTTACCTGCTGTGAGGTCCTGATTACTTAATTAATTTACACAGGCATCTTTATAGACTACTGTCTCCAGGGGTTACAGGTAGCCTGAAGGAAATGAACCTTGGCAGATTTTCAGCATATATTCTATACATTAACTCTGCTTCCATTATACTCACTCTTCTTTTTTTATTTTACGCTATAGGAGTTTTACAAGCTCTACTCTCTGTGTGTAATTTACAATGTTTAGCTCCACATGACAGCCTCATAATGAGGACATGTCTTTACCTTCCTAAACGTCTTCACATGTTTGATGTTAGCAGTGGTCCTGGATTACTGAAACGCTCACATTTTCTTTTCTTAAGTAATTTCACGTTCATACGCTGTACATCTGATGGAATTGCTTACATGGCCACTGTGGAGTTTCTGTAATGCGCACAAATTTGTCCCATACTTCCCAATTCATTCAATTCAAACTTCTGTGTAATTGTCAACTCTGTAGCCAATATTTCCATTTACGTCATTTGGCAGATGGACTTATTCAGAGCGACTTATATTTTTAACTCTTTTTTTAACAATTGAGGGTTAAGGGCTTTGTTCAAGGGCCCAATTCCACGAATTCAAACTCATAACCTTCTGATCAGCAGTCCAGCACCTTCACCACTAAGCTACCACATGCCAGTATCACCAATTTATAGATACTTTTAACACGAGGGAGAAGAAAATCATTCACTTGGATTTCACGCCAAACCGATCAAAAGTCTAACGAAAGCCGGATCAGGTTGGGCTTCGGCATGATTGGACTAAAATCTACACCTACACTGGTCCTTTTGCATAAGACTGGACACCACTGCACTAGGGTTTGATCTATTACTGTGGATTAAATGTACCATCAATGATCTGCTTTCATCGTTAAAATATATGCAGGTGAATCAAATGAAAAGCTTAAAAGTGTGGTATGAATTAGAAAACAAATGAAAGTTAAGGTGCTGGAACACTGG
>JAUCMX010000012.1:2734164-2786664 GCA_033459395.1 Hemibagrus guttatus | reverse complement strand
GGCCACATCACAGCATCCTGACCTGGATTATTTTCCTACAAAATCCCAAAGTGTTTTATTCCTTGCATACAGTATATACTTTATAGATTATTATTATTATTCATTGAACAAACTCAACTCTTAATCACTTAAGCATCATCTGCATTTGTGTTATATATAATAACCCCAGAGTTACTTTGATAAAGCTTTGAAGATTTTACATTCGTCACCATCTGGAAGCCATCGATGTGGAAAACCCGTCTCCATGACGACGAGTATAAATCGCCTTCTCTTTCTCTAGGTTTCTGAGACGTCTGAGATTGAGGCAAAATGAAGGCCACTGCACCGTCAGGACCTCTAAGAGAGATGGATATCGTGGGCACCGTGGGCACCGTGGTGGACCGAGTTAATGACCGGTTGCACTTTCCAAACGAAAACATAAAACAGAGTGGCTTTTAGACATAGAAAGCAACTTTAGTGCGCTTTGTCCGTACAACACCAGCTATGAACGTTTTTATGATTAACTCATTCTCTAAATATCTTAGGAGTGTGAAAGTGTGCCAACGTCTTATCTGCTTCCTTTCACAAGGCATGCACAGCATCATACGTGGCAAAACATGACCTTTGTTCCAACGAGAAGGAGAAAGTGATGGAGAGAAAAGAAGGACAGATAGAGGAAATGTTAAAGAAGAACTGCGGTTAGTGTTGCATTCCCTCCTATTCCAGTCTCAGCCATGGGTAAGAGAGAGCAAGAGCAGGAGAAGGAGCACATATTGCCTGAGTTTCAGTGTTAGGGAGGGAGAGGAGACCACTGTGCATTCTTTTCCGTTTAAGTCACTGTTTCTGCTCGTTCTCAAGTGCACTGGGAGGCCAGGGCAGATGCAAGGGATTCGTCTACAGAGAGTCTACAACACTTTAGCGCTTCGAAAAGCCTTGAACTTTGCAGACAGACTAAGGTTTTAAGAATAATCTGTTTAGTTGGGCATGAACGTGGAATTTGTCATGTTGCATTTGGTGCTAAACTGAAGTAGACGTTAAAGTGTTGCATGTAGAGGTTAAGAAGAAATGAGACATGTAGGACTGAACAAATCCCACACCGCCGAATAAAAGACCACCTCCGCTGTTTGTTGCGTAAAAACAACTGCCTACTGTTCAATGCCACATCAGTGGATTTTATTTTAAGTGCTTCCATATCGCTGTTCTCACTGGTCACATTGCCTGCTGCTGACATGTTTCTTCCAGTGGAGGAGGGAAATGAACCTGAAGATGTTATTTGGATTTAGAAAAATGTAAGGGTGGATGGTGGGGGAGTTGGAATGGGGTGGGGGAGGGGTGGTAGGGTATGGGGTTATCCCTACAACCAAACCTGGTTTTCTTTTTTGGGGTGAATTGTTTCATTGGCTTTCTTGTCTAGGGCGGTCTTCACACTGGTTTAGGTTTTCTCTGGTCCGAATCTGATTGGTCTGGTTTCAGATTCTGTCGAACCCTGGAGCATTTGCGTTCATCTTACATCACCACAAACGTACATGAAAATAAAAAAGAATTTGTGTCTGTTTTGGTTGTGCTTATGATCAGCATTGAATGTTTTTGTTATGTTAAAAAGAGAAAAAAAACTTTTTTTTTTTGTAATACATTTTTTTTTTAAAAACCTGTTCATTTTCCTTGTGATTTTTTAACATGATTTTTTTATACACATTTTAACACGTCAATTTATTTCTACATAAATATCACATTTAAAAAAAAAAAAAAATTAAATAAAAATCTATTTATTTTCTCTTGTGATTTTTTAAATTATTCTATACACATGATCAATTTATTTACACATAAATGCACTTTTTTTTTTATTAATTTTTCTGTTTAATTTCTCTTGTGATTTTCTCTTGTCATGTCTCACTCCACATTGGTGGTTAATAGCAAGCTTTTATGAAGGTAGACACTCAGGACTTTAAGAATTTGTAGTTTTCCTTAAGTATTTCTCTTTATTCCAAGCCTACTACGTAAAATAAATTCATAGAAAAGTTGAATTTGAATGAAACCTCTTTCTTTATACCGATTGAAAATGCCCGATAAGACGATTTCCATTTTCTGGTAAAAAGGGTTCAACTCTAGAGGGTGAAAATGCCATGTTGGATCAGCAGTTTCTGAAATACCCAAACCCTCATCTGGCATCAATAACAAAGCAATGGTCAAATTCACAGAAATCTGATGTTTGGCATGAACTGACTTGTATCTGTGTGACTTCACGGCTAATGCTGCTGCCATAGATGATGGTCTGATGGTGTTTCTAGTTTACAGTGGCTGGTAAATGTTTAGATTATCAAACATGTGTACGTTCAATATTCTCTTTAAGGGTGCCTATCATTTTGGACTTACATATAGCAGACAGTGTTTATTCATCCTACAACTACAATTCTCTGCAGATCACGGAGCTGTCTCTGTGGGCGGGACGTTTCTGGTTTGCTTCGAGTTTTGATTGGCTGCCTGTCCACATTAAGCTCTAGATTGCGATCTTTGGTTCGGCAGCACTGTCGTGCGGTGCGTGGGGCTGCCAGAGGTTCAGATGAACCTACCTGATGTGCCGAACAGAACAAACACGAGCACGAATCTGGTATGATGACAGGAGTGAGGGAGTAGAACATGACTTGCTGTTAATGATGTTCTCTGGCAGGCCTCATGCATCTTGAGGGAGAGGGATTCCTTTTCTCAGCACAACGACAGGATCTGGCTGTGGAGTGTGATTTTTTTGCTCTCTGTGTAAAGTATTACTTACAGAGTTTGGGGTGACTGATGCCAAAGCACTTTGGCCTACCAGTTTCTGTTGATGTATTTTACCGATATTTGTCACAGGCATTGGAAGTACAGGAAGAAATACAGCTGCAACTGCTGAGTCGAGATTACTATCAAGATGCAATAAACTGGTAGAATGGGTTCCAGTAAAGATGTGGTGGCTCAATGGGCAAGTATCTAAGCTGTTGATTGGAGGTTTAGGGTTCAAGCACCAGTGCTTACAGTGTTTGGGGTGACTGATATTAGGAAATACAGGAAGAAATACAGCTGCACCTGCTCAGTTGACATTACTATTACCTGATTACCTGCAGAGTCAAGATTACTGCCAAGCTGCCACTGTTGGGTCCCTGATCAAGGCCCTTAATTGACCCCTCACTGTTCAAGGGGTGCTGCATCATGGCTAACCCTGCGCTCTGACCCCAACTTCCAAAGTTGGATATATGCGAAGAAAGAATTTCACGGTGCTGTAATGTACATATGACTAAATAAAGCATTTCTAGAGTAACTGACACCAATCAAACCAGGCTGTTATTTAAAGAATACAGTAAGCTCAGAGTCAATACCGTATGAAAGCTTTGACAATTTGGTTCTCTCGTTATCTCACCATTGATAGACAATAATATGGAGGTCAAAATATGACACAAATCAGTTAGTAGTCATAGAATGTATTGGCAGAAAGAAAACATAAGTAGCTAGCTTATTACCTAATGTGTTGGTTAATTACACTATGAATTATGGATTTTTATAGCTGGAAGTTGGTCAGTTAGCTCATCAGTCCCATCACATGAACTGCAACAAGTGATTTAATACCAAAATGATAGTGGGGCTATAAGATTAAAAAAAAGGCAACGTTTGCTAGCTACTATGGACAGCGGTTACAATCATTTGCTTCTGCATATGAAGGTAATGTTTAAGAAATGCAAACATTTATGCTAATAGATAGAATTTCTGTGCAGCAGGATAACACTAGGCTAGGAAAGAAGCAACTTTAAAGTAGCTGATGAATATCTAGCTAGCAAGCTAAGCTCGGAGTTAACTTTTGAATGTGTTCCTGAGACACAAGTCATTCAGTACAAAACCAAATGATTTGTTTTTAACGTTTCTGTTTATTTTCTCTTGTGATTTTTTTAATTATTTTTTTTTACACATTTTTACACATTTTTTTAAGGAAATCAGTTTATTTTCTCTTGTGATTCTTTTTACACGCTGTCAATTTATTTCTACATAAATGTCAAATTTTCTTTTAAAAAAATTCTGTTTATTTTCTCTCGTGATTATTTACGTTATTCTTTTACACATTTTTACACATCAATTTATTTCTACATGAATTTCAAATTTCTCTACATTTTTTTCTGTTTATTTTCTTTCGTGATTTTTTCTAACGATTTTTTTTTTTTTACACATGATCAATTTGTATCTGTTTATTTTTGCTTGTGATTTTTTTTTTTCACACTGTCCATTCATTTCTACATAAATGTCACATTTTTCTACATTTTATTCCAATTATTTTCTCTTGTGATTTTTTAACCTATTTGTTACAGATGATCAATTTATAGATTTAAAATTGTAATTTTGTTTAAAATTCTCTTTATTTTCTCTTGTGAATTTTTGCATTATCTTTTATACACGTTCAATTTACTCATACATAAATGCACATCTTTTGTTTTCTATTTAATTTCACGTGTGATTTTTTACTTTTTTTCTTTTTCTAAACACGATCAATTTATTTCTACATAAATGTAAATTCTGGGCATAACATGCTGAAATGTACGTTCACCCATTTTTTCACGTGGTCACGTGTTAATGACAATCATATTTGGGAAAACATACAATCATAATGTGAAGCTTTTTTTTTCCGTTAAGCTGCTAATTGGAGATCCTTGCAGCTTTGCTATCTGGAGTGTCTGAGTCAGAGCTAAGCTATTCAGGTCAGTTTTCTCTTTAAGCTTTATCCAGTCTCTCTCTTTTTTCTGTCAGCATATAAGCGAGTAAAAATTCTCATTCTCTTTTTCCCATACTTCTTTCTTGAGCTGTTTCTATCTGTACTCCATATGGCTCTATAATTTACCCACCACATTTTCATACCACCTCATCTCTTGTTCTTAGTCTTTCCTTCCACTCTGCTCCACTTTTTTCCGTCTTGCCTGCCCCCCTCTCCCTCCCTCCCTCTCTCTCTCTCTCCCCTTCTCTCTCTCTCTCTCTCTCTCTCTCTCTCTCTCTCTCTCTCTCTCTCTCGCTGCACAGGCCTGCAGCAGTATTTATGAGTGCCTGTGCGGTGGCGTCAGGGGATGACTGATGAGCTTTCCAGACCTCGACGCTGAGTTAGTTCACCCACCATGCTCTCTCGCACACCTCCCATGATGACTTTTCATTTTTAACAATTCAAAATATGACACATGGTGATCATGGAGGTTAGGAAGAATTGATTCTGATATAATTATAGTACTTAAGAAATAAAGCACGCATGAAAACAACACATTTTGTGATTGAAGTCTTTCTTGCATTTCAGTGACAAAGAAATAGACAGAGAGCAAAAATAATCTTTTTTTTCTTTTTTTTTAAATCGACAAGTGAAGAGAGAGCATGCATATAACCAGCAAGCAGAATGGAGAACAGCGTATTAAACATCTGAAGAGAACTTTTTCCAGATGTTTCCCTGGGCAGAGGATTTGAAATTAAATGTCTGCCAGAGAGACTGGAAATTATGTCTAGATTAAAAAGAGCACTCTACACTTCTACAAGCCATGAAACAAAGTTCCTCAAGTGTGTGCTATTAATATTGAAATAAAAGACTTTCTTTAATGGAAAATAATTCTTTTGAAATTGATTGACATTTCAGTTCAACCCAAATAACTGTTAGGTTTTAAGAACCAATCAGGAAATGGGTGTTTAGACAGGCGAGATATATAAAGCCCTGTGCTTTAAAATAAGCTTGTATTTTATTTCAGGGGTGTATTTGGGGTCAGTTTAAAAAGAAAAGAAAAGGAAAAAAAGGGAGAATATAGCAAGGTCAGTGATGTACCCAGTTTTATGGTCTGAGCTCCTTTCACACAAAACAACTTGAAATCTGAACCCTATTTAGGCCACACCCCTCGGCCCCTTGGACAGCAAATTCACAGCGAGACACACAAGTGGACCATCGTTTTTCACTTGTTTGAACTTTTTCACCATAGCACCTTCCCCCATTTCAGACAAAACTAGACCCTGACTAAACTACATCTTTTTTAATTGTGAGTCTAAGCAGTCAAACTGAACTGAAACAGTTTTTTGCTGTTCTTTCTTTTTGCTGAAACAGTAACATGGTGGCTTCCACCCACCATATGAACATTATCAGAAGAATTCAGTCACTTTTTCCACTCTCTCTCTCTCTCTCTCTCTCTCTCTCTCTCTCTCTCTCTCTCTCTCAAACACATACACACACACACCGTTAGCATTGGCGTCTTGGTAAGAAGGAGGGGACTGGTGCTCAAGGCGGGGAGTAAATAAGGGACAGGACCTTAGAGACACATCTGTATTATTAAGGAAGTAAGACGAAGAAAGAAAAACCATGTCACAGTGTGAACCTCACACAGCAACTCACAGAGAAACACCAAATGTTCTCTTAGCTCTCTTACCAAAAACATTGTTCCCGAGGTTTTTGTTACATATTTGAAAACAGGTCCCAGGTCCAAGCCTGGACAGCTTCAGATGTGTACACCAGATGTGTATTTGGATAAAAATATTATCTACATGCATGTCCTGTAATCCTGTTATGTTAAAACATTGCTCACAAAAATGTTTCATGCTGCATTGTTGAAAACCATACTCAGAAAGATCATCCAAGGAAACATTGTCCTAGTTTCCCCCCTGGCATGCTTTCTGAAATGGGAGGAGCTCATTCTAAGGGGAGGTCTATGCTTAACGTCTCCTTTTCCTTCAGGCATCCATATCCCAGCGTGTCCACTGGTGACGTGGACCTTATCTCCTTAGGAGGAACTTAAACATCCAACTAGACACTAGTTCCAATTTTACCTAGCTACAGATGTTCTGTACCTTCTGAACCTTACATCTCATCCAGAACCTGAGCTCAGAATCTCAAGACATGAAATCAGTGTGTGTTACTGAGACACTGAAACAGTCCTGGTTAGGGAAAATGATTGGTTTGTTCGAGAGAGTTGGACAGTGAATCTCCCTAAAGACAGAGGCATGATAAGCCATGTCATTAAGGTTGCAAGGTTGCAAGGTTGCCAAGTATTCAGAAGACACAAGCAGCCAGCCACCCTGTAATCGTGTCCACCCATGCAAAGCCTGAAGGAGGAATCAGGACCTTCGCTTGCTTGTAAAGTTTGAAAGTAAGAGTGCACTTATCCCACGGTGATGCTGTGAGGGCAATTCTTCTCAAAGCATCCCAGATGTGAAGGTTAATTTACCCTCAGGGGTTTATGCACAACCCAGTGAATCAGTTATTACTGCCAAGCTGTAGAGTCTGGGGTGGAATGGTGGTGCAGTGGGCAGCATTCTCAACTCACATCTCCAGGTTCAAGTTCAAGCAGGTTACAGTTAGTGTGGGGTTTCATACACATGCTCTTACCGTGTGGGTTTCCTCTGGGTTCTCTGGATTCCTTCCACCTCCCAAAGCCATGAATGAAGGTGGACTGGCAACACCTTTGGGCTGGTGGGGGGGGGTACACAGAGTGCCCGGCAATGGACTGGCATCCCATTCAGGGTGTGTCTCTGCCTTGTGTCTGGATCCACCACAATCCTTAAATGAAGGAAGGACGGAAGGAAGGAAGGGTCTTGATGGATCTCTAACTATTCCTTGAGAAAGAGCTGGTTGCCACCCATCAGAGGAAAAGTTTTATGGAACTTGTAGGTCATTCTGAGAGGAAGAGATAATAGACTTAGCTATTCAGTTTAATTGGCCATGCCTCAGAGAGACCAAGATTATTTCTAAAAAAAAAAAAAAATCCTTCTAACTCCATATACTCCAAAAATCACTTTTAGGGGTCAGTATACTAAATATTTCAAACCCCAGGAAAAGCCCTTTGTTTACGTATATGTTAATACTACTGCTGCAAGAGCATCTAGCAGGAATCGTGAGGAAAATCATGAGCAAAACTCTGGAACACTGTCTACCGTGTTGAGTCAAACATTCATGCAGGAAAAGCTGGAGTGATGTCAGGAAAGCATTAGTCAGGCACAGATTTTTCTACTTAATTCACCGAGGAACATTTTCAGACAGACAGCAGAGCTCAAGGTTAAACTACTCTTTTTTCACTCTGTCTCTCTTTAAAGTCACACATCAAACTGAACGCCTGCAAATCATGGTTTACAGTACAACAAATAAGTAGTGACCAGTGCAAATGGTATGTTATTGTAAAGGAATGTATTTTAAGGGAATTTCCAAACAGCCAGTTATTTGTTTAGTTGCTTGAGGTACTTTAGTGTGTAAGTCAAGCCTTGCAGAGATAAAGAAGCCATACAGTGATTGATAGAATCCCAGGAACAAGAAGGGAAGTAGAGAGGAAGAAAAGAAAAAAGGGGGAAGGACAAAAGTAAAAGCTTGGGGGGGTTTGGCATGGATTTCTCCAGCAACAACACAAGCCTTCTCTCCCTGATCTGCAAGTAGAAACACGCAAGAAGCACCAGATGCTCAGGGACTGAGGAATCTTTGCAACCCTAGCCTCTCTCAGTACCACAAACATGAAATATTTTCAATGGTGCTCACAAGAATCTATTAGCTCTGTGTCAAGCATAGTGTATATCTTGTGATTTAAGTAAGATTTGCTCAATTGTGAAGGACACTACGTCAAAACATGGCGACATCAGCGTTACATCATGCCACGTGTGAGGATAAAAACTCAGGCACGATGGCACAACAAGCAGTTTCTGAATCTCATAATGAGACTCTAGAAGATCGATGCTCATGGATTCTGTGGTTTATTATATGCTACATTACTCAGGCAAATATGTTTTTCCGATTTTAAATGAATTCACATGCAAATGTTAAGACATTACAAGCAAAGCAGATCAAGCCCTGCTAAGAATAAACTAGGTCTGCCTCACAGACACACCCAAGAGGTAGAAGCCTAGCAGAGGGGGTGCAGAAAGAATGTTCAATTTTCAGAGCTTCAGGCCAACATAATCACTGCACTTACCATATCAGGTAGGAGGAGTGCTTGCATTTTTCCCAACCCAGTTCATTTTACAGGTAGTTAACCCCTGTGAAAAATTAAAGGCATATTAGAGCCAATTCTGCCATGTTTAATAGGTTAGGAACAAATGCAGAGCTTCTAGAAACAGACAATGCTTTGGAAATTCAGCCTCTGTCTAAACTGAAGGTTTTTAAACAGTGGGATTTTCTATCAGTTTCTAAACTTTTTACTAATCCTCGAAGACTGAGCATGTCAAAACATAATCGCGGAATCTTTTTGTGGAATCAAAATATCCTGTAAAACAGAGTATCCTGAAGGATGGGATGGAAGCACTTAAAGCTCGTATGGTCTTAATATTTCATCTGGGTTTTGTCTGGTCACCAGGTGTGTAATACAGAACACGTTAAATGGGCGCTTGCCCATTCTGGAGCGCTGACACGTTGTCCCAGGCTAGAAAAATGCCTTGTTTGTTGGTGATGAAAGTCAACACTTTCCATTTAACTCTACGTCTTTCAGGATTGGAAAATGGGCGAGTTTCAGACTTCTGTAATTGTAGGTACCAGTGCAGCTGGTGAATTTGAAAGGGAGTCTCATAAAACAGTGCAGGAGCCGCACCTAGTCATCTGGGACAACTGAGATAAAACCAGGATATTGCCGAGAGACGGGAAGGGGTTATGCGGTAGAGCTAGCATCTGAGGTTTCTAGCATGACCAGATTGAATGCTAAATACATTGTATAATACTATCTTAGTCCTTTTGGAGGATATCCAATCAATGAAATTTACTCACTGCTTTATTCTGGTCAGGACTGGAAGCCTCCTCCTGCCCAACCTTTACTGGGATGCCAGTATGTTGCATGCTACCACACACACACACACACACAACACACACACACTCATTCACACCTAGGGGCAGTTTATCATACTTAAGCCACCTATCTGCATTTTTTTAGGTGAAGAGTTGAAAGCCACATAGACACATGAAGTCTTTGCAAAACTCCAGGACTGAGCAACTCAAACCTACTGCACCAACAAAGAATTAATTACACTTTGCTTTGTAGAATCTGAAAATGGTACTTATGAGGGTTATGTGTGCATTATTATTATTAGTAGTAGTGGCAGCAGTAGTATTGTCAAACCTTCCATTATTTTCAGACTTATATATCAAATGAATATGATAAACTGTTACTCTGGCTGCTTGTAATAATATTTCACTATATTGCGTTATTACCCACTATTCCATTTCCATAGATTCTGTGCATTTTCATGGCTGGGTAACAGCATTCAGGAGCACTATCCCTAAGACATCAGTGCGCTTGTCTTTTCCATGGTGCATTGGTCCAACATGTGTCCACCCTAACCACCGGTCTGAACTCTCCCAGACACAAACCACAAAGCCCCACATTACTGCGGCTCCTGCACGGACAAAAAGCACAGAAAATTGCAAGTTCTATTTAAACCCGGGCGAGTCTCTACTGTAGTTCCACATTTCCACTTCCTTCAGTGATACAAAACCCTGACAGTCAGACGAATGCATATGAAAATGTTCATGCTGCTACTTCTGTGTGCTGTCTGGTAGTAAATACTGGATGTGATTTTGGGGTAGGCATAACTGATGCTTTAATCCTCACAAAAAAAAAGAAAAGGAATTTTAAATCGCTTTTAGATTCAAGCTCATGTTCATTAGATATATTCTTATTTCTAAAATCAAGGCACGGAGTGCGTAATGTACCATTTAGCTCCATAGAGTGTTTAGAAGCCTTTATTATCGCCGCACATACATTACAGCACAGTGGAATACTTTTCTTCACATATCCCAGCTGAGGAACTTGGGGCAGGAAGTTGCCCCTGGAGCAGGGAGGGTTAAGGGCCTTGCTCAACTGCCCAACAGTGGAGCTTAGTGATGCTGGGGCTTGAAGACTGACCTTCCAATCAACAACCCAGAGCCACTTGAGCTACCGCTGCCCCTAAATTTTTGCATATCCCAGCCTAGTATCTAGCTGAGGTCAAAGTGCAAGGTCAAGCAATGGTGCTGCACCCCTGGAGCAGGTGCGGTTAAGGGCCTTGCTCAAGCACCCAATGTTGATAGGGTGGCAATTTGGAGGCTCGAAGCTCCTGGTCACACAAATGCACTTGACTATATACCATCTCTGGTGTCACCCAGATGAGGGTGAGGTTCCCTTTTGAGACTGGTTTCTGTAAAGGTTTCTTCTTTATATCATCTCCTTGAGTTTTTCCTTGTCATTGTGCCTCTGGCCTACTCATTAGGGATAAATATAAATTACAATTTCTATTCTAAAATTGTATACAGTGTCCATTGTTAACAGTGCTTTACATTCATTCATTGTCTACCGTGGAATACTACCGCTTATCCAATCTATTCTCGGGTCACGGGGAGCCTGTGCCTATCTCAAGCATCAAGGCACAATACACCCTGGATGGAGTGCCAACCCATCACAGGGCACACACACACACACACTCTCATTCACTAACACACTACAGACACCAATTCACCTACAATGCATGTTTTTGGACCTGGAGAAAACCCCGAGGCACGGGGAGAACATGCAAACTCCACACACACACGGCGGAGGTGGGAATCGAACCCCCAACCCTGGAGGTGTGAGGCAAACATGCTAACCACCAGGCCACCGTGCTTCCCAGTGACTTATATATAAAACTGAATTGAATTGAGTATAAAACATGGGAACTGCACTGGGAAGTGCTAACAGAGACCCACTGGGGAAGAAATCATACTGCCCCATGCTCACTTTATGAATGTTTTGCTCATGAGTGGGGGAGGGGCAGCAGACAGGTCAGTTAATGATATTACCTGGTCTGTGTTAGTCTCGCATACTGTGCCAACAGACATGTGAGAAACTCCATAGCTGAATATATTTTTTTAAAACTCCTTTCAAACTTAAACGAATCTCAATGACCGCCGCCATCATTTTTAGGCCAGATTTTAATTTCAACCTCTGAAACTCTGCCTTGGAGTGTGGAGTGTGATTATTAACACAATGCCAATGCTAATGCTAACTAGCACTAATACACCTGGTGATACCTCACCAGAAACACTCAAGTTGGTGAAGTATAAGCAATGTAATATCTTTTCAAACCAGAGTAACCTTATTAAATCCCACATCCCTGTGAAAGAGCTGTTGCCTGTTAGAGAACAGTAGTAGCCGAACGATAGCATGCTTCGGTCACCACACAACTTTCATTTAAGCCAAAATGCACATCAAAGAAGGAGAATGGTTTCGGGAAAGCCAGATTTAAGCTCAACGGAATTAAACCAGGGGAATGTCTTTGTTCTTTTGGAAACTTTCAGGAAAATAGACTCGTTTTTTTTCTTTTTGTTTTTGCATTTTTTCTATCAAAACTGTTTGGTTCTATTCACAAAAGTTCAATAAAACTACCGATGAAAATATATAACTTTTCTACTAAGATTCAATGTCACAAGCTGGCTTACTCACCCCAATGTGTTTATGTCATGTACACTGACATCAAGCAGACACCCTTATCCAGAGCAACTTACATTTTATACATCTGACTAACTCAGAACCTTCTGATCAGGGGTCCAACACCTTAATCACTAAGCTGCCCCGTCTTGAGGTTTGCTCGCAGCTTCTACATAGGTCTGGTTCCTCTCTGCGTTCACCTACTTTTAATGACGATTACCCAATTAGTTGGTTAGTCTTCAGAAGGTTGGTGGTTCAAGCCCCAGCACCACTAAGTCCTTGAACCATCTCTGCTCCAGTGGCATTGTATCATATATCACCCTGCAGTCTGACCCCAAGTTTTTAAGAAGCTCAGATATACAAAGAATTTTTTTTTTTTGCTGTATTGTAATGTGATTAGCGCTCAGGACCCCACTCAGGACCCCTTGCATACACAGTATATACAGTACATACTGGATATCAGCACCTATGATGAACTGAATTATTTCTTAAACTTGCATTGTTCTCGAAGTAGAGTTCTTGTTCTTGTTCCAAAGCTCTTCTACAAATTTCTGTTCGGGTTGCTAACACAGAACCAGGTTTTCTCTCAAAGCCAGGTGAAAATAAACAGCGAAATGCGCCAAATGAAATCCATGAAATGGCGAGCATTCGTTTCTATTACCAGAATGAAATGAAAAGCAGAACCGGTCAGGAATCTGGACACAATGTGCATGCTAGTCTTCACGCTAGCATGAGCAAAACTAGCCACAAACGATCGCTGGAATTCTTTCCTCGCTTATAACATTATAACTTTATAACATTTCTTTGCACATTTCATCATGCCATGTTATATGTAATTTGCATAGAATTAAGAAAATCTCAATTGAAATGTTACTTGTCGTGCTGTCAGTCTGTGTCGTGGACATGCGCTGAAAATAAACATGTCACTTGCTAATATGAATGTAGGATTATTGTGTAATTTGTTATCTTATAACTGTATACTTATTAATTATTTTCAATACATGAAATAATAGCTTAAATAAACAGTTTTTGTTACCATCCAGTTAGGATTTTTGGCTCAGTTTTAATTAGTATGTGTATTTGGACATTTCATTATACAACTCTTTAATCCAGTAAAATTCCAGCTGTGATTTTTGCAGCAGTTATATGTTCTTATGAACATGCAGTCCTTTAAAATTACAGCGAAATGTCGCATTACTGTAAATAAACATGATCGTAAAAACGCTGTAAATATTACTTACAGTACAAACCAGGAAATATTTACTAATAGTAAATTTACAAGGTTATTTTTTAGACGTCTGAGTTGTGCATTACTTCTGTTTACATAGAAATATTTTTTTTATATTTTTTTAATTGTAAATGATGTGAATTTAAAAAAAAAAAAAGATGTGAATTTTAATCAGCTTCAATGTGTGAAGCGTGAATTTTACATGAATTCAACATTGTGAGTGAATATCTATCTATCTGTCTGCCTGTCTGTCTGTCTGTCTATCTATCTATCTGTCTGTCTGTCTGTCTGTCTATCTATCTATCTGTCTTTCTGTCTATCTATCTGTCTGTCTGTCTGTCTATCTATCTATCTATCTATCTATCTATCCATCTATCTATCTATCTATCTATCTATCTCTGTCGGTCTGTCTATCTATCTGTCTGTCTGTCTGTCTGTCTATCTATCTATCTATCTATCTATACATGAACGAATGATTTCACATTTCATATTTGGACGACATGTGCTCAGTCTCTGTACTGTTTACGTTCTCCTCTGGATTTTTGTGCAAAACGATGATAGAGGAACTAATCCACCTCATTCACAATTCTTTCCATCTGCGAACGGTTCAATCAGTGCTGATGACGTGTTCATGACAGAGCTGTCTGAAAACCTATCTAGTCCAGGGGGCGTGTCACTCTGTGTAATCACCTGACATGACTGTCACTGATTGGCTGCATGAATCTACAGTCTGGGCTAGAAAGAAATCAGCCACAGCCTTGCTTCTTCATGGCTGTGTATTTTGCCTATGACTATTTCAGTCGGATCCCAAACAGTCCACGTTAAAACAAAATAATCTGAGAAAAATAACTGAATATCTTAAATTGATGAGGCTAGCACATTGATGGGTTGTTGCACTCGTAGCTTGCAGGTTCATATCACACCATGCCAGGAAGTAGACCCTTTGACAGTGATCTTAACCCTCAAATGATCATCCCTGTGCTCTTCGGAGGTTCAGTTAGACTCCCCTCATGTGAACAACATAATTCTTCAGTTAGTACAACCAACAGTGACTAATCAAAGACAGCACACGATACTGTATGAACGCTTCTCATCAGGCTCTGAACTTGCAACGTGTCCATGACACAACGCATACTTTCAAATAATGCCAAGTCTCTCTCTCTTTCTCTCTCTCTCTCTCTCTCTCTCAAACACACACACACACACACAAAGACACATAACATATTCTTACATGTTACACATCTAACATAAACTCTTCGTATCACTAAAATGTTGAGATGATGATCAACCCGTTATGTTCGAATAGAATTTATTTGAATTCATATTTCTATTTCTAGATTTGAATGAACCATAAACCACTCTGTTTTTTCTCATCAGCAGACAAAATGAAATGTAGTAATAAAGAGGAGGAAGATGATGAAGCCTTTCTGGCTTTTTGCTATTCTTAAAATGGGAAGGATAAAGGCCGATTTTTTCATTTTATTTTTATTTTGTCAAACAGAACACAAAAATGCATGGCTGTGAGTATGCTTTATTAAGACTTTTCCTCAAGCAAACTCTGCATCAGCCCAATTTCTGCTATTCGGACCACCCTTTTCGATGAAAACAGTCATTAGCTAGTAAATAGTAGGGTCAACAAGTGCTTCAATCAAATAACAGTAGAAAGTCGTGGATTAAATAAATCCACCTTAAACACAAATCTGTGTAATGACACGCAATCTTTTAACAGCATGGTTCGTTGCTGGTTTCAAAGTAAAGCCAAAAGCAAAAGAAAAAGGTTGTGAGATATGGAAGCGACATTGCATCTAATGCTACAATAAAGCAAAAAAAATAAAAATAAAGCAACAATATGACTAAGAGTGCAATATGGAATAGATTTCCGTGTCAGTTTGCATCCAGTGTTGGTTTGTGTCACATAACATGAAGATGCAGATGTGTTCATCCACGCCATGTTAAATCCGTGTAAGAATCTTCCACCTCATCACTCAAAACCACTCAAAACTTCCACGTTGTCCTGCAATTGAGTTCTCTAGACATGGTTTTATTCTTTCTTGGCGAAGGAGGGTTTTCTCTCTCTCTCTCTCTCTCTCTCTCTCTCTCTCTCTCTCTCTCTCTCTCTCTCTCTCTCTCTCTCTCTCTCTCTCTCTCTCTCTCTCTCTCTCTCTCTCTCTGTGTGTGGGTGTGTGTGTGTGTTGAACATGCTGAGGATGTTGAGCACCTCCCTAACACTGCTGGCAATATAAAAGCCGGGATGAGGTGTGTGTTTGGGCAGTAGGGAGTGTGTGTGTGTGTGTGTTGGGGTCTGGGTTTGGAGTTATAACCTCGACGTGTATGATCGGCGCCTGCGGGAACTAAAGACACAACACTCTCGCCTCAAAGAGTCTACATGTCTAATATTTAGACATGTTCAGCTTTGTGGATATCCGGTTAGGGCTGGTGCTCGCAGCCGCCGTTCTGGTGGCGAGAGGACAGGGCGAGGATGACAGTGAGTACCGTGACCTTTTTTTTCTGACAAAAGGAGGCGATTTAAAAAAGAAAAAAAAAGGCAAAAAATGTTGCAAAACCTGTTTCCTATAAAGTTTGGGTCAAAACAACGGGTTGAGTGTTTTGTTGGGTTGAGCGTGTGCCTTTACAAGTTTGCTGCAGCTGGGCTCCAAGTCTTAATTCTTGTACCAACTGAGGAGGAAACACACACACACACACACACACACACACACGAAGCTGCACTCAATTTAGCGATTTGTTTTGTTTTGTTTTTCTTTTGCAAACGGACATTCTTTGTTATTTTTGCCTGACAGAGAGGTGGAATTTCATCGAGCGTGAGACAGATGTGAAACATCTGGACAAGTTTGGAGCGCTAATCAGGTGGAAGTCTCAATCAAACTTCCAGGGGGGAAAAAAACGAGAAGAAATGTAATTTTAAAAAAGAAAGAAAGAAAGAAAGAAAGAAAGAAAGAAAGAAAGAAAGAAAGAAAGAAAAGAAAAAGTTGACGTCGATGAAAATCAGTGATGTCTCCTCTGTAACGTCGAGAGACAAGTTAATAGGGTTTAATCGATGATGTAGTCTGGGCGTTGAATTCTGTTTGTGACTAATGTGGGTCAATGGCGGCACCATGTGGCCGGTTTGTGTATTGCACGAAGGTTTTTTTTTTTTCAGGGGGCGTGTTAGTTGCAGTGATTAGGACACGCCCACTGAACGAACTCGGTCGGTTTTTCCTTAGATATTTTGGGTTGTTTTCTTGTTGTTTTTTTCTGAAGCAGCCCTCTGTTGGCTTCTAACGAAAGCTCAGAAAGCTCATGACATTAAAAGTTATTTAAAGTACAAGCACTGTTTTACAATTCAATTTTATATTTTTTTTTAAAAATGAATGTTTCAAACAGTCATCATATCTATATTATATGTACATCACATGTATAATACTGCCCTGATATACACACGTGTGTTTGTTCATTTCCATTTCATAGGCCATTTCTATGCCTATGGATGGTCTGTGTGGGCGGATCAAAAAACACTAGCGTTTAGTGTTTGTTAAAATGGCTAACTCATTAAATATGACTAACTGGAAAGCTGTATATTTGTATAGCATGACATCTGGACTTATCATAGATGAATAAGTTAACGTATAGACATGATAACTAGCAAACGATCCTCTCCTTTTGTTTTTTAGCCATGGCACATTATCTATGTAAATCTATCACGAACACAGAGACGTGCGTAGCTAAAATGCATTTTCTTTTCCCACTTGCTCCAGGTGGAATCATTTAAGGAATTCAGAATGTCAGGAATCAGTGAGGAACCTAATGAAATGCTCATAACTCACGTGTTCCTCTTGGTCTTTCATTCGTAGGCATATTCAGTAGCTGCACATTAGACGGCCAGTTGTACAATGACAAGGACGTGTGGAAACCCGAGCCATGCCGGATTTGCGTGTGCGACAGCGGCAGTGTCATGTGCGACGAGGTGATCTGCGAGGACATAACGGACTGCGCCAACCCAGAAATCCCCGATGGCGAATGCTGCCCTATTTGCATCGACGGTATATTTGCCACATCACCATTCACTCGCTCGCAGACGTGCTAGTTTTATGTCGCCCTCTAGCAGACTTGTCTCTTTACCTGAGCTCGGAAATATTAAAAGCAAGTGAGGTGTCTCTCCTCCGATGGCCGTCCTGCTGGAAAGGTGCACAGTCTGGGAGGGCGCTACTGCGGATCTATTTTCACACACTGGATTAAGATTACGTTCGGAACGATCAGAATCTGCCAGTTATGCGATATTGATTTTGTGAAAGGGAAGACAGACAAGCTCCTTTTCCTTTTTTGTTTTTTTCATAATGAAAGAGATTTCATCTGTTATCTTGGGGCGATTATAGTGAAATAAACATAATGACATGCATCCAAAAAAAAAAAAATCACTAATTTTGATTTTTATTTCATTTCCCAGGCACCGATCCACCAGTTAATGGGGTCAGTAAGAATTCCAGATTATTCTCAACACATACTCTGAGTGATAGAAATACTTTATATTTGTGTAAAGGGATCGTGTACAAACGATAAACATAAAATAATAAATAGAACACCAACTTTAAGACAAAAAGAAAAATGTATTGTTTACAAAATCCATACACATATATATATATATATATATAAAAATAATATTACAGGTATAATTATAAATATATATATGTGTGTGTGTGTGTGTATTCTTAGCCTAATGGACCCAAGGGTGACCGTGGACCTAAGGGTGAGCCGGTAAGCACCATTCCCCTCATCATGTCTTCCTTTCGTCTTCGTTGTGTCGCTTTAAGGTTGCGTTTATTTCACCCAGCCACGTTGGACATGCTAGTTGAACTCGTTTTTTATAAATAGTTTTACTTTAAAATATTATTTGTGTTCAATGATTGAAGCTTTTCAGACACGTTTTTGCCATGCGTTCAATATTTCATACATAGATTTCAGACACCGAGTCAGCTATTTTTTATATAAAGCATATGTTCTGTAGGTTTATTTGAGTGAAGTAATGATACAGATCCTCTCTTGACAAAATAGAGGCTAATTCTGTAACCTTTTGACCTTCTGACCTGCGTGAACTTTGACCTCTGCCACATCAAAATTGGATGTAAATTTATACATTTTTAAATTAATGGCATATATTTTTCAGATGTATTTTATTCATGCTTTATAACTTTCTATTATATGTTTATAACATTTAAACATAATACCGTTACATAAATATGATATCATTTAACTACTTTGTTGTTATTTTTCCCAAATTTATGCAATATATATATTAAGTATGTTGTTGTTTTTTTTTTATTCTTTTTCAATTTATTTTCATCCTTTTCTATGTCCTGTGATTAAACTGAGGAGGACTGGCTGTTAATCTACATCTAATATAAATGGTGCTCTGGTTTGTCAGGGTCTCCCTGGATATCCTGGTAACGATGGCATTCCCGGAGAGAACGGACTTCCTGGACCTCCCGGCCCTCCTGGACCCCCTGGTCTTGGTGTAGTGAGTAGATGACTTTCTAAAAGTTGTACAGACAATACTGTGGAAAGCAAATCCATGTATGTTTAAGATACTGTGAGGCTCAAAGACAAACTCTTCCCTGATATCACTGTCACGTGAACAGACTACAGCATACGTTTAGTGGGAAAGACGTCGTGTGGGAATCGTGGGGGAGAAAATGATTCAGGAAAACAGAAATCCGTAGGAAAATATGTCTCAGTTATTAATGAAAGGTTTACACCAGCATTTGTGATTAGATTTAATTATCTGAACAAGATGCAGTAATTATTTTTAACGAAGATCGTGAGAACAAACTGTAACTCGAGAAAGAACAGTAATGCTGATGCTGTCAGGGAGAAATGTCTGCAAAAGAAACTGAAATCTTTTTAGTTTAGTGATTGAAAGTGAGATAAAGAGAGATTTATTAAAGGTGTGATGGATGAATTATTATTGTCTTTAACTTTGACTTGTTTGTTCTTAGCAATACAACCTGCCCCAGCTGTCTTATGGTAGTGAGAAATCCAGTGGAATATCTGTTCCTGGACTACCAGTACGATGAATATTCTTCTCTTCTCTTCTCTTCTCTTCTCTTCTCTTCTCTTCTCTTCTCTTCTCTTCTCTTCTCTTCTCTCTTCTCTTCTCTTCTCTTCTCTTCTCTCTTCTTTCTTCTCCTTTCTTATTTTCACTTCTCTTCTCTTGTCTTCTCTTGTCTTGTCTTCTCTTCTCTTCTCTTCTCTTCTCTTCTCTTCTCTTCTCTTCTCTTCTCTCTTCTCTTCTCTTCTCTTCTCTCTTCTTTCTTCTCCTTTCTTATTTTCACTTCTCTTCTCTTGTCTTCTCTTGTCTTGTCTTCTCTTCTCTTCTCTTCTCTTCTCTTCTCTTCTCTTCTCTTCTCTTCTCTTCTCTTCTCTTCCATATGCTGATTCCAAACATCAGTATATTGTGATTCTTGGTAGAACCTTACTATAGAATTATGCATGAGCACATCGATCTTTTCATCATTCCACACTAATAAATGCATCACACACCAAATTGTCTTTCTCTCTATGTCTCTCCTTCAGGGCCCAATGGGACCCCGTGGATCTCCTGGACCTGCAGGTACTCCTGTAAGTGTTGTTTTTTTTGTTTTTTTTTAAAGAGCGTCTAGGAGAAGTCCACAAATCCTAAAAAGTGCACTGTTGTTACTGAGACCATTATAAAGAATAAATCTGCAGCCAGTGGAGCAAAGTCTGATCATTTTCTCTCCTCTTCAATTTTCCCAGGGTCCTCAAGGATTCACTGGCCCTCCAGGCGAACCTGGTGAGCCTGGCTCTCCTGTGAGTATTTACATCACTCCAGCATCACTTCCTTGCACTGGTGATGTCACTTCCTTTCTACAAACAGTGGAACCTTTCTGTTAGAAATAGATTTCTCTTTCACATCTACATACATAAAGAATATATAAACATATGTTTCACACTTCTTCTGATTTCATTGTCCTCAGGGTCCTCAGGGTTCTCGTGGTCCCGCAGGTCCTCCTGGAAAGAACGGAGATGATGTGAGTCCATACACACACACTACAGAATAACCTGTGCAACACTGCAATTAAGATTTCCATTTACTTATATAAGGAACTGAGGAGAAGAAGATGATGATGATAAAGAACAGGACATTGTAATATATTCATTATCTGATAAACAGTGTTAGCTTCAGAGCTTGTGCAAATATATCCAGTATGCTGTTTCTGTTCTATGAGATGTCGCTTGAAACATTTTTCTCTGTTTTTTTAGGGTGAGGCTGGCAAATCTGGTCGCCCCGGTGAGCGTGGAGCTGCTGGTGCTCAGGTCTGTATCTTTATTTTTCCCACTAATGTTGTGCCGACTTAAGACGGATGTCTCTATGTTTTGTAATAAAGGATTGTTTTAGTGAAAAAAACATTTTGAGCATTTAGTTTATATTAACAGAAGTCTCTCTCTCTCTCTCTCTCTCTCTCTCTCTCTCTCTCTCTCTTTCTCTTTCTCTCATACACACACAGGGAGCTCGCGGTTTCCCTGGAACCCCTGGACTTCCCGGCATCAAAGGACACAGAGTGAGTATGATGCATAAAGTGCATGAAATCCATGTGAATTAATCTTTAAACCATTTTGTGACCTCTTTTTATCCTTTCATCCATCTTTAGGGTTTCCCTGGTCTAGATGGAGCTAAGGGAGATTCTGGCCCTGCCGGACCTAAGGTACGATTCTCCCTTTAAACCTTGCAAACATTTAAGACGTAGATAAAATACTTAAATTGAATCTCTTTAAGCAACTGTTCGATCTTAGTTGGATTCATTTCTATAGAATTCAAATGAATTGTGCGTGTTTGCAGGGAGAGGCTGGTTCACCTGGTGAGAACGGTGTTGCTGGTGTTATGGTGAGTTTATTACTTTTAGTTTTGTTTGGTTTTTTCTTTTAAACAGAAATAATTACCAGTTTGAAAGACTCATTTTTTGTTGTCCTGCTTATTTTTTAGGGCCCTCGTGGTCTGCCTGGTGAGAGAGGTCGCCCTGGATCTGCTGGACCCGCTGTAAGTGTGTTGGTCAATAAAGCCCTTCAACTCTTAATTTCTTTCATTTGCATAACAGAAAGAATTAGAAAGGATTTTTAAGGTTACACAAAAGCCTCATGTATAGTTCATCGTATCGTTTAAACTTCATAACATCGACCTGTTGTACAGCAATAATATTTACATTATGCACAGCATCAAAATTTGTATAAATCATAGGAAATTAGAGGATCAGATTTCATATTAAACCCAAAAAGAGTAGTTATATTACGGTGATAATCTACTAATGCTGAGTAATGCTTGGAGCTCAGAAATGAATGCACAGCAAGTTAGAGTGTACTGTATTCCGAAATCTAAAGGAACAGAACTTTTAGTTCAGATATTTCAGCTCAAACGAAGGGTTTTATTGCCTAATCTGGCAGGTAATACAGTTGAACTGATATATTTCTGTCCTGTTTCCTTGCTGTAGGGTGGTCGTGGTAACGATGGCAACTCTGGCCCTGCTGGACCTCCAGTAAGTGTTACTTTAAGTATTATTCTTATTAAATACTGAATAATAAAACATTGTCTTATAAGTACAAATATAAATATTAGCTTTGATGGTGGATTATTCATGGTAGCTTAACACTTTCTATAAGCTCACATGAAGAATGTAAAAGTTTAAAACTTGTGTGACTTGATGCTTTTGGTGGAAGTTGAATGTAAGTTTTTCTTTGATTGGATTTTCTCTTTTAGGGACCCACTGGCCCTAGTGGTCCTCCTGGATTCCCTGGTGCTGCTGGAATTAAGGTAAAGCTTAAGCCTCTCCAACACACACACAAACACACACACATCATCATCATCATCATCATCACCATCATCATCATCATCACTACAGTACTCATTTGCTGTATTTATTCTCCTGATTCTGTAGTGTCAATTACGCAGAATTATACGTAAAAGATTTCCTCTTGTGACACTTTTTAGACATTTTTGGAGAAAAGTAGAATCTTACACATAAACTTTGCTCTGATTTCTGCAATTTTAAATTCAGATTAATAACTATCTATTTTCCTTTTAAATTATTAAAATTCTCATAGCTTAGCTTATTTGGCTTGACCTCAAACAAAAAGGGCATTTGAGGCTGACCAGCCCCTCATATCAGATGCAATGATGTAGGAAGTGAACATATTAGGCATGGTTTCATTTGGATCACAGAGAAAGGGCATCTACATTAACCTCTTCCCCCCTGTGCAGGGAGAGACTGGCCCCTCTGGAGGCCGTGGCTCTGAGGGACCTCAGGGAGCCCGTGGTGAGCCTGGTAACCCTGGACCTGCTGGAGCTGCTGGACCCGCAGTGAGTGAATATGTTTGTTTATTTGTTTGTTTGTTTGTTTATTTCTAATGAACAGATTTGAGTCTAAACTTATCTCTTCTGCTTCTTTTTCTAGGGTCCTCCTGGTAATGATGGCAGCCCTGGTGGCAAGGGTTCTCCTGTAAGTAATTTAATCATATCATTATGATTAGACATTACAATAGAGCACTCTTCATAACCATTATTATGCATTAATACTGACATTAAATCTTGAATGATCTTTAAATTTTTAACGAGCAGATTGCTTTAATGATGATTTCTGAAGAACATTAATGCTACAGCGTTATAAGTCATTACAAGTCTTATATAGACCTGTCAATGTGTTTGTTAAGGTGAAAGCAGCTTGATTTACCAAAAAAAACAAAACATGATATTTGGTTAGACAGTTGTCATTTCATGTCAAGAATGTTTCCTAGATCCTTCAAAAAAATACAAATTCGCTTCTCATTTCTCGGAACATTTGTAGGGTGCTGCTGGTATTACTGGTGCTCCTGGTTTCCCTGGCACTCGTGGACCTGCTGGACCTGCTGGACCTCTCGGTGCTGGTGGACCTAAGGGTCTCAATGTATGTACGCATTTGTCTGAACATTACTAAATTACTACCACTACTAACTAACTAGTCTAGGTTTCTAACACCTATAGCCAAAATGATGTTTTAAATCAAGCTAATTCATAGATGGCCCTGATTTTATAACCCTCTAAACATTCATGGGTATGATTAGTATATTTTTCATTTCATATTAGAAAAGATTAATAGGTTCTGGTGTTTTTGCCGATCACAGGGTGATACTGGTGCCCCGGGACCCAAAGGAGAGCCTGGTCCTAAGGGAGAGCCTGTGAGTATGCTTAACGTTTAGCAAGAGATATACATGATAGCTGATGGCATCTAAAAGTGTTGATCTGATTCACTACCTTTCTGTTATACAGGGACCATCTGGACCTCAGGGTCTTGCTGGAGCTCCTGGTGATGAGGGAAAGAGAGGAGCTCGTGGTGAGCCTGGCGGTCCTGGACCTGTTGGACCTCCTGGAGCTCGTGTAAGTTTAACATATAATATTCGATATGTTCTGTCGAACACAATGTTCGATTTGTGTTACAGCACTTTTCTCTTCCCAACATGACAGATCCTTCAGAAATAATCAGGACTTATTTGTGACAGATACACAAAGGGAATGTGAAGACAGGCCTAAATTGTTTTTTGTATACGATACAACAACCAAAATCAAAGCTAGTGCAGTTACTCCAGTCCTGCAGTAATGTACTGCTAGTGCATCCTTCGATTGGAACTATTTTAACCAAACCACTATTCAAATAAATACATTTTAATGCATATTCATAAATATAAACAGAGTAAAAAACTGCATGCACAATTTTTTTATCTTCCTTTAATTCTTTCTTTCTTTATTCTTCTTATTATTATTATTAATATTTTTTTTGTCTTCAAACAGGGTGCCCCTGGCAATCGCGGTTTCCCTGGAACTGAAGGTGCACCAGGCCCCAAGGTAAGTCTTTCAAATAAATAAATCATCATTTATTTATCAGTCACATATCAATGATAAGTGATAAATCATCATTCCTGCACTGTAGAACAGTGAAAATGTGCTGAACGTATGCCTGAAGCAGGCTCTACACAAAGCCTATATGAAATGGTCAGAATTTCTGCCCCTCTTACTCCCCCCCCATTGTTTCAAAATGAGGTAACATAAAGTAACAACATTTTTTGAGGATTTATTCGGTCGTAGTTATTCTCAGAACATCATTCTGAAGACATCTAAAATTTCTCACATGTGAGTCTGTAGAGCTGTCCATGGTGCTGGATTAGAGCAGTCACAGCGTTGCACATCAATCAAGGGAGTATAAAGATAGATATCAATAAGTATGCATTTTCTTGTATCACAGGGAGCCCCCGGTGAGCTTGGATCCAACGGACCTGCTGGAGCTCAGGGAGCCACCGGAGAGTCTGGCCGACCCGGAGAGCCTGGACTTCCTGGATCCAAGGTATGATTCTTGTCCTTTTTTTTTATCTTGATGATTATTTCCACATTTCTAGTCTTATCTTATGGTCCTATGTCTCCTATTAAGGGTGTGACTGGTGCCCCTGGTGCCCCTGGACCTGATGGCAAAGCTGGACCTGCTGTAAGTCAAGTTCACAAATTAATATATATATATATATATATATATATATATATATATATATATATATATATATATATATATATATTGTATAAATATATATTGTATAAATATATTATTTGAATGTAACATTACTCATGGTACTCATGTAAGGAAATATTAACTACTTGTCATACAGGGCAGTGGGTAGTATTTTGCACACACTTGGTACTAGGTTGTTTCCGCAGGAGTTGAGCACTGTTGATTCTTTTACAGGGTGCTGCTGGTCATGATGGTGCTTCTGGACCTCCCGGCCCTGCTGGATCTCGTGGTCTTCCTGGTGTGATGGGATTCCCTGGACCTAAGGGAGCTGATGTACGGAAAGAGAAAACAACCAGCACACCAAACTATCACCATCCTAGTTCTTGTTTAATGTTACTGATAAAATTAGTGAATTGCATTCTGGCTAACTCATTGAGTTATGTTTCATTTGCAGTTAGTAAACTTGCAGCCTGAAAACTGATGTGAAGCTAAAAAAAAGAAAGATCCTGAGAAATAATTCCAGTTTTATTCTCTCGTAGGGTGAGCCTGGTAAATCTGGTGAGAGAGGAGTTGAAGGACCCGTTGGTTCAGTGGTGTGTACTCTTTTGTCTTCCATTGTGTACCTGAGAAAATTTTAATCACAAAAAATTGCATTTCATACCATTTGGCATTTTGAAGTCAATATAAACCTGAGTAATTTTTAATTGATCTTTTAAAGGGTGCCCCTGGAAAAGATGGCGATGTGGGTGCTCCTGGACCTAGTGGACCTGCTGTAGGTTGATCATAGAGATTATTTTTTTTATTGTATTATTTGTATTGATTTTTTTTAATGTTACACATTATCTAACAATTCAATTCAAAAACAATTCTCTATTCTCACTGTTTCCAATGTTTCCTGTTATAGGGACCTGCTGGAGATAAAGGAGAACAAGGACCTGCTGGATCTCCTGGATTCCAGGTAACTGTTGACCTGCATACCAGAACATGATCTCATGTGTTAGCATCATTACTGAAATGTTTTTATTAATAAAGTTAAAAATAGGAACAATCAATCACTGTTATATTTCTATTACTTTTGCAGGGTCTTCCTGGAGCTCAGGGTGCCACTGGTGAGACTGGCAAGGCTGGTGAGCAGGTGAGTGTGGTGGAATTGTAATATCCTTGAATTATAATGTAAGATTTAGACCTTTTATCTGTTACGTTCTTGTGGTTTTTTTTAAGTATAGGGCTAGCATAGACAACCAGGGGATTATCTTACATTATCCTAGTATTAACTGTTAATACTGTCTGTTTCTCTGAGTAGGGTTTGCCTGGTGAGGTTGGTGTTCCTGGACCTTCTGGACCCAGAGTAAGTATCAATGTTTCCTTCTAGAAAATTATTAAGAACCTGCTATTATTCTAGCAATATTTGGTGTTAAAATTTAAATCCTTTTACCTCAGGGTGATAGAGGTCTTCCTGGTGAGCGTGGTACCCCAGGCTCTGCTGGCCCCACCGGTCCTCGTGGCTCTCCTGGATCTCCTGGTAACGATGGTGCTAGGGTAGGTTTGCATGGCTTGTAGCTTCAAAAGAAACCGGAATATAATCTGCATACATCTGTGGAAGAATAAGTGTATGTGTGTGTGTTTAGGGAGATGCTGGTGCTGCTGGAGGTCCTGGTGGTGTGGGTGGTGCTGGTCCTCAAGGAATGCCCGGAGAGCGTGGCTCTAGCGGACTTCCAGGCGCAAGAGGAGAAAGAGTGAGCACTGAATATCACCTTTTCATATTATCCTACTCTTGAGCTAAAAAGCTTTTGGATTGGAAGGGACAGCTCCATCCATGACAAGGACAGACACTGTGTCTCAAACTCCAGAATAGCGCCTGTTGTATTCTATTAAGCTACTTGAGTTAAGTTACTTGTATACAGCCATAATTATGGTTTACAAATGCACAGAGCCAAGTTTAAAATCAGCTGTATTATACCAATATTTAAATGGGTTTTAAATCTGTGGTGATGCCGTGTAGCACTGAAAAAGAGAAAAATAAATGCAAAAAATGTAAAGGTTCAACGTCAAAATTTTAACATTTAATCAGTTTACATTAATAAAATCAGTTACAGAAGAAAAATGTATATAGACATAATGGAAACATCTATATCATCCCTTCATATTACTCATATCTCCAAGCCTTAATTTAGGATAGATAGATAGATAGATAGATAGATAGATAGATAGATAGATAGATAGATAGATAGATAGATAGATAGATAGCCTTTCACTTGAGATTGAATAACGATGCATGATGACTTGTGCTGAATTCCGTTGATAGGGAGACGCTGGACCTAAAGGGCCTGATGGTGCTCCTGGTAAGGATGGTCTGCGTGGTTTGACTGGTGCCACTGGTTCCCCTGGACCTTCTGGTTCTTCTGGAGAAAAGGTTAGCAAAGTTAACTGGTTTACTTTTTTTTTGTTTAGTAGAAAGTAAACACCAGTTAGAAACCAGTGCATGTATATTAGGATTATTAGAAGAATATTTGATTGTGAGTATTTGATTGTTACTTGTCAAGATCACTAAGCCCATTCCATCCCATTTTATTTTATAGGACAATATTATTTCCATGACCACATCATGATAATTGAATTCAGAGTTAATGCACCACTTTTTAAACCATTTCTGTTCAAAGAATATCCTAATCTTTCTTTATGTTGCTTAGCAACTAACTGTTTCTTTTAGACAGATTGGACTGCATGGTGAAAAGTTTGTTTATTGTAAATACTATTAATAATACCTATTATGTAATTATCTATTAAATGCATATATTTTCTTGCATTTATTTAACCTCGACTGGCTTATTGCTTTTAGTGTAGAATCTTCATCTTAATTTCCTAGCCACATTGGCAATGTTAATATAAACACAGATTCTTGAAGATCCTTTAGATGGTAGCTGGTCATGTGGTCATCTGGTCATGTGACTAAACTGTAATATAACATAACATTTGATAGCATTTTTTTGCTCCCATTTCAAATCTGCTATTTTGACAAGACAGAATTCGTTCACTTTGCCTGTAGTGTGTGTGTGTGTGTGTGTGTGTGTGTGTGTGTGTGTGATTATCATGTCATTAACAGTCAAGTGCAATGGCATGTAATGAATTTTCTTTACTACTGTTCTTGCCATATAAAAATAGTCAGATTGTTAAAAATGGAATTAACAAAAAAAAATCGAAATACAATAAAATAGAATATATATAAGGAAATATATTGAAATAAATTGACAATATGGAATATGAAATAACATGCATGTCCTGTCCTGATGCAGGGTGAGTCTGGACCTGTAGGACCCGCTGGATCTACTGGACCTCGTGGTGGCCCTGTGAGTTGGCGCAGTGTGTTCTCAATATGAATTATCACACTATGAATTACCACATGACATGAGAGGAAGGAACAACAGTGAAAACTGAGTGCACCATGCTCAGCAGACATGTTAGGTTGATCTTGGCTTTATCTCATATTATATATTTATCTCTATATTTGGGCACGTATGTAGGAGCTTCGTTCATGATAGATCATGGATGTTTCAGGATAGACACTGACTATTGAGACATATGGCTTAACTAAATAGAATTGGAAATGCTGGACAAATTCAGTAGATCCAAAAATTATTAACACCTGACCATCCCACGTATATCAGCTTCTTGAACATTGCATTCCAGATTTAGTTCATTCTTTGCCTTTATAATAACATGCACTCTTCTTTGAAGGCTTTCCACTACATGTTGGAGCCGTGGGGAATTGTGATCATTCAGATACAGGAGCATTAGTGATATCAGATACTGATGTTGTAAGAGTGAAGAGGTCTGGGGTTTCAGTCGGCGTTCCAGTTCATTCCGAAGGTGTTTAGTTGGTTGAGTCAGAGTCAGGGATCTGTGCAGGACACTCGAGTTCTTTTACTCCAACCTTAACACACCATGTCTTCATGGAGCTTTGTGCACAGGGGCTTTGTCATGCTACAGCACACAAAGACATTCTATACAATTGTGTGCTTCCAGCTTTGTGGCAACAGTTTGGGGAAGAACCACATACAGGTGTGATGGTCGGGTGTCCACATACTTTTGGCCATAAAAATTATACATACAATTATACATGTCATATCATATCAACAGATCATCACATAACAATTCCTTCAGAACTGGAATATCAAACAGTTTATAAATTCCTTAGCTAGCTAATGCTGATGGTAATCATATCATTTTCTCTGACCCAGGGTGACCGTGGTGAGCCTGGACCTCCTGGACCTGCTGGATTTGCTGGACCTCCTGTGAGTGCTCTAACATTCTCTCTAATTAAATAAGAAATATGGTCAATTATATTTCAGGCAATATCCAGTATAGAGATAGAAATAGAAGTTTTTGCTTTTTACCCTGACATAGGGTGCAGCTGGTCAGCCTGGAGCCAAGGGTGAGCATGGTGACTCTGGACCTAAAGGTGATGCTGGAGCTCCTGGACCTGCCGGAATTGTCGGTGCTGCCGGACCTCAGGTACTGAGTCGAAAGCTTATATCATAAGCATGTGTGTAATCAGATAAATGCACAAGCACAAATGTATATAAATGTTTCTCGTTTCTTTATCCAGGGTCCATCTGGTCCTACTGGAGCCAAAGGTGCTCGTGGTGGTGCTGGACCTCCTGTAAGGACCTGTTTTTAACACTTAACTACATTGTCATATATAAATTGCTTATATGCTAACAAGTGTTATACAGATAAGTCATTGGCAGTGTGTGTTTTTATTTTTTATAGGGTGCCACTGGATTCCCTGGTGCTGCTGGTAGAGTTGGACCTCCCGGCCCTGCTGTAAGTTACTTCATCACAATCACCATCGACATTTTCAGTGTGGTCATACCTGCAGTCCCTTCCCAAGAAGGCATTATTATAAGCTTGTAGCATATTAGCTGAAAAACTGACATTTCTCATCTGCTCATGGATCTCTTCCTCCTAGGGCATTGCTGGACCTCCTGGTCCCGTTGGCCCAGGTGGTAAAGAAGGACAACGTGGTTCCCGTGGTGAGCGGGGAGCACCTGGCCGCCCTGGTGAGGTTGGTGCTGCTGGACCCCCAGGACCTTCTGGAGAGAGAGGTTCTGCCGGTTCTGACGGATCTGCTGTATGTAACTCCTTCACTCTCATCTATTCAGTTTGAATTATATGATATATTTTGTAATAAGGGACATTGACATTAGACCCAAAGAAGCATTTTATCCCTCAGGCACTTTTTAGTTAAAACTTTTTTGTCTTTGTACCATTGTGTGGAACAAATTATTTTAACAAATTATTATATTTGGAGCTTCATGGGCATTGGTGGCTCAGTGGTAGTTTTTTCACCTACCATGCGGAACGCTCAGGTTCAAACCCCAGCCACTGGCTGCAGTGCTGGTCTCAAGCCTGGAAAAAATGGGAGGGTTGTGTCAGGAAGGGCATCTGGTGTAAAACCTATGCCAAGTTGTTGTGTGGACCAGTTGGTCCGCTGTGGTGACCCCAAACAGGGAGCACCTGAAAGAAACTTCTATTATATTTGGAGCTTCATTAGTTAAGAAATGAAATATTCTCACTCTCTGTCCACACAGTATAACAAGATTTAATACCATTTGATTTGTTTCTTCTCTAGGGTGCCCCTGGTGCCCCTGGACCTCAGGGTATAAATGGAGGCGGTGGTATTTCTGGTAGCCCTGGACAAAGAGGAGAGAGAGGCATGCCAGGTCCTTCTGGCCCATCTGTGAGTCTTGATCTAACTAAGAAAACATAGGGCTTCAGTTACTTTCTAATCAAGACCTACCACAAGTCTACATCTTATTGTGTATCCTCCATTTAGGGAGAGCCAGGTAAACAGGGACCTACTGGTGCAGTAGGTGAGCGTGGACAACCTGGCCCAATGGGACCACCTGGTCTGAGTGGAGGTCCTGGTGAGGCTGGCCGTGAGGTAAGAAAACCACCTTTATAGATTTGCACATCCATATAGCATTAATAGAAAAACACTGGTAGCTGCAAAAATATGAAAAAGCAACTAGCATTGGAGCAGTCTTATTTTGTACTCTAACATAACGAACAGTCTGGTTTGTGGGTTGGCATGGTGATATTATTTAAATAAATTAACTTCCATTTCCTGTTTACCGTTACAGGGTAGCACTGGTCATGATGGTGCCCCTGGTCGTGATGGTGCAACTGGCCCCAAGGTGATTTATACTTATACTTATACAGCAGAACTTTCAAGCTTGTATTGAGTATCATACCCTTCCTTTTAAAAGAACAAATATTTCAAAGGACATGGTAGTCCTGAATTATGCACAGTAAATTTCGGTAACGTAATAAATACTCCAGGAAAAATAATAGATTACTGCAGCATGTGTGTACAGTAAGCATCATGAAGAAGTTCCAATTTTTCTGTTTACCTCAGGGAGACCGTGGTGAGTCTGGACATCCTGGAGCTCCTGGAGCTCCTGGACCCCCTGGACCTCCTGGCCCTGTTGGACCATCTGGCAAGCCTGGAGATCGTGGAGAGGCTGTGAGTTCCAAGTTTATTTAGATGGGCTCCTTTTAAAGGGTTGTCATTGGCTTACAACTGATATAAACTTATATTTTACATATTGATATTAATGTTATCATTAATAATAGTGCATAGTTTACTCAAATGTGTTTCTCTCTCTCTCTCTAGGGTCCTGCTGGCCCTGCCGGTATTTCAGGTCCCGCTGGTGCACGTGGTGCCGTGGTGAGTGCAACAAAGCTTCCATTTTTTGCACATCAAATAACACTTTTACTTAGGAAAAGTATTTTGATGTATGTATATACACCTATATCTATCTCTAGGGCCCTGCTGGTGCTCGTGGAGACAAAGGTGAGGCTGGAGAGACTGGAGAGAGAGGCATGAAGGGACACCGTGGCTTCAGTGGCATGGCTGGACTGCCTGGACCTGCTGTGAGTGTCAAATCTAGTGAGATAAAGAGCCACTCAGCTCAACAAACCTTCAGAGAAATATTACTAGATTTTAGATGCAATGTGCACTGTGTTTTATTTCATTCAGTATGTTAATCTTTGGGGTTGAGAAATTTAGCAATACATTTCTTATTGTTTTGTGTACCTTTAGGGCCACCCTGGTGAGCCAGGACCTGCTGGACCCACTGGCCCTGCTGGACCTCGCGTAAGCAAGAGATTCTGAGAAAATAATTATTGTCCAGTTAACTGGTCATTTCAATGCTGACTGCTACTGTCATTCCTGTTATAGGGACCTGCTGGCTCTACTGGTGCTCATGGTAAAGATGGCATGAACGGTATTCCTGGACCTGTTGGACCTCCTGGACCTCGTGGACGCACTGGAGAGATGGGATCTGCTGTGAGTAGCTTAATCTCTTTTTAATTCATCCCACTTTTCCCTTTATCCATCTAGTCTTTGCCTTTGGCGGCCCCTGAAGTCCTGACCCACCTTTGTTTTTATAGGGTGCCCCTGGTCTTCCCGGACCCCCAGGTCCTCCCGGTCCTGCAGGCATTGGTGAGCCATTCCCCTTCATGCCCCAGCCTGAGAAGGCAGCTGACCCATTCCACGGCTACAGGGCTGATGAGGCTAGTGTGCAAGACCGTGATGCTGAGGTGGATTCCTCCCTCAAGACTATCAGCCAGAAGATCGAGAACATCCTCAGCCCCGAGGGAACCAAGACAAACCCAGCTCGCATGTGCCGTGACCTCAGGATGTGTCATCCCGAGTGGAAGAGCGGTAAGTCCAGAAATATCTAGAGAAATTTAATGTCATTTCCTAGACATTTAGGGAAGAAGCTAAGCAAGAAACTAGGTGAAACATTCATATTTTTGAATGTTGTAGTCTTTAAAATACTGAAAACTATCCTAAAAACAAGCAGTCCACTGAGGAATTAGCAAAGAAACTTTTTAATTTTTGACTTTAAACGTAATTCATTTGTCAGATCATTTTTATTTTCTACACAACCAGCTTCTAAATAAGAACTTTAACCTCAGTCTTCAGTCTCCAACTCTTCTCTACAATCTTCTGTTCATTGCTAAAGGTCCCTACTGGGTGGATCCCAACCAGGGATCTCCTCTGGATGCCATCAAGGTCTTCTGCAACATGGAGACTGGTGAGACCTGTGTCAACCCAACTCGTTCCAGCATTCCTCTGAAGAACTGGTACATCAGCAAGAACATCCGTGAGAAGAAGCACGTCTGGTTCGGCGAGTCCATGCCTGATGGCTTCCAGGTAGGAGACGATGATGTAGACGAAGACTAGAGATTAGTGAATAGAGAGAAATAGTGAAATGAAAGAAGAATGGCTAGATTATGGGTGTGTCTGAAAGGTTTAAAGACGCCAAATTACATTTAAATCGGATGTTTGTATATAGTTCAGCCTTCCAAGGTGCCTTCATGTGAATGGACCTCTGGACTACTCTATAAATTAAAAACAAACCAAAAAAAGCATCAGTGAAGTTGTTTTGAGGGCAAATAATTTACTGGTAATCATTATTTTTGCTTTAGATTGTATTTCTAATGAGAAAGTCAAATATGTACGCTCTTTTAGCTCCAGCAATATGATTCCATCTCACCTAATGGATGTTAAGTTTGGTTGGTAAGCATCAGGGTATGTTGGTAACCTGGCATCATGGTGGCATCGGACCGTCTCAAACCATTAACTTCCAAGTGCAGCAAGTTCAAGACGCATCTTATGTACATCCTGAATGCTATACACTAAACCCATGCTCTCCAAATGAATGGATTAAACCTAGCTCTCTGTCTCCGTCCACAGTTCCAGTATGGCAGTGAGGGCTCAGACTCTGAGGATGTGAGCATCCAGATGACCTTCATGCGCCTGATGTCCAACAAGGCATCTCAGAACATCACGTACCACTGCAAGAACAGCATTGCCTACATGGACGAGACCTCAGGCAACCTGAAGAAGGCTCTGCTCCTGCAGGGATCCAACGATGCCGAGATCAGGGCCGAGGGCAACAGTCGCTCCACGTATACAGTCACCGAGGACGGCTGCACGGTGAGAACTCGCTCTTTTCTCTCAGCATCAGTCTCACATCGCTTCTCGCTTGTTGTTTTCTCTGTCACTACTAGTCACTATCTACTATTATATACTTTATTATATATTTTACTATTATATACTACTTTCTTTCATTTGTTCTTTTGATTCTGTCCTTTCGAGCTCTCTATCTGATATTTACAACTAGACTGTGAAGGAGGAAATAGACCAGTCATCTACATCATCATATTTTTTGATCTTCTATCTTTTAGTTGTTCAGCTTATTTACTAGTTTCACTTGTAAGGATTGTCATAAAGGCAGTGTCTCCTGCGCCGTTCTGGCTCTTGATGTTAATTGACTATTTCCCCCTTCTTGTCCCCACAGTCGCACACTGGCACTTGGGGCAAGACAGTCATCGAATATCAGACAACGAAAACATCTCGTCTTCCCATCATTGACATTGCTCCTATGGACATTGGTGCTCCCAATCAGGAATTCGGCATAGAAGTTGGCCCAGTCTGCTTCTTGTAAAAAGATAAATCTGGACATTAAAAATGTTGTCGTTTTGTTTCTAGCAATCATCTCCAAATCTTTTTCTATGCATTAAAAAAAAAAAAACTCATTCGGCTGCAATCAGTCCACGTGCTTACACTTTAACATCCTTGAGGACGGTGCTTGTTGTGATCTCGAGAGACGTTCTGCTTTTCTTTTTTTTTTTTAAGAAAATAATTTTGAGGACCACTATTGCCAATCAGCGTCAACATCACGGACACTTAGTGAGAATTTTTTGAGTCATTTGGCAACAAGAAAATAATATATACCTGTACTTAAAGTAAAGTGTAAGATCACCCCCTTCAAAGATTCCACAAAAGAGCAAACAACCCAAAGGGCATGAGAATACCGGTGACGTTTTTTTTTTTTTAATTTTTGCCACTGCAGAAGGACAATGAAAAAACACACAAGTGCTAATGTACCATTTTCTGGTGTTGAATAAATCTGAAAAATGACAATTAAGTGTCTTGTTCTTCCAGCCAAAGGGGGAAAGATGTCATCATCCCATCATTGTGTCACACAGGCTCTAGGCTCAAACTTGTAATGGCTACCTCAGGACAACAAATCATGTTACCTATGGGTGTTTGGGGGACACTAAGGCAGGTTATATAACCACTCAAAAAAAAAAAAAAGAAAGAAAGAAAAAAAAGAAAAGAGCATTAACAAACTAAAGTCACGAGTAACATTTGTGAAAAGGTGCTACTTTCCTCTCCAGGTCCTAACTGTGGTGTATATGTGTTTGACCAAAAGAACAGAAAATGCTCATTTTTTTTTTTTTTTTTTTAGTTTGTTTTGTTTCTGTCTCTTGTGCTTTTTGGGACCTGTTTGGTGCTATTTCATCTTGTTGTCAATGTGATGCAATTTGTTTCTCTCATTATATTGTTGGCTGAAGAAAAATAAAAGCTGAATGCGAGTGCTTACTGTAGGTGAGTGAAGTAGGTGGACCGATTGCCGGATCTTTGATTCCCAGGTTTCCCCGTAATCTTTGGGGAAATCTTTATTTGTGTCTGCACACGGCCCCCCGACTGTCAATTTTTTTCATTTTCTCCTCTTCAATTTCGTTTTTTTTTCCTATTTTTTTTTTTTTTTCGGTAAATAAGGCGGCACAGAAAGAAAACCACAACCAGACACTTTAATGGTTCCAAACAGAGGATCTGTACTTATTTTGTACATGTATAATATTTCGAGATGTTTTTAATTATTTTGGATGCTGAAATAAAGCATGTTTTAAAGTGGTCAAAGGAATGTTCGGCATGTCATCTTCTTGCCATCGCCTTCCTATAAAATTAAGCTTAATCTTTACTGCTTATGTTCAGTTAGCTGAATAATATTTGATTTACTGGACTGACATATTTGCACAGTTGGCTGAACGGAGGATAGGTTTTTCTCATGGGACATATACATAAAATAAAATAAAAACACATTCTACAGGTATCTATTCATATATTTTCCTATATAAATATACGGAATAAATGAAATACAGATTTCAAACGTTAGCAATATAGCTAAAAGAGGCAACTGGTGCACTTAAAGCCACAGGGACTGCAACTTTTCTATAACTGCAAAACAGAGTGGCGGAAAACAGTACGCCTGTTAAAATGAGCTGAAACACACAATGCAGATCAGAAGAAATCAAATCAGAGCGAAAAGAAAAGAAGAAAAAAAAAGCTCTCCAGCAAATCCAGATCTTCATTCCCTAAGAAAGGAGAAAAAGAGCTCCATGTTTATAGTCACGCAGCTGGATCGTTACGTCAATGATCTGAAGTGAAAAAGAACAGAGATTTGGATTACCTGGGCAGTGTGTCAACATTAGGCTCCCTAAAACAAGAAGAAGAAGAAGAAGAAGAAGAAGAAGAAGAAGAGAAACATTCCAATAAAATTATTTCCAAATCATAAATGGGCATTTATGCATCACAAAAGGCAAGGAAAGTTCAACTGGATAGCATTTCATCCATTAGAAGTCATTCAAAAAGGAAACATAAAAAGTATATTGAGAAAGAAAATCTACTTAAAATTGAAGGGCAATATGAATGTAGGCACACACAAAAAAAAAAGATCAGTTCTGTGACTATGAGGAAGAGAATGAAATGATTTTAGACCTGGATTATTGCTCTCTGTTCAGCAGAATCTGTAAACAGACTCGTTGCAAGGTTTTGTTAAAGTCCAAGCGTTATCGCGGTTAAGAGCGTCCTCTGCTGTCAGATAAGTGATGTGCGCTTAAACGCAACAGCACAAATATTCAAGTGCAAAAGCAATAATTCCTTACTGCTGGGCCATGATGAGCGGGATATGGATGCTGTCGGAGGGATACTCCGGTGGTGCCCTCTCCCCGGTCCGGGTGTTAAACATAGGCAGTGTGGACAGGGGCTGTGGTACGCTATTGCGGTTTCCGGTCATGTTCCGCAGCTCACTGCTGTTATCATGGATGGTGTGGTGATGATAAAGCTGGAGCCTGAGCATTACAGATTACAGAGGGATGAGAGAGAAAAAAAAAAAGTGAGTACAAATGCAGTGTGGAAAAGAAGAGAAATAAGAGGTGGCATAGGGTAAGGACAGACACTTATGAAAAGAAAGAAATAAATTTTAAAAATGCACCTCTAATAAATTGGTCACCTCTAACAAATAAATAAATAGATAAATAAATAGATTAATAAATATCTGGCAACCGTGGATGTGTAAACTAAACACAGTTCATTTTAATAATCTGAATGGACAACAGAGAAAATCAGCACCTGCTTAACCAGACTCAGAATAAATACTGACAACTTTTGAACTTGTCAAAACATTCATGAAGTTATCTAATCATCCAATCATGGTGAAGCAGCACAATGACTAGATCAGACTCTTTCATCATTCGAATGTTTGATGTGAACATCAACTGATGCTCTTGACCTGTATCTGTAGCTGATTAGATAACGGCTATGAATGTGAGGGTGTTCCTAATAAAGTGGACAGCTACCTACTAATGACTCCACAGTCTGGTATCGTTGCTATCATTACTACTGCACTAGAAAGCGTGAAGAGAAAACTAAGATAGTCATGTTGCGTACGTACTCTGGAGTCACGGCATCCCGTTTCTGACTGGAAAGAAAAAGGAAAATGGAAGAGTAAGTCCGTGTACACTCGTAGACGTTCCTTATTTCAGAAGTATATTTTACTGGTCAGGAATGAAGCGAACTTACACTCCTTCTCTCCTGCAGCACATCACGTAAGCTAGAATGAGGCAGAGGAGGATGGCGAGGATGAAGGGCACGATAACGGTAACGATGTAGTCAGGGGCAAAGTCTCTATCAGATAGAGAGTCAGGTGGCATAAACTCTCCTCCCGTGTCCAGAATTCCTGAACCCATGGTCGGGGCCGGAGGAGGCGCAGGCATGGATGAATTAATCTGAGGAAAAAAATAGAAATGACTGATGACTAGAGTATATATACCTGACATTCAGCCATAACATTATGACCCCCTGCCTAATATTGTGTTGTCCCCCTTTTGCTACAAAAACAGCCCTGACCCCTTGAGGCATGGACTCCACTAGATCCCTGAAGGTGTGCTGTGGTATCTGGAACCAAGATCTTAGCAGCAGATCCTTTAAGTCCTGTGAGTTGCAGGACTTAAAGGATACTTAAAGGATACTTTTGATAGATACTGACCACTGCAGACCAGGAACACCCCACAAGAGCTGCAGTTTTGGAGATGTTCTGATCCAGTGGTCTAGCCATCACAATTTGGCCCTTCAGCAAACTCGCTCAAATCCTTACGCTTGTCCATTTTTCCTGCTTCTAACACATCAAGTGATTGCCTCACTTTCCCTGTTCACTGAGTTTATACCCCATGCCCAAGACCAACAATAATTCTGATCCATTTGGATTGAAACACACAATCCTTAGATCTTTAAGCTTAAACTGTGACTTCATTCAATCAATCATTGTCTGTACCGCTTATCCGATCTATTCTCGGGTCACGGGGAGCCTATGCCTATCTCAGGCGTCATTGGGCATCAAGGCAGGATACACCCTGGATGGAGTGCCAACCCATCACAGGGCACACACACTCTCTCTCTCATACAATCACACACTACGGACAATTTAGAGATGCTAATCAACCTACAATGCATGTCTTTAGACCGGGTGAGGCAACCCCAGAGTCAACCCCAGAGGCAACCCCAGAGGCAACCCCAGAGGCACGGGGAGAACATGCAAACTCCACACACACATGGCGGAGGCGGGAATTGAACCCCCAACCCTGGAGGTGTGAGGCAAACGTGCTAACCACCAAGCCACCGTGCCCCCGACTTCATATCATTGATACATAATCTTAACCTTTCAGCCATGGCTGCTCACACTTGGTGATGGTGTGAAAGCTTACCAGAGATGACTTGCACCAGGTCACACAATTAGCAGGGATACGGCACACTCTGCATTCTCCGGGGAATTTCCCTCCAGCCTCACACTCTCGCTGATGATCTGCTGTCTGCAGCTTCAGCAGACATGTGGAGTAGGGTTGATCTGACCCCAGCTTCACATACACACTGACACACACACACACACACACACACACCTTTACAACCCCTGAATGAATCTTATAAAATCAGCAATTTTATTTATTATTTATTATTATCTAAAAGAATGACATCATATTTTTTATCTGTTTATTGCTACATTTTATTGAATGTCCCATTCCTTAGAGAAGTAATAAACTCTCTGATCAATGTACATAAACACAACTTGTTACGCAACATGTTAGCAGAACCTGAAAGAGCTGCAAAGTCGTCTATCTAAGACTTTCTCATGACGGAGAATTTACCGACTGTTACGAATCCCTGACACTGGAGACTCCTTCCATTTAAATAAATGATAAGATGCTAACTTCCTTTGTTCACACAACACCATTTTTATTTTGTTTATTGTAGGCCTTAGATGATGTAGATTGTCTTGTCCTTGTAAATAAACTGTTACTATAGAAACCTTGACATTAGAGTGAGAAAAATTTTGAACATTTACCAGAATACACTTTAACTCACCCCTCATAGTGTCCTGGCAGAGGCAGAGGGACACGTCCACCACGGTCCAGAGCAGAGGTGATGTTAACATATTCGAGTCGATCCGTTCCCCAGATCATCTGGATGTCCTGCATTATCTCTTCCTGAACGTCACGCGGTAAGACCTTCTCAATCTCCCTCAAACCGATGAAGAATTCAGCCTGGTAAGGCAGCAGTTTAACTGGGAGCAAAAACAGACTCGATTTATTTTTTGTTTTGATTTGTAAAGCACTTTTAACAATGGACAATGTCACAAAGCAGCTTAAACTTTGATTTATCTCTAACGGGCAAGCCACAAGCGCCGGTGGTGAGGTTCTATCTACAGAGAATTTCTATCCCATTTTAAGATTGTGTAAGAGTGTGTGTTTTTTTTTACCTGCAGGCCCAACGTTTAGAATAAGGCGTTCCTTGACAGTTTCATAACTTCGTTTATTTGTCACATAAATCTGTGAAAAAGGAGGACAGGCATCACTGATAGAAAATACTGACTTTACATGAATTCAACCTTTAGGTCAATCAGACGTTTTTGCACCTCTATGATGTTCTTGCCCAGGTCTTCGGGCAGCGGTGTGCCGTACAGGAAGCCGTTGTCGTATAGATGCCGCTGTGTGAAGCGCAGCCAGCGGGGCAGGTCTGGGAACTGCTGCTTGTTGCACTTGAACACTATGGGGTCATTATGCATACGTCCTGGTTACACAGAGGGAGATGATAAAGGGATACAGACAGGATAATAAGGAAACATGGAGTCTCAGAGTTTGATACACAGATCAGGTATAACATTGTGAGCAGTGAGAGGTGAAGTGAAGAAGACTGATGATCTCCTCATCATGGCACCTGTTAGTGGGTGGGATATATTAGACAGCAAGTGAACATTTTGTCCTCAAAGTTGATGTGTTAGAAGGAGGAGAAATGGGCAAGCGTAAGGATTTGAGCGAGTTTGACGAAGGGCCAAATTGTGATGGCTAGACCACTGGATCAGAGCTTTAGCTAAGCAAAGCGTCATTCAGCTTCAAAAATGGATCGGAAGGAAAGGAGAAATCATTTCGCTCGCAAATATAAACGTGGGAATAGTAATAGAATAGACGTCCTCACTGACTGTGTGGTTTAATATTCTATTACAGCTTACCATAGTAGTGAAAGTTTTCAAACTCATTCTGGTAGATTTCTCTCTGGAGTTCGTATACGAACAGCTGACCCACAGAGGCGTGCACTATGATGTCCGCTCGGACCACCAGCAAGCAGACAGTACACACTGCAGAGAGATAAAATGCTGCGTCATTTATATTTATTCACTGGACAGAATCTTTTAGATTGAGGAAGAAGCTTGTACAAGCACAGGAGGGAAGATTCTCTCTCTCTCTCTCTCTCTCTCTCTCTCTCTCTCTCTCTCTATTTCCGCTGTCTTTCTTTTTCTCTCTGTGTCTCTCTCTGTCTGTTTCTGTCTTTCTCTCTGTCTCTCTCTCTTTCTCTCTCTGTCTGTCTGGGTGTCTCTCTGTCTCTCGCTGTCTCTCTTTTTCTGTGTCTTTCTCTCCCTGTCTCACTCTCTGTCCGTCTGTGTCTCTTTCTGTCTCGCTCTCTTTGTCTTTCTCTCTCTCTCTCTCTCTCTCTCTCTCTCTGTCTGTCTCTCTCTTTCCCTGTCCCCCTCGCTCTCTCCGTCTCTGTCTGTCTGTCTCTCTCCGTCTCTGTCTGTCTGTCTCTCTCTCTCTCTCTCTCTCTCTCTCTCTCTCTCTCTCTGGTAGTCCCTAACCCTAGACCTGAGCTATCACCATCTTCACCGTACTTCAAACACAGTTTAATACTTTACACAGACATAATGTGGAAAATAAACGCGAATAAGTCTTGACTTTCGCGAAAAGAGGCTCAATAAACTCACAGTAAGTATTCCATAAATGTATATGCTACGGTTTGTTTCACATACACAGGTTTCCACATAGAACAGGTCACACATTAATATAGGTTTAGTACAGCTCTATGACATCATACTGAAGCTACATTCAGGCACATTTCATTCGTCACTCGAACACATGTCTAGGTACTGCATGTATACGGTTCATGAGTAAGGCTAAATTAAATGTTTTGCATGGACACAAAAGAGGTCATTTAATTTTAAAGAAAAGTCCAAAAACTTGCCTGAGAGTGTTAAAACCCAGTTCCCTCTGTCAGCCATCTTGTTTTGAAATGTGACTGACAAGAGCAGCTGGAAAAGACAGTGGCATCTCTATTGAGTCTAAAAGAGAGGCTATTTTTGCATCAGCCATAAAGCCATACCAGTGTGTGTGTGTGTGTGTGTGTGTGTGTGTGTGTGTGTATGTATGTGTGTGTGTGTGTACTCTATTTTATTCCCTAATTGGAACATTACCATTTAGTGTAGCTTGGTAGACTTGAAATCGATATTTAGCATGGCTAAGGTTTTGGGTTTATGCTAGCCTTAACAAAACCATCTGAAATTCATTTATTAGGGGTGACAGAGAGGACGGAATATCGAAGAGTCTCTGGGATATGCTTTCGATCCTCCATGACCTTGACCAGGATAAAATCTTTATATTTCAGTCTCTATATTTCAGTGGGAATACTAATTATCTATTTTGACTCATGATTTTAAAAACGTTGTTATTACGACGTGAGTGCCACACTAATCTCTGTACACTTATTAGTGCACATATTGGTCAAAAATGTAAAAACAAAGCACAAATAAAGAAAGCTACTGGAGCAGGAATCATGCTCAGGAGAGGCAGGTCTGCAAATCATATCAAAGACTGTTTCAGTCTCTATTTACAATTTAACTAGACTAAATATGACTTCTTCCTACATGTAAGCCCACCTCTTGCCGAGGAAGGTGTGTTGTTGTTGTTGTTGTTGTTGTTGTTTTTGCTCACTCAGCATAAAAGCACAAAGCTCTTGAGAAGCGTTCATCGGTTGTTAAACCTTTCTTAGAATTATTTAACAACCCTGAAATGGCTCTTTGACTGGAATGCCTTTGATTAATTCAGCTTGGAGTGACCCTATTAACGCGTAAATACGAGAGAATATGAAAGAATACTGATGAGAGACATAATTGAGGGCCCTGTCAATCATTTCTCCATAAATTATTTATGATTATGCCCAAAAATCAAATGATATGCAACCTTTTTTTGCATCAATATTAAAGGTTAATTATACAAACAGTTAGTTGCTTGTATTTATTTTCAGATCATTTAAAATAATTAATAATAATAATAATAATAATAATAATAATAATAATAATAATAATAATAATAATAATAATCATCATCATCATCTCTTTTGTTTGTAGAATACTCCATAATGAATCATTTGAAGCGCAAGCATATTTTGTGTTTGATACTGAGTACCTGTAATATGATTGGCTAACCCTGACGCCCATTCTCAGTTTAGCCTTATATGATTGGCTGATGCATCAAATGATTGACACTGTGTTTGCTTGTCCCGCCCACTAGTTGTACAGGTCGAAGTTTGATTTCTTTCAGTAAATACGGTAAATAGAGAGTCGGCCTACATTACCGCTACTTTCTAGTAAAAGCGCACAGACGTTTACAGCCAAAAGGCTGGCTGTACACGACACAGAAGGGCATTTAACACAGCCTCGAAGATGAATGCCGGACTTTGTGTAGATCTTGAGCGGTTTATTCGGCGATGTGTGAATTAAAGTTGAAAATAGAAATTTGTTATCACTGCTTGGTGGAGACAAGAACAATAACCTTAGTGGATTAAGTCGACGTTTGAAATAAGATTTTTGTCACGTTGTTATTTGCTTCACTTCTCCAAGTCAGCCTTTGTTTTTATTTTTATTTTTTTTGTTACATATTTCGAGAGAATGAAGACAGGCCTGAGAAAGAAAAGTGCTGCTACCCACACGCTGTTTTGCGGTAAGGTTTTCAGTAATAATTTTTAAATCCGTTTTTTCTTCCACTCTCATTCACTTTGGGTAAGTATTTGAATTGTGTGTGTATCCAGGTAGCTGCTAGCTGCTTTAGCGAGAGAAAGTCAATGTGGAGTGAGAGAATTGACTTCGGCTGAATCCCAAATGGATCCATACTCCCTATTTAAGTGCACTGCATAGGGTATATCATAGAAGGAATTCTGCTCCATACATAGTGCACTACATATCCATTCAAGATTGCACCTAAACCAAAACGGACAGCGAGGTGTTTGTGTGTTCTTACTTTGTTTCTGTGGACGAAAATGGTCTGGAAGATGAAATGTGTCCTTGCTCAACATTAACTGCGGCTCAGCTTCGGGTTTATTTCAACATTACTTTGTTGAAACTATTGCGTAAAATCCGTTTGTGCTCAGCTCTGAGGTGTACGAACTAAAACACTGCATCACTGCTAATCCTCTCATTAACATGCCATTAATGCTTAGCTAGCTCCTTCTGGTGTTATAAATAGTTGTAATAGGATATATAGTCAGTTTTGCAATAACGTTTAGTTTTTGTCTGCAGTAGTACATAGTGTGTCATGGTATCATGGTGTTTATCTGGCATATTTAATACTATTATGCGAGTTAAGACGTAGTTAAAGGAGCAATAGTCGATATATTATTATTATTATTATTATTATTATTATTATTATTATTATTATTATTATTTCTCCTCACTTCTACAAATAACCTGGAAGATATGTAGAACATGATTTCAAAAATAGATTCGGTGGCCTCAGGAAAAAATACAATTTTTGAACCCAATTGGAAAACCGAGTTCCGGTCCGGAATTCTTGTTTATGTCCAGTCAGTCATTTTATACACACCGTATTGGATACCCAAGATCCTGGAGGTGGAGCTTCGGTAAAATGGGCGGGGCTTATTCCAATACGAAACTGTTAGACGATTAAAGCTCCTCCCTGAAACACATGAAATACTTTTATACTGAAATATTTGTGATGCATTTAACGATGATGGTGCTGTATTTCTGTTATTCCTGTAAGAGGTTAGCGTATTTGTGCTGTAATGATGAAAAGATCGTACTCTTTGCCCCTCAAAGCGAATAGGGCTAGAGCTTTAACTTACCATATTAATGAGAAATCTGAGAAGAAGACAAACAATGAGGTCCCAAGATACAACAAACGTCAATGCACTTACGGTCGAGATTCAGCTCGGCTATCTAGCGATCTACAAGGTCAGGACTAAAGGAATAGAATTGACCCAAGTGCATCTGAGCTACGTGGAAAACGCTGAAATTTCTAATGCATAAAGTGCTTTTAACAGTGTTATTGAGCAGCTTTACAGAAAGCCATTTATGCATTTAGATTTAGGTCGCTTATGAAAGAGCAAAAGGCAACAGTAGCAAGATAAAACTCCCTGAGAAGACATCAGGAAGAAACCTAGAGACCAAGCAGACTCCCAGCCCTGAGACTGGCATGCCTCCATGTCCATCTTCTGTTTATTAGTCAGTAAGCAGTGCTGCTTTGCTTTGTTTGCTGTTCATGGTGAGAACTGACATGTTTTTGGATGTCACTTGCTGAATTGGGCGTTAAGGAGAACGTCCCATATTCCTGAGTAGTATTTCCCGAGTTCTGATAGTCTTTGCTAGTCGCCTTTTAGTCGAACGCAGCACTATTTCTTGGCCTATAAAGAACTCCAGGCTGGGTCTGTTTCCAGCATGCACATCTGTGAGCAGTTGAAGCAGAAGTCCAGTAATCACTCTCATGGATGGCACACACTACTGCTGCTTTTACGTCATATTTCCCTGTAATAGTCATTTTTAACATTCTGCTTCTTTCTCCATTCTGTTTCAAGCAGACTGCAGCTCTTTCCACTGAAGATGGGCACAGGACAGGAGAGGAGGCCGAGCCCGGGCGGCTGAGCTGGCGCTGAGCTCAGGAAGAATGCATTTGTCTCCAGTCGGCACGAACAGACGTTGCTTCCTGGCCTCTTCGGCCCTCTGTGCCATCGTGCTGCTGCTGATCCCGACTCTCCAGACGCCACAGCGGCAGGGCGAGCTACCTCGACCTCTGCCCCATAACAGGCCTACGAGGGGTGAAGACTCCACGGACAACAAAGGTGCTAGTAACACTAAGCACAGCAGTGTCACTGGTGACAAATCCCAAAGAGACTCAGTAGGTGCTGATTTCCTCAGCTCACGAGCCAAGGATCCTTTAGGACTGAAAGACATTTTTATTGCAGTCAAAACCACCAGGAAGTATCACAGATCACGTCTGGAGCTGCTTTTTCAGACCTGGGTGTCAGAAGCCAAAGAGCAGGTAGGACACACACTCGACTAACAGTTTAGATGTGGTAGAGTTGGGCTGCTGTTACTGCAAAACCTTCAAGTTGTGGAATCTGCAGTCTGACATTCCATTTCCATGAGCTGGTAGGAGCTGAGAGTAGGAGCCGAGGTTGTTTGGTTTCTAGAACAAAACATATTTCTTCGGCTTTTTGTGTATCCATGCATGCACGCCTTCCCTGATTTGCTCTCCTGAGCTACACACTGGGCTTTCAACACACACACACACACACACACACACACGTCCTGTTGAATTAATAAAATAACAACCGAGGCTGTGAGGCAGGAGCAGGAGGAATTCAGTGGTTTTTAAGGTGCAGTTAGGGAGTGCCAGAGGGGAGCACAGGCAGCTGAGCTTTGGCAGCATGCCTGCTGGGAAGTTATTAAAAACTAAGTCACGAGGTGAAAAAGATGGTGTTTGTTTTTGTGCAAAATTTATTGCAGACTGCAGCACCAGTTGGGGCACTGCTATTCCTGAGCAAAGTTTTCCCCGAGGGTTTAACTGCAGGCAGAACACAAGGAATCAAATGATCTAAATGACTCAAGAATTAGTTGGTGCTTAATTAGCGAACTGGTTTGGCAAAGAAAATTCCTTAATTCTACTTTGGCTCCACATAAAATTGACGCAAGTGGCCCGTGTTGAGTAACAGCAATACCCAGAGAGAAAGGTTTCACAATCAGATTATGGCTCCCAGTTAAATCACACAAAGGATCTTTTCACAGATTTTCCCCATGTCCGTGCATTCATTTCGCTGTATAAAGCCTTATAAACAAACCTATCCATGTTTTTAAAAAATAAATAAATCGTTCGATCTCAGCAGCTCTCGCTGTAGGAAGTTTACAAGGTTATATAACAGTACATACATTTCCTGGAAATGAATGAATCCAGTGAAAAAGTGTCAAATGGAGGCATTCTGAAAGAGGCTTTTGTTCAGGTAGATTATTTTGCCACAAGGCATCATAAAATCACCAACAGTGTGCAGGCCAGACAGTTTTATATGGAAAGAAATGGACAAGAGCTATGTTTCAGAAGAGACCTATTACACTGTAATGCTGAAACGTAGCTCAGACATTCGCAATCAACCGCAAACACTTCCACAGCAGGATGGAGTTCACTCTAGAGCTTCGTGTGTTGCACCACAGGACGGTTCAAACCTCCGATCGTCGTTCTAGCAGCACGGAGAACCACGCGTTTCTATTAAAATGCCCGTTCTAATACGCTTAAGCAGATTCAAGCCATTTGTGAGTGCTGATATGGTGATGTTTTCTGGGAAGAGAAGTTGTTGTAGCATGTATGGAAGGAGTCTCCAGTGTCAGCACTTTGTTACAGTCAGAGGTGTAAAGCTGTAGCTCATCACTGCAATTAATTAATTAATTAGTAATATTCAAATAAGCAATTCGTCCACCATGTTTCGGAGTCAGCTTCGGTTGCTAAGCAACATAATGAGGAAAGGTTCGTGTACAACAGCGCAAGTGTTTAACTGGTTTAAAACCTGGTGCTTTGACACAGAATTGTGATGCACTGCTTTGATTTTCAGACCAAAACTTTCCAACTATCTACAGAGGAGTATAACATCATGCAGTTATAGGAAAATATTCATACCAGTGGCTTTGTACCAGTCATCCAGTCATACTTTATTGCTTACGTAATATGTAGTCCCATTAATCTTACAATAATCAGCCTACATGAGGCTTCACATTAGGTTCTGGAGCGATCATTCAGTCATGTAAGGTATGTGTATCACTGTAACTACAATGTCTGAGCAATTTCTAACAAACAGTAATGCACATAAAGATTGGTGAAAAAGGTCATATGTTCTGATGAGTCCAGGTTTACCCTGTTCCAGAGTAATGGCCACATCGGGGTAAGAAGAGAGGTGGATGAAGTGATGCAACCATCATGCCTACCGTGTAAGCCCCACGGGGCAGTGTTGTGATCCGGGGTTGCTTCACTTGGCCTGGTCTAAGTTCAGGAACGTTATGTGCCCAATAATTAGGTCAGCTGACTACCTGAATATACTGGAAGACCAGGTTTTTCCCTTCAGTGGATTTTTTTCTCGGATGGCACTGGAATATCCCAACGTAACAATGCCAAGATCGAATCGTGTGGTTCAGAGAGCATGAGACATCATGCTCCATTAAGAATCTTTGTTTTGTGCTGGAGAAGACGTTACGCAGAGGTCCGACTCTTCCATCATCAACATGAGAGAGAAATAAATGTTGTGACGCTGCAAAAGCTTACCAAAACGATGCCACGGTGAGTGCGTGCTGAAATCAAAGCAAAAGGTAAAAGTTGGGGTAGGTGGTAGCTCATGTGGTTAACGCTCTGGGACGTTGACCAGAAGATCGGGGTTCAAGCCCCAGCACCACCAAGCTGCCACTGTTGGGCCCTTGAGCAAGGCCCCCAACCCCACCCCTGCTCCAGGGGTGCTGCTGACCCTGCGCTCTGACCCCAACCCTCCAAGGATGGGATATGTGAAGAAAGAATTTCACTGTGCAGTAATGTATATGTGACAAATAAAGACAACTCAAAGTCGGTCCTGTGAAATATTAGACAGTGGCTTCTTTTTTTATCCAGGCATTTTATTTCCAAAGAGGTATTAGATAACAACAGAGTAGCACCAGGACCTCCTGGTAGGCTGCGGCCCACAAGCCAGGCCTCACTGCTACAGCTTCGCAGAGCCAATGTCTTTCACACAGCAATGTTGCAGAGGTACTTAACTACCCTAAGCTGATCTGGCGTGTGGAGACGTCTCAGTGACCGGTCCGAGCTGGCTGGGTTCTCCTCTGGATTAGCAGCTTTTATTTACCTGTAGCTTACACAGTGTTAGTTGAATGGCGTTGAAAACACTAGTAACACTTGTCTGAGTTCAAAGCGAGAGAGATGGACAAGAATGTTTTGTAGCTCCAGCATAGGACAGGGAAGTGTGTTTTAAACACTATTGTTTCGTCTTTTTCAGACATTCATCTTCACTGATGGTGAGGATAAAGAGCTAAAGCAGAAAGCAGGTAACGACCCATATGGCAGATTTAATTAATTAACTCATAATTAATAGCTAAATAACAATCCTGGGATGCAGTCATCATAGAAATGTCATATAATGTCCTTAAAACAATGAATTCATTTTTTACTCATTTGTCATCTCTGTTTTCTTCCTTTCTCTGTTTATCCATTGAAGGAGGCAACGTCATCAACACCAACTGCTCAGCCGCTCACACACGCCAGGCGCTGTGCTGCAAGATGTCTGTGGAGTACGACAAGTTCATCGAGTCACAGAAAAAGTTGGGTTTTGAAAACAGTAATAAACAGTGTCAGGGTTTAGCTGGGTGTAGTGGCTATACTAATAGGAAAAGATGTATGGAGACGCAGTCATCATTGTGACATATGGATCTCCATGGATGTAAAATGTCAGTGTTGATGCTTTTCTCTGCACAGCCATGCACCTGATGTTTGAGAAAACAGAACAGATTTACCTCTTGTTCACTTTCTCCGCTTCACCCTAGGTGGTTCTGTCACGTGGATGACGATAATTATGTCGTCCTGCCGAGTCTGCTGCAGCTGCTCACCTCCTATTCCCACACGCAGGATGTGTACCTGGGCCGGCCCAGTCTCGATCACCCCATAGAGGCTCCCGAGAGGGTCAGGAGTGATGGATCGGTGAGCAGTTCCAAATCCTGTGGAACCGGTGCATGACTGTCACACTTAGACAAATGACAAGTTATTGTAATCGTATGGAGCAGTTATGGAAAATGAGCACTGTGGGTTTATTATTTACAGAAACATGTCAGACCAAACAACCAACCCCAAATGGAACCCCAAATATAAGGAATAAAACTAGACAGCATATCCGAGGCAACACAGTCCATCAGGTGTCCAGGTTAAACTGTAACGGTTAAACGAGTTCATTTATAGTGATATTAAACAAGTGCTGTCTCGTTTGAAAACTTTCCGACATCTTGAGCCGTGTCTCAAATCAAAAAAACCATGACCTTACGTTCAAAAGTATGCATTAACTTAGAAAATCCAGAAAACATTTATATTCACAATATTTACATAGACCACGCACAAACATTAAACACAAAGGCATGAGAAAACTCCTACATGGATAGGACATTATACTGAACACGGTCGGTGTCATGGTCTTAGATTACATTCTGTGGAAGAGGCTTGATATTAGAAGATAGGTGAAGTGAATAAGACTGATGATCTCCTCATCATGGCACCTGTTAGTGGGTGGGATATATTAGGCAGCAAGTGAACATTTTGTCCTCAAAGTTGATGTGTTAGAAGCAGGAAAAATGGACAAGTGTAAGGATTTGAGCGAGTTTGACCAAAAAGGGCCAAATTGTGATGGCTAGACCACTGGATCAGAGTATCTCCAAAACTGCAGCTCTTGTGGGGTGTTCCTGGTCTGCAGTGGTCAGTATCTTTCAAAAGTGGTCCAAGGAAGGAGCAGTGGTGACCCGGCGACAGGGTCATGGGCGGCCAAGGCTCATTGATGCACGTAGGGACCGAAGACTGACGAGCTACTGTTGCTCAGATTGCTGAGGAAGTTAATGCTGGTTCTGATAGAAAGGTGTCAGAATACACAGTGCATGACCGGTCAGGTCTGTTTTGGTAGCAAAAGAGGGATCGACACAATATTAGGCAGGTGGTCATAATGATATGCCTGGTCAGTGTATGTTTGGTCTGTTAATGACGAGCCATCGTCTTTGTTATTTTAGTGCGGTTTAGATAAAGACGTAGAAAGAAAGATCCATTTAAATCCACAAATTTTCAGGTTTTATTTACGGTTATTGTTATTGTAAAAGAGATCATTATTAGATTAGGACTAGAGAAGAAAGTCAGCAGAGTAGCAAGACGTTAAAAAGGTTAGATGTTGTTTTCGTGTTCTGTTTGTTAAAGCCATTAGTGCTTTTCAGGTTGATCAAAAATCAATTCATTCACACAAATATTAAAATACTCAGCCCTAATTGATGCACAGTGCAAATAGGAGTTGTTGTATTTCATTTATTTATTTTTGTTTGGAGGGTGTAATTGTAATTAGTGGAGAGGTTCGTTTGTGTGGGATTGAGGAAAAGTAGACGAAGCTTGGCCAGAACCGTCTAACGCAGACAATGCAGGTGGTATTATTGAGCAGTTGATTGTCAGCATGATCTCCTAATCATTTATACGATTTCTTTTCCAGACGTCTGTCAAGTTCTGGTTTGCTACAGGAGGCGCTGGCTTCTGTATCAGTCGAGGCCTGGCGCTCAAGATGAGTCCATGGGCAAGGTACTCAAATGTGTTTGAATTAACATTCCTCCACATTTTAATAATAACCCCTCTACCATTCAATATGTGTGTATGTGTGTGTGTGTGTGTGTTGTGTGTGTGTGTGTGAGATATATATATAGATATATCCATACACTCACAAGCTAGTTTATTAGGAACACCTGCTCATTAGTCTCATTGTCAGCCAGTCATATGGCAGCAGCAAATCTTACAGATACGGGCCAAGTGTTTCAGTTAATATTCGCATCAAACAGAATGCGGAAACCGTGGCATGGTTGTTGGTGCCAGAAAGGCTGGTTTTGAGTATTTTAGAAACTTCAAGCACAAGAATGGTGTGCGACCAAAAGCATCCAGTGATCAGCACTTCTACAGGGAGAAACACCTTGTTTGAGGCAGTCATGATACGTCAGCTGAAGACCACATCAGGTTCCACTCCTGTCAGGTTACAGCAGGAACAGGCTCATGCAAACTGGACACTTATTGTCCCGATTTTCCCAATTTTCATTAGCTGTGCGGATCTTCCGCCCAAACTGCATGAATGAGCAGGTGTTCCTATTTAAGTGGCCAGTGAGCACAGGTGTATTATTATTAGCATTTCTGTGTTCCAATGTTGTTTCTTTGTCACAGTCTGGGGAACTTCATCACCACAGCAGAGAAGATCCGTCTCCCGGACGACTGCACGATCGGTTACATCATCGAAGCTCTGCTGGAGGTTCCTCTGACGCACACCGACCTCTTCCACTCACATCTGGAGAACCTGCAGAGGATGCCTGCTGAGAACATCCTCAAACAGGTCTCTCTTCCGCTTAGAATTAGATACAGAAGGGATATAGTAAGCTCATGATGATTGCAGAATGCAGTCTGCAACTAATGCTTATGTAACAGTGACGCTTACAGTTATCAAATAAACTCCTTACTATGTTGTAAAAGATACAATACTCAGTACTGTATCTGTGCCTACTTCCATAAGTGCACGTTATCTTGCAGGACTCACTATAAATCTGTGCAATCTTTTCTTTGTGGTCTGCTCACTGTGTGTTTTGTTCCCCGCTGTAGGTCACCCTCAGCTACGGCGGTTTTGAGAACAGGAGGAACGTGGTACCTATTTCCGGAGCGTTCCCCTTGACTGAAGACCCTTCACGGTAACGTTCTACAAGTTTACTGAGAATAACGTTACCGCAGAACCGTCACCGCCGAGCTGCCTTCCCACTAGCACGTCACCGTTACCGCGGAAACGGTTCTGACTTATTTTGCACAAACATAACTTGATTTACGCGTCACTTACGGATCA
>JAUCMX010000012.1:2721664-2729164 GCA_033459395.1 Hemibagrus guttatus | reverse complement strand
TACTGTGAGTAGAACAAAACACTCTTTACTGATGGAAAGCACAGATGGAATGTCCTTCATAACACTCTATACAAGATGTTTCAGTGGGCATAAGCTTCAAGTCCTCAAATAAATAAATAAATACGGGATAAAAAGTGATGAACAGCTTCACTTAGGTAAGTCATTATAATTGACTCATAGGAACATGCACTGTGCATTAAATAGAGCTGCATTACAGTACCACAGACCAACCAGAACACACACACATGAATGAAGAACAGGGGGCATAAAGTGGACACTGGTTTGCTATATAGTCAGGACTTTGTACCCATAATCTATAATGTCTGTCCTCGTTGGAGTTTATTGTACAGTGTTATGAGTTGGCTTGTACTTGATTACGATTATTTATTGGGGCATTTTATGATTTTATTAGGTGCAATATATATTAGCGTGTCTAATAAACTGGCAACTCGGCAGATTTAATGCTCAGCGTTAAATAGTCAATAGTCTCGGGCAATCACTTTCCCAAGGCTAACTAAAAAACAGACAAAATTCTTTTTTCCTCACGACGACAATGGACGTCATATCCAATCAGCAGCGATCATGTGATTATCAGGACCCACCCTTTCCATTAGGGAGTGCTTTTCTTGGTTTGTTAACCTGTTTTGTTTTGACTGCTGTCACTTCCTCTTGTCTTGCTCTTACCATATATTTAAATATACTGTATCTGACGCTGATATTTACACACTGTTTATGAAGGTGCAACCAAAGGAGCTCTGGACATGCTGACCAAAGTGATGGCTCTGGAGCTGGCGCCGTACAAGGTGACTCTCTGTTCGGTCATTAACAAACCCACTGACCATCACATCAGTTACTACACCTCAGAAACAGCTTGAATATCTGAGCAAGTGCAAATAACTTGAATATATGAAAGGCTATATATATGAAAGGCTCCCAGACGTACGCGCAACTTAGCCGGCGTTCGGTTCGGTACGGTTCGTTTGTTTGCCAAAAATGCTTCGAATGCCGATGCAAATGTCTTGCAAAAATTCGTAAGTGAGGGCAGTCGTATGCCGAGGTTACACTGTATACTAATCCATTTTAAAAACTTTTTGGAATTCAGAAAGTCTACGTATGATCTCAGTAAACCCGGTGTTAGTTGGATGAGCATCTTGATGTTAGCAGACATTTCATCAATCAGGAGAAAGAAAAAAAAAAGTTATTTTATTGCAGCAAGTCTGTTATAAGATTCGTCAGGACACTGTCGGGTTTCTGTACATCGAGTATCCCGACGCTAGAGTAGTACAGAGAACAAGCAGACAGCAGAACTTTTTGGTTGTAGGACACTGAGTACAACTGCCACAATAAAATTATAATATATAAACCTATAAAACGTTAGGTAAAAAAAAAAAGAGAAATATTTATGAAAGTTATGTGAGACAAATAATCACAAATAAATTCAATGCTGAACATGGCAGGAAAATTTCTGGCTTTGGGTAAAAAGAGTTAAATCCTTCATTTAATTTAGCAATACGTGTGTGTGTGTGTGTGTGTGTGTGTGTGTGTGTGTGTGTTTTGGACATGGAAAAAAATGTTTTGGTAATGACCTGCTGTAATGTCTAAGATTTGGCAGGTCACTGTTGGGTTTCTGTACATAGAGTGTGTGTGTTTTTCTAATGTTTTTTAATGGTCATATTTGTGCAGATCAGAGTGAATTCTGTAAACCCAACTGTGGTGTTGACAGACATGGCAAAAATAGGATGGAGCGACCCAGTAAAAGCCAACGCCATGATCTCACGAATCCCGATGGGCAAATTTGCTGGTGGGTTATAATATGTGTGTTAAGATAAATAAATAAATTGTGTTGATTAGAATGAAAATGCGGTCTAGTCTTCTTCTACTCTAATGATCATATGCTGTTTTTGTTGTTTTTTTTCTTTCTTTAAATACAGAAGTGGAGGATGTGGTCCATGCCATACTGTTTCTGCTCAGTGACAAGAGCGCCATGACTAATGGAGCATTCCTCCCGATCGACGGCGGCTTCCTGGTCGCTTAGGTCGGAGTCGTCTATGGGAATCTCCAGGATGAGATCTACAGGGCTCGAAGGGGAAAATAAAGGAAACACACTACAGTGTACTCCACGTGTGTACTCGTTGGTTTTCGAAGCTGCCGCACGTCCTCCTGACACGTGATATCAATTCACAGTCGAGGTTTTGGACGTAAATGTCATACGTCGTCATGTCCTGCCGGAAAAATCGTATTGTAGGGAGGTGAAAGATTTGAATCTTTCTATCCTATCCAGTAATTGTGAAAATCTGTAATAGTGTAATGGAGCAACCTAAAGTCATTAAGTCTCAAGTAAATGCGCTGAATTCAGTTCTTCTTGGTATATCGACTGGGTTTAATTCAATGCTATTTTTATAACGGACATTGTCACAAAGCAGCTTTAAAGAAGTGTGTACATTTGAGGATATGAAGTATGTATTTTAGATGTTTCCCTAATGAGCAGGTCAGAGGTGAAAGTGGTGACGAAAAGAAAGAGGAAGCAGACTAAAAAAGGGAACCTATCCTCGTCTGTTCTACAAGAACATAAAACCCATGATTTCTTTATTTAAATGTTTCTTATTAATATGGCCTTATATGGCTAAAAGTATGTGGACAGCTGACCATCACACCCATGTGGTTCTCCGATTGCCACAAAGTTAGTGAGGAAGGAGGAACCACCCCATAGCGTATGGAGAGCTCCGTGTGAACTCCACAAACACACACTTAAAGCAGAGGTGGGAATCAATCCCAAAATCTGTAAAGCAAATGTGTTAAACCACTACGCCCCCATTTGCTGGCACTCGACCTTACTGTCCTGCAGTGTACCAAAGGTCAAGACCCATTCCCATTGGCAGAATGGGACACAAGTCAAAAGGCGTTTCCACTGAGCTTATGGAATGCGCTTGGAATTTTGCTATTGTGACACTCGATTCGTGCGACATTCCGACATCTGACCCTTACTTCAAATCAATGACCATGAACAAATTGTGAGTGAAAGTATGTCACCACATTCCATTCGTTCCATGAGTGGAAATCCCGTTGGATTTAGCCTTCATGCTTGTTACTACCTCATGTGGAGAGCTGACTATCAGAGCATCCTTTATGTTTAAAACCAGGCTGAAGGATGAACCTATCTGTGCTGACCAGGTCATTTCTTTTAATGTTATGGAGCCACACACTCACTATATATATATATATATATATAAAATTTTTGAGGTGGGGGGAAAAACAGGAAAACCCAGAGGAAGCTAACACAGACATGGTGTCATTTCTGGTGACTTTGGGTCAAACCAGAAACCCTGGAGCTCCTCTCTAATCAGAAAGACCGGAACATAATTGTAATAAAAAGTCCTTCAGCTGCTCTCTGTTTATCAGGTTTTACGCCTTCCTGTCGCGACCCTCTTATTTTATCCAGATTTGGGTCCAGCACTAATAGTTAACTCCTAAGTGGCTTGGGTTAGCTCAGAGATCGAACCCAGACCTCGGAGGTGAGAGCACAAGATTCTGCTGTTGGACCACCGGGAAATTAATTGTTGTAATAAGTTTATTTTATTTATTTTTTTTCCCCCAAAATGGTCACTTGATTTCATCAAAATAATATATAAAATATGTTGGCTCATAATGAGGCTGGAATATACTTACTGTCCTCTTTATTAGGAACACCTGCACATCTAATCAGCGAATCATGTGGCAGCAGGACAGTGCAATAAGATCGTGCAGATACAGGTCCAAGCGCTTCGGTTAATGTTCACATCAAGGATCAGAATGAAGTAGGTGAGATCTCTGTTGATCCAGATGGGCTGGTCTAAGTATTTCAGGAAGGAATTAGTGTCTATAATGAACTCCAGAATGACACTGACCTGTTAGTTCCTCAGGAGCTCTTCCACGTGAATATAAACTGTTGCAAAAAGGACTTTAGTCACATTTACATTATTTACTGTCCAGTGTGACCCAAATGAGAACGAGGTTCCCTTCCGAGTCTGGTTCCTCTCAAGGTTTCTTCCTCATATCATCTCAGGTAGTCTTTCCTTGACATCAGTTTCCACTCCTCTCAGCCAAGGACAGGAACCTGATCACAGACTCGCACAAACTGGACAGTTATGGTTAATATACTGGTGTATAGATGTTCCTAATAAAGTGGACAGCGAGTGTATCGTTCAATACTCCATTGAAAGAGAATGATGTTAAATAAATGTCGGTTCTAATATATATTGACCTTTTATCTTTGTGGTCATGAAAATGTACATCTGCATCTTTTATTATAAAGAGATTTTATTATAGAAAACCACTCCTTACAACAAATCAAGGTTTAAAAACACGTAGAAAACAGTGCTGGGATTTACTTCATTTTGTTATTCCTGAGATACCAGAGGGTCGGCGTAAACCATGATTTGCTTGTTAGAAAAATAAAACTAATAGTTTGTTCATTTTGAATAAAAACACAAAATACCTCATCCAGATAAGAAGTCGGCTCCATATGCATTGTATCTAGTGCCCAGAAAAAAAGAAAAAAATTCCCAATTCAGTCTGGATTTAAAAAATCCTTCCAGGTGATTTATTGTTGTAACTGGATTCCTAAAATGAGAGGAGTTGTGTAAATGCAGTGTAAGGCTTTAACTGAAGAAGGGCCTCATATGAGTCTGCTCGGTTTATTACTCCTCTTTGTTCAAGACGCAAGTAAAGGTAGGTTGGATTACGGCTTGAGTGAGGGTCATTTTTTTGGGCTGTACTGTCCAAGAGTGGAACCTTGAACGTAAGTGAGGATGGCGTTCTGAAGGAAACTGGCTCTCTGCGCCTCGTCCTCGCGTATACGCTGGATCTCCGCTTCCCGCATGCGCAGGCGCTCCTGCAGAGACGAGATCTCGCTTTCTTTGTCCAGAAGTGCTTCTCGATGAGTTGTGTTAAGTGCTGTTTCCGAGAGAGAAAAAAACTTTCAGACACATGGACATTGTGAGCAGTGAGAGGTGAAGTGAATGAGACTGATGATGTCCTCATCATGGCACCTGTTAGTGGGTGGGATATATTAGGCTGCAAGTGAACATTTTGTCCTCAAAGTTGATGTGTTAGAAGCAGGAAAAATGGACAAGCGTAAGGATTTGAGCGAGTTTGACGAAGGGTCAAATTGTGATGGCTAGACCACTGGATCAGCCATTTTTCGATGGTATAAGCCCAATGTAATGAGCTAAAGCAATAATCTTTTAGCTGTGAGTCTTTACCCTTTATCTCTCTCTCCAAAGCAGCGATCTTCTCCTTTAAGCCACTCTGCGCTGTCCTCTCAGCTTGCAAGTGGCCGATCTGCTCCTGCAACTCTACCTTCACCCGCGTCACCTCCGCCACCTTCTCCTGCTCTTTTCCTGCAAGTTCCTGTGGACGTGGATGGTATAACTTTAGAACAGGATCTCTCAGAAGAAAGCAATAACGACACAGTGTTACATACAGACAGCAAAGTTTTAAATGTATTACAGCCATTAATGCAACACACAGCTGTTGCCAGTTATTGTAATTAATGAAACACCATCAGGGTTTCTCCTTTGTAGCCCCTTTGGTTGAATTATTCCATTTATGGATGTGACACTAACACAGAGGTGGTAACTGTGACATCAGTAATTCCATATACTCCAATCAGCCATAACACTGTGAGCAGTGAGAGGTGAAGTGAATGAGACTGATGATCTCATCATGGCACCTGTTAGTGGGTGGGATATATTAGGCAGCAAGTGAACATTTTGTCCTCAAAGTTGATGTGTTAGAAGCAGGAAAAATGGGCAAGCGTAAGGATTTGAGTGAGTTTGATGAAAGGCATCTCCAAAACTGCAGCTCTTGTGGGGTGTTCCCGGTCTGCAGTGGTCAGGATCTATCAAAAGTGGTCCAAGGAAGGAACAGTGGTGACCCGGCGACAGGGTCATGGGCGGCCAAGGCTCACTGATGCACGTGGGGAGTGAAGGCTGGCCCGTGTGATCCGATCCAACAGACAAGCTACTGTAGCTCAGATTGCTGAAGAAGTTAATGCTGGTTCTGATAGAAAGGTGTCAGAATACACAGCGCATCCGAGTTTGTTGCGTATAGGGCCGCATAGCTGCAGACCAGTCAGGGTGCCCATGCTGACCCCTGTGCACCACCGAAAGCGCCAACAATGTGCACGTGAGCATCAGAACTGGACCATGGAGCAACGGAAGAAGGTGGCCTGGTCTGATGAATCAGTTTTCTTTTATATCACGTGGATGGCCGGGAGCGTGTGGGTCGCTTACCTGGGGAACACATGGCACCAGGATGCACTATGGGAAGAAGGCGAGCCGGCGGAGACAGCGTCATGCTTTGGGCGATGTTCTGCTGGGAAACCTTGGGTCCTGCCGTCCATGTGGATGTTACTGTGACACGTAGCACCTACCTAAGCATTGTTGCAGACCATGTACACCCTTTCATGGAAACGCTATTCCCTGATGACTGTGGCCTCTTTCAGCAGGATAATGCACTGTGCCACAAAGCAGAAATGGTTCAGGAATGGACTCACTGCTCCAAGGACGCAGTATCATGGCTCACCCTACGTTCTGACCCCAACCCTTCAAGGATGGGATATACGAAGAAAGAATTTCACTGTGCAGTAATGTATATGTGATAAAGGCTATTTAACATAACTATGATGCTGTCTCTACGTTCACTTTAAATAGAGTGAGAAGTTTCAGAGAGAAGTAAAAGTCCTGAGTGCAAACCTTCAGTTTAAATGAAAGAAGAAAGCTAGAACATCTTTAAATAGAAATGTTAAAAAGAAACGCTCAAATAAATAGAAAACTATAAATAGAAATGTTATGGAAGAATGGAGTTCATGTCTACAATACAGTTCCAGCTGTTCTGATGGCGCAAAATATCTAACTGACACACATTATGTTGGTTTTTCCTTTAATCTGTCATCCGTCTGTATGTTTACGTTGTGACTCTGCAGTTTTGTCACCAGCGCCGCACCTGCTGCAGCTCGTCTATCCTGCGCCGCAGGGCGTCCATCTCTACGCTCTGCTGGCCTACTCGGCTCTGCAGCTCAGTGATGGTCTGTTTCTGCTGTGTGCAGTGGCTCTGAGTCTCGTCACGTGACTGACGCATGCTCCGTAACTTCTCCTCCATGCTGTTCAAATGCTGCTGCTGCACAGAGGGACAAATTACCGTAGTAGATTATTTCTAAGATCCTTATAATTATGACTATTAGTTTGGTAGATTTCTTTCAATCTACAGTGAATTTATACTTAATAAAAGAAGAAAAAAATGTCATGCTGCCACCAACATGCGTCACTCTGAGGAAAAACAGCCATTAACTGGTTACAGTTAGCGAGAGAGAGAGAGAGAGAGAGAGAGAGAGAGAGAGAGAGAGAGAGACAGAGGTGGATCAATGTTTTAACTCATGCACTTTCTTACAGATGTCTCTTTAAAGTAAAAAATAAGTCCCGAGTGCAAACTTTTAGCTTTAGTAATGGACGATCCTTGGAT
>JAUCMX010000012.1:2654164-2716664 GCA_033459395.1 Hemibagrus guttatus | reverse complement strand
AAATTTTAATTTTAGCTTTAATTTAATTTTAATTTAATTTTTAACTTCATACGACGAGAGCGTAACGTGTGCGCTCTACTTACTTGGCTGTGAGGGAATTCACGGCTGATTTACGTTCGTTCAGAGCTTCCTGGAGCTGCCCCAAGCGTACCGATGAAGTTCTGAATCAGACACAAGAAATCAGATGCCTAGCATTTTTAATAATAAAAATTAGAGACAAACAGTAAATCAGTTGCCTGCATGTCTGAGCATTGGCATGTTTTTGGGAAGAAACTGAAGGAACCCGCTAGAAGATCATGCAGGACTTCATACAGACTGTAACCTGAGCTCAGGACCTTGTGAAGGCCAACACACTTCCTCCTGCAGGCCGTCCGAGCTCTTAACCAGAACTTTTTCCGGACTCGCCTACTCGACACACACATCTTTTTATACAATTGAGTAGAAGGGCCTTGCTCAGGGGCCCAGCTTGGAGATCTTGTGATTTGAGCACACAACCTTCTGATCACAGGACCACCAAGCTGCCACTGCTTGGCACAAGGCATAATAATAACTGACCTGCAGCTCCGCCCCATCTCATCCCTCTGCTTATCGATGGTTTCCATCAGACTTAGAAGCTGGAAAAGAGCAGGAGAAAGTGTTACTAATTCATCCTGACAGGTAAACAGATTTAAACAAAGCAACATCTCTCGGCAGCGCTAACCTGGCGGTTCTTCTCCTCTTTGAGGATCTGGATCTCTTTACTGAGCACCTGAGTCTTGCTGTGGCTTTCCCGCAGGGTCGAATGTCTGTCTGCATTGTGATCCATAGACTGCTCTGCAAAGAAAAGATTCGAACGGAAATACTGAATCATCTGTGAGAAGTATCGCAAAAATTATTTACATAAACTGCTAGTAATAATATTTAGAGATTTTTTTTCCTGTTCACATACTGATGACACGTACATTACACAAAATAAATAAAACATCAATATAATAAAAATAAATAACGACAAAAGAAAAAAAAAAGCTCCATAAACATATTTTATTCCAAAATCTAACCCTTTTTTTATAGAGTGAAATATTTTTGGCTTTAATCTTTTTTTTTTTTTTTGCTTGTATTGGCCCAACACCAACATTCTATAATCATTTAGTGTCCAGAAAGTCAGGAACCAGTGGGAAATAGATAGATAGATAGATAGATAGATAGATAGATAGATAGATAGATAGATAGATAGATAGATAGATAGATAGATAGATAGATAGATATTTGGGAATTTGTTAACATCTTCAGTCACTCAGGCTTTCTTGCTGTATTTGAGCTATACAGACACTGGTGTCTGACCGATGGCTTTGAGGACGTCGCTGGGGATGTTGTTGCCGGCCATGTTGAGCTGGAGGAGAGTGCGGTTCTGCTGTAGAGCTTCTAGCAAAGCGCGGCCGCCCAGCAGGCCGATGTTATTCCAGCGCAGGTCTGTCACACACATGCGTTCAGAAAAACAATAACGTTTGTTAATCGGAAAAAGAGAAGAGAACGGCAGTCTAGTAGTCTAGTCTAGTCTACCAGATCAGTATTTTTGTACAAGAATGGACTGACAGGCTTGAAAAGAGAAAGAGAGCCAGAGCAGGCTTTCACACTGGGAGTTTAGTCTGAAACAGAGCACAGCTTGTGTAAGGAATTGGTAATGTTAAGAGAGTCATGTAAAACAGGAAGTGCACGACTGTAGCGAACCCGAGACTTCCTGTAGGAGTCGGTGTGAGTTTGTTTGCACTGGAACTGTGCTGTGATTCCTGTGAATGAGAAAATATGCAGAGAGAGAGAGAGAGGAGAGAGAGAGAGAGACAGAGAAACACAGAGAGAGAAAGAGAGAGACAGAGAGAGAGAGGAGAGAGAGAGACAGAGAGAGACAGAGAGAGAGAGGAGAGAGAGAGACAGAGAGAGAAAGAGAGACAGAGTGAGAAAGATTGAGGAAGAAACACAGAGAGACAGAAAGACACACAGAGAGAGAGGGTGAGAGAGAGTCTACAGATCGATACTCACCGAGCTCTTGTAGGACCGAGTTCCTTTTTAAGGCCAGAGCGATCTCAGCTGCTCCCTGATGGTTGATCTGGTTGTTGCGCAGGTCCAGCTGGATAAGAGAACTATTAGAAGCGAGACCTTCGCAGAATACGGAAAAGCCTTCTTCCCACATCCCTAAAGCATTCCACTCCAACACGAGTCTGAAAATGACATGAGATGATGAACTGAGATATCCAGCACTGAAAAAAACACACACACACAAAAGAGTATACACAGCACAGAATCTTCCATGATATTTAACAAGACTTACCAAATACAGGATTAATAAACTTATTTCTAGGCACATTTGACTGTTTTTAAGCTTTAAATGTTCTTACTCTACTGGCAGATAACTTTGCTTCTTTCTAGAAATAAATGCTAAGATTAGCAAAATAATCTGCCAGTAGAACAAAGCTTAAAAATAGTCCAATATGTATAGATATAGGTTTAAGAAACAGTAGATCAGACTAGATTCAAGCTATTTTAACTTTCTCTAAGATGTTATTTTGTCCAGTCCCGAGAGACACAACTGAGGGCAAGAAGCCTTTATTATCAACACACATACATTAGAGCAGAGTGGAATTCTTTTCTTCACATATCCTAGCTGAAGAAGTTGGGGTCAGAGTGCAGGGGCAGCTATGATACAGCGCCCCTGGAGCAGGGAGGGTTAAGGGCCTTGCTCAATTGCCCAACATTGGAGCTTGGTGGTGCTGGGGCTTGATCTCCATCCTCCAATCAACAACCCAGGGCCTTAACCACTTGATCCACCACTGTCCCTTATCTTTCTTTGCATATCCAATCCTTGGAGGGTTGGGGTAAGATCGCCCCATGATGCAGCGCCCCTGGAGCAGGGGGGGTTGGGGGCCTTGCTCGGTGCTGGGGCTTGAACCCCAGAGTCTTAACCAACTGAGCTACCACCGTACTATTACCACCTGCTGAGGTGTGCATGGTACAGAATTAAAAGATGCTCTTAAATACACAACTTTACACTCACCTTTGCAATGTCTTGTTTCTTACCAACAGCTTCCCCAAAGCCTCTGCTCCTGCACCTCTTAAATTGTTTCCCTAAAAGCACAAAGACACGTACAAATGCTTCCAGAGCAGCTCGGCTGGGTAAAGGTCAACTCGTCTGATCAGGCTGATCCATTACAGACCTCGTTCTTCTCGAAATATCTCTTCTGACGTCTGTTTAAGGTTGTTGATATCGTATATATGATGATTACACGCTGACACCATGCTGAGTAAGAGAATAAGAAACTCTGATGTTTACCTTCAGATCCAGCAGTTTTACTGTGGTGTTGGAACACAGGCCTTTCAGGAGAAGCTTGGTGCCTGTGAATGACAGGTAAGGTGAGATAACATGTGCACCAACTAATCCTCAGTAGGTAAAATGTTCTTGAAGCGAAATATGGTTGAATGCAAAAGTCTGCAGGACAATAAGTATGTTGGAGGACTGAAAATGTTCGATAGGGCGGTGAATACTTATGCATGTATGTCAGTGTTTCTGTTTTAGCTTCTTGGGATTTGTTGCTGATTTAAGTTTTTAAAATAAAGGAATATATTCCTTGTTTTTACCAGAAACCATAAACAGGTGCAAACGTTCTACTTAACTGTATCAGGACCTAAATCTACTTCAATCAGATTAATAGATCCAACAAACAGATTGTATTTGAATATGAATCAATACTACAGACAGGATGTTTATAAGTATTGTAGCTATTTCTGATCTCACCTTCCTCGCTAAGCATGCAATCGCTGAGTATGAGCTGGGTGAAAAGCGTGTCGTTCTGCAGTGTCTTGCCCAGCATGGAGCACGACTCCACCGTCAGGCTCTGGCCGCTTAGGTCAAGTTTGGTGCCGCCGGCCGTGGCCCGGACCTCCTGCAACTGAGCCAGGACCGACTCCTGGAGCTCCACGCCTGCTTCCTTACACAGCCGCTGGTAAGTTCGTCTGAAATCCTCCATCGGCGGATGAGTAGAAGCTTCCCGCTGTAGCTGTCTCATTCACTTTCACAACCACACACGATGCTGCAAGAGACGGAACGACGGTTTTTGCTAAATGGTAGGTTTTACATAGGATCGCTGAGGTGTGATGGTGCAAGAATGACAATCTCATGGCTTCATTACATTTATATACAACCTTTAAACCACTACAGAATAAAAGCATAACTATCACACTGTCCTGCTGCCTGATGTGAAGCTTGTACCGGATCCTGACACTCTTCCACAGCTGTGGATCCAGACCTGCCTGTTTTATCTCGAAACTACATCCGATCTTGCACTTCCCAAAAACACGTCATGCTCAAGATTCACTTTCTTCGGAGAATAATTGTGTAGATGTATACCTAAGACTAGAGCGGTCCTGCAGCTGTTGGTGGCCTTAGGCGCTGATAAAGTGGCTGTTTCCCTACAGTGATTCAGCCGTAACCTGACACTGTTTTGGATTTGACTTGACACTGATGATCTCCTCATCATGGCACCTGTTAGTGGGTGGGATATATTAGGCAGCAAGTGAACATTTTGTCCTCAAAGTTGATGTGTTAGAAACAGGAAAAATGGGCAGGCGTAAGGATTTGAGTGAGTTTGATGAAGAGCCAAATTGTGATGGCTAGACCACTGGATCAGAGCATCTCCAAAACTGCAGCTCTTGTGGGGTGTTCCCGGTCTGCAGTGGTCAGGATCTATCGAAAGTGGTCCAAGGAAGGAACAGTGGTGACCCGGCGACAGGGTCATGGGCGGACAAGGCTCACTGATGCACGTGGGGAGTGAAGGCTGGCCCGTGTGATCCGATCCAACAGACGAGCTACTGTTGCTCATATTGCTGAAGAAGTTAATGTTGGTTCTGATAGAAAGGTGTCAGAATACACAGCGGAGGACAGGGCAGGGCTGTTTTGGCAGCAAAAGGGGACCAACACAATATTAGGCAGGTGGTAATAATGTTATGCCTGATTGATGTAGATAGATAGATAGATAGATAGATAGATAGATAGATAGATAGATAGATAGATAGATAAGAGATAAATAGATAGATAGATAGATAGATAGATAGATAGATAGAAAGATAGATAGATAAGAGATAAATAGATAGATAGATAGATAGATAGATAGATAGATAGATAGATAGATAGATAGATAGATAGATAGATAGCAATTGCAAGGCATTTTAATATCCTTTATAAAGAGACTTTCTTCGTCTGAACATCTAATTGAGAGTAAATCGTGGCAAAGGTGTTCAAATTAACTAACACTGTTAACATTATCTTTACAGTAATTTTATAGTAAATGCAAGCTAATAGTAGTGAGATTTGTAGCTATGAATTGCTTTTCTTGAGCGAAAAAGTAAGAAAAATAATGCTTTTCTCCATTATACACAAATTACTATCAGTAACTGCTTGGTAACGATTTGAAACTACTGCATGTAAACAAACACTTCGCTACGCTAAACTAGCTAGATATTATACAGATTATAAGAATTAACCTTAAAGTTAACTAAACATTTATCTATTAAGAGAATTTTTTTTAAAAATTCATTTTAAAGTGTCAGTAAAAGTGCCTTACCGTGTATTATTTAAATACATCTCAACGTTCCACTAAGTATTTCTTTTGACAGTTGAAACGTAACCAGGAAGTAAAGCGGAAAATCCGCAGAACGGAATTCTGGGAAATGTAGTATCATCTGTAGCAGGCGCGCTAACTATAATCAGTGTTATTGAAGTTTTTTTGTTTTTTTTGTTTTTTTTGCTGAATATTTTATTAATAAATATTTCATTTCCTTATTGTGGCATAACAACACATCATGATCATCATCAATCACATCATAATTTACCACAGTATTGCTGAATATAAGCGTCCTAATAGAGCAGTCGTAGCTCAGTGGCTAAAAGATATTGCTCTGTGGTAAAGACTTCAGAAGTCTGAGCTGCCACTGCTGGGCCCTTGGACAAGGCCCTTTACGCTAAAATAGATTGGACTACACAGTAATAAGTAAAGCTAATCTCTTCAAAAATCTGTGTTATTATATAAATTACACAACAAATATTTAATCACTTCCACTAGGGTGAAAGTAGTCCTGTTTTCCTCATCTCACCTGTCCTTTATGTAACATTTTTGGCATCTGTAGTTGGACTATAATGCCAAATATTAATAAAAACCTTTTTACAGTCTTCAAGGCCAAAGCTGAGGATTAATGAAGTGCAATCATACATTTATGTAACCAAGCAGGAAGGTCAGGGTAGAGGACAGTGTAGAGGTTTAGGCATGAGGCATGAAGCATTTAGCCACTACTTTCTCTCCTGGATTAGAGTAAGGACAAAGTACAATCTCAGAAACGTTGACTATGGCATGGTTGATGGTGACAGGTGAGCCAGTTGATCCATTGAAAGGCAGGGAGGTCAGACTTGACGTGGATTAAATTAGATTTGAACTGACAAGACGGCTAGAAACTCATAATAACAACAAACATTTACAATAAACTCTTTGCTAAAATGGCGAGCAGAAAAGCATCTCAAGATGCAGCATTCCATATACATATACTGTCTGATGGCATTTTTTATGGCAGAGAAATGTAGAGAAAAGTTATGCAGTGTTTGTCCTGGAGATGTCAGTGTTTAAATACAGAAAAACAGTCCAGTGGGGAAGTCCACCTCAACTCCTACTGAAAAAATACTCTGTCTGTCTGCAGTCACTTCCAGCAGACCCTGAAGTTTAGATAAGTTTCCTTTATTTGTCACATATACATTACTGCACAGTAAAATTCTTTCTTCACATATCCCGTCCTTGGTGGTCGGGGTCAGAGCACAGTGTCAGCCATGATGCAGTGCCTGTGGAGCAGGGGTGGGGTTGGGGGCTTTGCTCAAGCGCCCAACAGTGGCAGCTTGGCAGCTTGAACCCTGATCTTCTGGTCAACATCCCAGAGCCTTAACCACATGAGCTACTACCACCCCAAAAAATATGTTAAACTCATCGATGTTCCTCTCTACGGAAATCTTTAGTAAAAAGCGAAAGATTTATGTGTGACTGAAGAGAAACCCAGGCTATAAGAGTGCCAAACTCCACTATCAACAACTTCTACAGACAGATAATAGATAGCAGTTATCTCACTATGTGGTGCTGTACAGGTTCTGGCCACAAGACCCTACAGCGGATTGTGAGAACAGCTGAAAAGACAATCAGGGTTCTTTCGAACCAGCATTAACACCATCATACAACAACCACTGCATCCACAAAGCCATATATAGAGAAATGACACTAAAACCCCACTTGACTTCACTTGACTTGTTCCTTCAATGATTTACCCATTTCGTCTCCTTCATGTCTTCTCTAGAAAGAATTAAAAAAAAACTCACAAAATCTTCCACAGCCTAACTGTATATTATTTGACAGCTGTAGTTGCTAAGGTTCTCTCATTTACTAATACACCAGCTAAAAGCTAACTAACTAAATAAAAGAAAGTGGAGCAATGGGTGTCATTGCTTGTTACTACTTGTTAACAGGACCTTTCATGCTCTTTTTTTTTTGCGTCGCTACACTGATCCGATTGTACATCATGTCATCGTGTCCCCTCCTCCTCCTCCTCCTCTTCCTCCTCTTCCTCCTCTTCCTCATCCTGCTCTCCTATTTGCCAGAAACACACATTTTCGAAACCACTCACACACCAGGCAAAGCAGAGACCAGAGACGACAGGAGGACGAGGAAGGACAGTTCAGCGAAAGAGACACGGTGGAGTTTTACATACAGAAGGCTTGAAATAAAAAAAAAGAGAAAATTTAGGTGAGATGGATAAACTCTATTTGAATGCATTATAATGTAACTAAGATTAAAAAAGTCGGGATCCACTTATTATACTGTAACATAACAGGTTTCTAATTATGACAGATGCAATGCTAATCATTTTACCCTATTTTAACACTACCTAAATCCCAGCTCTTACCACTGTAATTTTTTGCACACATTTTTATTTTAATTTTATTTTTCTTACAGGCAGAACTAAGTTCAGCTAAACCTCATCTTCCTCAAAGCAATGACCGCGTGCATCTTTATACGAGGACGGAAGATTGTAAGTAATTTCACATCTTTGAACATTCCACATCCTAACTGTGAATATAAAATGGGTTAATGGTCCAGGATCTGATTATCTGGTTATGTCATAAGACATGTACAGACTGTATTTTGGGACCATTTAGAAAAACCGTACACATCACATACACTCATTCATTCTGTGTAGGAACAGTGTAGGAGTGTGTGGTTATGTTATATATAGAATCTTGCAGAACTTGCAAAATGCTAACAAAAAAAATAAGAGAGATCATACGTTTTGCCCCATTTCAGATAAGAGATGTTTACATTTAGTCCACTAAACACAATAATAACCAAATTTACACAAATAAACCAGTTCAAACGTTTACACATGCTCAATTCTCAATTCTGGATTTTTCTTACCGACTGATTGAATGTTTTGTGCGAGTTGTTCATGAGTCCCTTGTTTGTCCTGAGCAGTTAATTCATTCATTCTTTACATTTCCAGCATCTTCTGCATGTCTGACCCCATTCCATATATGGTTTTGAGATCCATCTTTCCACAATGAGGACAACGAAGAGACTCGTACACAACTATACGAAACACTCACTGATGCTCAAGAAGCAGTTTAAACAGTTATTATTTTGGTTAAAGATGTTTTTTTGTTTTTTTTCATTTTTCATACTTTAGCCCTTTAGAAGCTACATAAGATATTTATATGCTTTCAGGAAGGCTAGATTTGCACCATTTTGCACCAATCATCCATGTGCAATTTAATTTGATTCTGTAAGATAACATAACTCATAACTGATTTTATTTTTCAGGAGAGAGAATTGGCAGATGACGAGATTGAAGGTAAACTGCAATATATAAATATATATATAAAGTTCTCGCTAGTATAAAGTAATAATATAAGGTGAGCTAGCATACTACAGGAAATGACCAAGTATAGCACTGATACCTGAATCCCAGTACAGTACTAATATGCATAGTATTGTTTCATATGTAGAAACAAATAATATCCTAATTATTGACTTTCTTTGCAAGCCTTCCTCACAGTACTGTCTAAAACTGGTCTCATCTTCTTCAAGTTTCCTTGAAAAGATGATAAGGTCTAGCATGCTGTCCTCACATCCCATGGAAAAGATATTCAAGCCCAGCTAGTGTTTCCATTTTCTTGTGAGACGTATACATTGGACGACAGCTTGACAACAGATTTTTATTTCATTTATGTTTTTGAGAAAGTTAATAAGATAAGGAATAGGATTTTTTTTCCCCTTCTGGTTATTGAACCCACTTTTCTGTATCTTAGCTGTATCTGTTTTTTATACAGTGTCTGTATATCAAGTATACGAGCGCGAATATCTTCTAATACATTAAAGGTGATTTGTTTCCTGTGGTATTTGTGTGTCTGGTTGCAGAGCTGCGCGAGGCGTTTGAAGAGTTTGATAAGGATAAGGATGGACTGATCAGCTGTAAAGATCTGGGCAACCTGATGAGAACTATGGGTTACATGCCTACAGAGATGGAGCTGATTGAACTTGGACAGAATATCAACATGAACCGTAAGTTTTCTGCAGTCTTGTTAAGACGTGTTGCATGTCCACGGCATTATAAGGAAGTATTTACGTGCAATTTCATAAGACTCACGTCGTTAAGATTAGCTCTTCTTTAGTTTGTGATTAGTTCATGCATCAACTCCTCATTAGTGCGTGATTAGTACATGCCTTAACTCACCATGAGTGTGTCATTAGTACGTGCCTTAACTCTTCTTTGTTTGCGATTGATGGCTTAACTCATTAGATTGAGATTGATGGCTAAACGTATCATTAGTTTGTGATTAGTCCATGCCTCAACCCATCTTTAGTGCATTAGTTAATGTCTTAACTCATCTGTAGAATGTGATTAGTACATGCCTTAACTCACCATTAGCATGTCATTAGTGCATGCCTAAACTCTTCATTAGTTTGTGATTGATGCCCTAACTCATTATTAATGTGTGATTAGTACATGCCTTAACTCATCTTTAGTGTTTCATTTGTACATGACTTAACTCATCATTAGTTTGTCATCAGTCAATGCCTTAACTCTTCATTAGTTTGCAATTGATGGCTTAACTCATCACGAGAGGGTGATTAGTACATGCCTTATCTCATTATTAGTTCGCGATTGATGGCTTAACTCATCTTTAGTGTGTTATTAGTACATGCCTTAACTCTTTGTGATTGATGCTTTATCTCATTATTAAGGTGTGATTAGTCCATGCCTAAACTCTTCATTAGTTTGTGATTGATGGCTAAACTCATCTTTAGTGTGTGATTAGTACATGCCTTAACTCATCATTAGATTGTGATTGATGGCTACACGTATCATTAGTTTGTGATTAGTCCATGCATCGACCCATCTTTAGTGCATTAGTTAATGTCTTAACTCATCTTTAGAATGTGATTAGTACATGCCTTAACTCACCATTAGCATGTCATAATCCCTCCTTTTTAAATCATTTATTTTAAATTTTCATTTTTAAAGACCTTTAAATCATCATTAATGTGTCATAAGTACCCTGCCTTAACTCATTTTTTGTTTTTATTTGAAAGCAATTCATTGGATTAACCTTATCAAAGAGAATTGTGGGTTAAATTACATGGGATGTTTTCTCCTTTTATTATTTTTGCGATTGATGGCTTAACTCGTTATTAATATGTGATTAGTACATATCTTACCTTATCATGAGTTTTGTATTAGACCATGCCAACTCATATTTAGTCTGTGATTAGTTCATGCCTTAACTCATCTTTAGAGTGTGATTAGTACATGACTTAACTCATCATTAGAGTGTGATTAGTGTATGCCTTAACTCACCATTAGTGTGTAATTTTTACATTCCTTAACTCTTCATTAGTTTGTGATTGGTGCCTCAACTCATTATTAATGCGTGATTAATGCATGCCTTAACTCATCATTAGTTTTGTATTAGTCCATGCCAACTCATCTTTAGAGCGTGATTAGTACATGCCTTTACTCATCTTTAGTGTGTGATTAGTGCATGCCTTAACTAATCTTCAGCGTGTGATTAGTACATGCCCTAACTCACCATTAGCGTGTTATTAGTACTTTCCTTAACTCTTCATTAGTTTGTGATTGATGCCTCAACTCATTATTAATGTGTGATTGGTACATGCCTTAACTCATCTTTAAAGCGTGACTCGTACCTGCCTTTTCTTATCTCTAGTGTGTGATTAGTGCATGCTTTTAGTCTTCATTAGTTTGTGATTGATGCCTTAACTCATCAATGTGTGATTAGTACATGCCATAACTTATCATTAGTCCATGATTCGTTCATGGCTTAACTCATTTTAACTGTGTGATTAGCACATGACTAAACCTATCCTTAGTTTCTGATACATGTCTTAGCTCTTCATTATTCTGTGATTAGTACATGCCTTAACTCATCATTCCTTCATATTTAATGAAGTATTTACTCAGCCACTATGCAAATATAATCAAATGAATATACAGGATATCTGGAATTTTTTTTTAATATTTCAAATGATAATTTTGAAATGCTTTTGTTATATTGGAAAAAAAATTCTTCCTGAAGAATGCTTAAAATATCTGTTTATAGAATAAAGCAATTTCAAACAATTTCTGTTTGACAAAAATAATATAATTATAATAAGCTTATAATTTCCAAGCTTATTATTTTTTTGACAAATGCCTAGTAATAAGTTTAATACTACTATAGTGATCAAATTCTCATTTTACTTTACGCAGTGCATTTCATATACAAATATACGAAATCCTGCTTGCGACATTAGTAGTGAAATATTCATAGCCTTCCAATTAAAAAAAAAAAAAAATCAAAATACTATTGAATTCTATTTTAATAAATTTGAACAGTAGTATGGCTTTCTGGCTTGCAGTGGGAGGGCAGGTGGATTTTGAAGACTTTGTGGAACTGATGGCACCAAAACTCCTGGCTGAAACAGCTGGCATGATTGGCATGAAAGAGCTGAGGGATGCCTTCAAACAGGTCAGAAGAAAAGCTGTAAATATCTGAGTATGTCAGATATGATCTTCTACTCGAACAAGTTTTTGTTTGTTGATTTGTGTTTGACTCTTTAATCACTAATTACTCAGGGGACGCTCCGGATATTTAGATATCAGTTCAGAACCTTCTTAAGTCAACTTTCTGCATGCAAAATTCCGTTTATAAAGATCACCTACAGGTAGCTCATGCCTCCTAGGTTGCCAGATTGCTCATGAGCAAAGGTAGGGGCTTTCAAAAGCATCTAAAAGCAAACACTTGCATTTAAGCCTAAAAAAAACGGGGATAGAAAATAAGGACTTTGGTTTAATTCAACAAAATTAGCCAAAAATGTTTGCTGTTGGATCAAGTGTTCTGTCCTCTTGTTAAAGATATTCAAGTTCAACTAGTGTTCATTTTCGCTTAACTTGTTTAACCCCGAGTTGATTGCTACTTGTATCAGGAAAGCTTGCGAGGTCAATAAAGCTCAGATGTAAAATAGATGTATTTAGTATCTATTTTTCGTTTTCTTTTAGTCAAGTGGATTTCAGTAAACAATATATGAGATCTGTAGCACATGATCCAGCAAATCCTTTAAAATTATTATTATTTTTTTTGTAATTGCTTTTATTTTTCTCTTTTTGCTGTATTACTTCCCAGCAGTGTTTAGGCTGTTAGCATTCTTAGTCCATGTCCTAGTGAACCAGTATTAATATACCCATTGATTAAAGTCTTACAATCACTTCTGAAAGTCGATCCGGATAAGAGCGCCTGCCAAATAAATGTCATTTTTTTACATTTTATATCAGGTTCCTGATATTTAAGAGTTCCTGAGATTCTACCATGTGGTCATGGGCTAGTCTATCTAGTTCATGAGATGTAACTTGGTTTATTGTGTCTATTGTTTCGTATTTACAGCACAAATACCTACTGTGAAAGAAATTCAAACTGGCTCTAGTTGACACTGGACAAGAAAAATGGGCTTGAGTCTTGTTTATCTCTATCCCATATGCAACTCTCTCAATCTGTGGTTAATTGTATCCCTGAGGTCTGAACCAATGTGAGCCATTCCATTCGAATCGGAATATCATAATGATCTCTTTTACTATTCAATTATTCAAGTTGTTTTTGTTCATCTTTTGCAGTTTGACATGGACGGCGATGGAGAGATCACGACAGAAGAGCTAAAGTTAGCTATGAGTAAACTGTTGGGGGAAAACATGAGTCACAAAGAGATCGACGCAGTGGTCAGAGAGGTCGATGACAACGGCGATGGAACTGTAGACTTTGAAGGTGTGAACTAACAACAGCCATTGTTCATAGATTTCTTTTTTTCCATTTCCATAATGCTGTGGATGGAGCGTGGGATAATTGTGCTCTTTATTTTTGACAGAGTTTGTGAAAATGATGTCAAGCTGCTGAGAGAGGTGCAGAGGTGGGAAGTGACGACACGTACCATTACTTTGTTACTGCACTTTTCCCTTAACAGTTTTCAACTTTCTCAAAAAATCCTGGTATAATTCACAACAAATCGAATCTTTTCTAGAATTAACAGTGAGAATGAGACCCCTATAATCAATCTGTTAGTTTGGATATGTTGGATTAACAGGGCAGATTATAGGGCTATGCTATTATCATTCAGCTAGCTTTTATCTAAAAACTTGTTAGCATGCTAGCTAATGTTTTTTTCCCAGCTTTTTTACTTCTTACATTCCATGGTTAGTTGTTAAAAGAAGTACTAATTGACCAAAAGTAACTAAAATCAGTGTGTGGTTTGAGCTAGGTCTTTTGTTTAGATTTGGTCAATCTTTCTTGTGCTTTCATACTTAAATGGAAGGGTTTATACATTTCTATTTTAACTTGAATACAGAATTGGAAGCTTTCAATAAAAATTAAAAAAAAATCTGATTATTTATTTATATGAGTAATCGCACTTTTACTGGGGTACAGAATGATCTGTGTGTATGTACACCGATCAGGCATAACATTATGACCAATATTGTGTTGGTCTGCCGAAACAGCCCTGACCCGTTGAGGCATGGACTCCACTAGATCCCTGAAGGTGTGCTGTGGTATCTGGCACCAAGATGTTAGCAGAAGATCCTTTAAATCCTGTAAGTTGCAAGGTGGGATTGAGATCTGGGGAATTTGGAGGCCAAGTCAACATCACAAACTGGTTGTTGTGCTCATCAAACCATTCCTGAACCATTTTTGCTTTGTGGCACACTGCATTATCCTGCTGAAATGTGCAGGTGTGCATGGTCTGCAACAATGCTTAGTTAGGTGGTACGTCTCAAAGTAACATCCACATGGATGGTTTTGGAACATTGCCCAAATCATGACACTGCCTCCACCAGCTTGCCTTCTTCCCATAGTGCATCCTGGTGCCATGTGTTCCCCAGATAAGAGGCCCTTGTCAAACTCGCTCAAATCCTTACGCTTGCCCATTTTTCCTGCTTCTAACACATCAACTTTGAGGACAAAATGTTCACTTGCTGCCTAATATATCCCACCCACTAACAGGTGCCATGATGCGGAGATCATCGGTCTTATTCACTTCACCTCTCACTGCTCACAATGTTATGCCTGATCGGTGTGTATGCCAACATGGTTGGAAAAACACATTGAAAACAGATATGCATAAACTGAAGTCCTAACCTATATACTGCTGTCTTTCCTCTAGAATTAAATCCAGGATGTTGCTTTAATTATTGTTCCTTCAGATGGAAGAACTCATGTACAGGTCATAGGTTTTCTTTCAATCCAGGCAAACAATTCTGAAGTGCCAAGCAGTAGTCAATACAGGAAGCTGGAATAAACTGACTGGAGGGTTTCTGAAGGGAGACTTTGCTATGGGGAAAGGTTGAGGGTTGTAGTTTGTTATCTGGCTGGGAATCATGGGAAATGTAGTTCCTAGTGAGCAGATTTTATGAGTGACATATCTGCTATCCTTGCCCCAGTAATGAACCCAAAATCATCTGCCATCTTGATCCAAGATCTTCACTTGTCTGGAATCATCTACGTCTTTATATTCATATTTTCCTTTAATTTGTCACTTCTCTGTATCTATGCATAGCTACACAAACGACTATGTCCACACTTTCAACTATGCAAAAGTCTTAAAAAGGCTGTTTTTTTTTTTTTTTTTGTTTGTTTGTTTTTAATCATATTATGCAATGATACCATTTGAGGCTCAAAATGTTATACATTATACTCAATGATGATAAAATACTGTATCCTGGACAATATTTATTAATAAATGCACTGCTTTAAAAACAACAGAAAAAAGTTTTATATTGTTGTGATTTAAATACGCATTACACTCTGTTGTGAGCATGCATCCAGTCACAAATCCAGCAGAAGAAATCAGGCTCGCTAACATCGACCAGCTAGGAAATGCTAGTTACGTATGTAACTGTGGTTCTATGTCATACCTCCTACCCACCAGGGGGCAGTATGTAAATCTGAGAGTGAGATTTTTCAACAAATTCACATACTGATATTTATCCAGGGTTCATATTTAACTAGCATCCTGTTTCATCTTAGCTAACCACCAGGTGTAACACTTTTGATGTTACACCTACATTGTAATAAGGTCTCATTTTAGGACATCTTTAAAAACTACACTGCTGAAAGTGGTACTCTGTGCTGCTGAGGAAGGATCCAGATGGACATGCTAAAGAACCATGAAACTACATTGGATGGTTCCACTAAGAATGCTTGAAAATGGTGTTGGACTGCATAATTTTTGCTACGATGACTAATGACATCAATTGCTTTAATAGCTTAAAGACTGCAATTGCCCTGGACAGTGTTGTCCATCAGTGAAAGGCTCAACTAAATAAAACTGGTCACACAATTGCACAGGTATAGAAGGGCATTATTTACAATCACACTCTCCGCAGTCACCCAGATGAGGATGGGTCGAGTCTGGTTCCTCTCAAGGTTTCTTCCTTACGTCTTCTCCTGAGCATCGTTGCTTTATCGTTGCTCATTAGGGATAAACATTTATTAATGCGTTTTGTGGCAATGTGCAGTGTTAAAAGTGCCTAACAAATAAAATTGAATTGGAATGGTTAAGTTTGATTTTGTGGAGTCTGGAGAAAATGATCAGAGGAACCCAGATAGCACTGGGCTACAGTGATACATCTCTCAATGGCCCATGAGGAGACGTTTCATGTACATAGTGATATAATGAAGTCCTCCACCCAATGGGCAGATCTCCTACATGTCTTCAACAAATGTTTAGTTTTAGATGGTTGGAGTTTGGACCAGATAATAGTTTTGCGAAAGTAATGTACTCTCTGCAATGTACTCTCACCCTCAATGAAATTCAGTGGTCTGATTCACCAGGGTGATAATAACTTTAGGGATAATTCCTGGATTCAGCCACAAAGGCATGGCAGAGTCATCTGCTCACCAATGTATGTGTGTGTGGTGAACTTTAAGCCAGGGGTATGCTGCGATGGCTGCCGTATACACCTTTATGGTTTGGTTTGGCAATCTGATCACACATGCTCTAAAACTCCACTACATGACCACGAGAAATGCATCGCAATGCATTCAATTTTATTTGTATAGCGATTTTCACAATGGACATTGTCACAAAGCAGCTTATAGCAGTTTAACAGCTTAAATGTATCAGTTTATCCCTAATAAGCAAGCTGGACACAGCAGTGGCAAGGAAAAGGAAACACGTCCTCATCTGAGTGACACCAGATAGTGGGATTATAAATCATTACCCCTCTCTAACCAGGAAATTTGTTCTACTTTCAACATCTTGTTAAAGTAGTGTTGCAGTCCAAATCCATTTTTATGATTTCTATCATGGTGGTTCTATCCACAATAATCTCATGTATCAAACAGATACATCCTGTCCTGGAGCAGCAGCATCCTCAGTAACAGCAAGTGGCAGCAAGTGATGAGACTCCGGCCAGGAGAAGCTGATCAGGACAGGTCAGTGGTATCTCAGAGGGGCCAGGATCACTGGTATCTCAGGAATTAGCATGTTCAGCTCGACAGAAAGAGAGAGAGAGAGAGAGAGAGAGAGAGAGAGAGAGAGAGAGAGAAATTAGCAGATTAAAGTACCTCTTGCACGAGCGCAGTTTCCAGTTTATAACCTCTCAACCAGGAAAATGCTTCTTTAAGCATCAGCTAAAGCATAGCTTCTTCCCTCAGGCCATAATGATCCACAGCAGCATTTTATTTCATAAACCAATACAATCATCATTACTTTTGCAAACATACTGGGACTACACAATTGATACTCAGTATTATGACAGTAACATTTCAGCAGAGACCCTTATTGTGGAGTGATAACAAGCAAATGAGGGTTAAGGGCTTTGCTTTAGGGCTCAGTAGTGGCAGTTTGGTGGAACTGGGACTCAAACTCACAGCCTTCCCATCTGTAGTCCAACACCTTAACCACTAAGCTACCACAGCCCCAACACATATTTAGTGTCTGTACTAGGGCTGAAACGATTCCTCGAGTAACTCGAGTAATTCGAATACAAAAAATCATCGAGATAGTTGCCTCGAGGCTTCGTTTAGTCAATTTACTGTAAGTACACACAGAGCACTCTGTTTCCCCATGGACCATTATTACTGACGCACATCCCGCTAAACTCGGGGAGAAAAGATTCAGGCCAAAGAAAATGGCAGAAAGTTTTCAAAGTTTGGGATCATTTCAAACTAAAACAGAAAGAAAACTCTGTACAGTGTGATTTCTGTAAGATTGAACTGGTTTACTACAACAGTACAAGTTCAATACTTCAATCTCTCATTCGAAAACACACAGTCCACGGAGTCGACACAAGCTAATGTTAGCGTTTGCACTTAGCTTAAATCAATATGACTGCTAGTTGAAATTAAGGCCTGTAAAAATGTATGTGTATTGTGGCTACATGTAGCGACTATTTAAGACCGTAAATCAGTATGGTGGCTAGTTATGATGTCCCTGATTAGCTAAGTTTTGTGAAAGCCTAAGCGTCATTCATGTTGATAGCCTTACTCTCTCTCTGTCACTCACATACACACACACACACACACACACACACACACACACACACACACACACACACCAGTATATTCAGAGACATTTAAGAGTGTTTATTCTCCAAATAACTCTAATTTCATGTTACAGATAAATGTGTTTTTCTTTGTTTTATGTGTATGGACTCTTCTTTTTCCAGGTTACCTTTCTGTCCACTAATGCTTGCCTCTTACAAAAGCCACAAAGTCTTCCAGGAAGACAGTAAAGGCTGATGTCATGCTTGAGCTGTAGTTAGACTGAAACTTGAAAGTTAAGTTGCACAACATAAATGCATTATTTAGGTATTATAATAATAATAATAATAATAATATTATTATTATTATTATTATTATTATTATTATTATTATTATTTTGTTTTAGGTTGTACTATCTTTATGTTTTTTTAAGTAATTAAGTTTTATTTTTTATTTATTTTATTTATATATTTGTATTTGCATTTTGAATGTAATATGTCAGTTAAATGCACTAAATGGGTTCAGATTTAATTTTAATTTTTCTAAATAGGAAAGAACTTAGTTGTTCATTTTAAGAGACCTGTCTTATTTTCTCTTACATATTTAGTATTCCTCTTTAATAAAGAAAAAGTACTTGATCCGATTACTCGATTAATCGATGGAATAATCGGTAGAATACTCGATTACTAAAACAATCGATAGCTGCAGCCCTAGTCTGTACACAATATTTTGCACACAATATATAATATAGAAATAAATCTGCGCACATTAATAAATTAATAAATAAATTATTGCTGTAGTTTGCCTGCGACTCACCTAAGCATTTCACTGTACATTGACATCTCTACATATGACAAATAAACCTGCAAATACACGACTGTATATGATTTATATACATCATCTTCTTTCTCTATGCTGTATTTTCCACAAGCTACATCCTTTTTTTCCATTGTGACAGAATTTTTTTCCATTATATGCATACTTCTGTACCTCTATGTTCTGATATTTTGCGCTAATCCTACCATATGCAATAACACACATGCAGTACTTTCTTTATGTTATTATCGTATATGTTTTTTTTTAATATATATATATATATATATAAATGATGTAATGTTCATGTTATAGAAGCTGTTACTGGGCCTGAGGAATTGCAGTGTGTTCATGTACTGTGTATTCTGAAAACCTATGAGTTTGAGAATACACTGACTTGACTTTCCTGCAGGTGGGGATGTTTGCAGATGGTATCACAGCATCAGATCCCACACCAGCAGGATGCAGGATAGCTTCTACATGCAGGCCATCAGACTGTTGAACTCGTACCAGTAATATGCTACAAGCACAATCAAGGCTCCATCCTCTATTCACAGCACTTTATTATCTATTACTTCATTTACATTGGACTCTGACTGAGGGATAGATCAGATGTAAAATCTGGCTGATGGTTAGAACTGATATAAGACGCTGACTGAAGAATATAACTGGTATAAGACTCTGACTGATGATTCTAACTGATATCAGACTCTGACTGATGATTCTAACTGATATCAGACTCTGACTGATGATTCTAACTGATATCAGACTCTGACTGATTATTCTAACTGATATCAGACTCTGACTGATGATTCTAACTGATATCAGACTCTGACTGATGATTCTAACTGATATCAGACTCTGATTGATGATTCTAACTGATATCAGACTCTGACTGATGATTCTAACTGATATCAGACTGACTGATGATTCTAACTGATATCAGACGCTGACTGAAGAATATAACTGATATCAGACTCTGACTGATTATTCTAACTGATATCAGACTCTGACTGATTATTCTAACTGATATCAGACTCTAACTGATGATTATAACTGATATCAGACTCTAACTGATGATTATAACTGATATCAGACTCTGACTGATGATTCTAACTGATATCAGACTCTGATTGATGATTCTAACTGATATCAGACGCTGACTGAAGAATATAACTGATATCAGACTCTGACTGATGATTCTAACTCATATTGGACTCTGACTTTAAGAATATAACTGATATCAGACGCTGACTATTGAATATAACTGATATCAGACTCTAACTGATGATTTCTTTTAAATTCAAAAATTGGACTCTGACTGAAGAATATAACTGATATCAGACTCTGACTATTGATTCTAACTGATATCAGACTCTAACTGATGATTATAACTGATATTGCACTCTAACTGAAGAATATAACTGATATCAGACTCTGACTGATGATTCTAACTGATATCAGACTCTGACTATTTATTCTAACTGATATCAGACTCTGACTGATGAATAGAGCTGATATCAGACTCTGACTGATGAATATAACTGATATCGGACTCTGACTGAAGAATATAACTTTATATCAGGGCTCTGACTGATGATTCTAACTGATATCAGACTCTGACTGATGATTCTAACTGATATCAGGGCTCTGACTGATGAATAGAGCTGATATCAGACTCTGACTGATGAATATAACTGATATCGGACTCTGACTGAAGAATATAATTGATATCGGACTCTGACTGATGTTTATAACTGATATCTGACTCTGACTGATGAATAGATCTGATATCAGACTCTGATGAATATAACTGATATCAGACTCTGACTGATGAGTATAACTGATATCAGACTCTGATGAATATAACTGATCAGACTCTGACTGATGAGTATAACTGATATCAGACTCTGACTGATGAATATAACTGATATTAGACTCTGACTGAGGATTATAACTGATATCAGACTCTGACTGATGATTCTAACTGATATCAGACTCTGACTGATGATTATAACTGATATTAGACTCTGACTGATGATTCTAACTGATATCAGACTCTGACTGATGATTATAACTGATATCAGACTCTGACTGATAATTCTAACTGATATCTGACTCTGACTGATGAATAGAGCTGATATCAGACTCTGATGAATATAACTGATATCAGACTTTGACTGATGAATATAACTGATATCAGACTCTGATGATTATAACAGATATCAGACTCTGACTGAAGAATATAATTGATATCGGACTCTGACTGATGTTTATAACTGATATCTGACTCTGACTGATGAATAGATCTGATATCAGACTCTGATGAATATAACTGATATCAGACTCTGACTGATGAATATAACTGATATTAGACTCTGACTGAGGATTATAACAGATATCAGACTCTGATGAATATAACTGATATTAGACTCTGACTGATGATTATAACTGATATCAGACTCTGACTGATGAATATAACTGATATCAGACTCTGACTGATGATTCTAACTGATATCAGACTCTGACTGATGAATAGATCTGATATCAGACTCTGATGAATATAACTGATATCAGACTCTGACTGATGATTATAACTGATATCAGACTCTGACTGATGATTATAACAGATATCAGACTCTGACTGATGAATAGATCTGATATCAGACTCTCATTGATAGATAGAACTGATATCAGACTCTGACCGATGATATCAGAATTTGATGGATAGATTTAATATAAGCTCTGACTGCCAGATAAATTTGATATCAGACTCAGGATAGAACTGATATCAGATAGATAAAACTGATCAGATAAAATCAGACTGATAAATATAACTGATATCAGACTCTGACTGATGAATTGATCTGACATCAGACTCCTTGTAACTTTTGTGCAATATCTCCCACTACATCACTTTTCTGACCACTTACAATGTTTAAATATTATTCTTCACTTGCTTAGACTACGTTAATATTTTACAGTACTGTATGTGTATTATCTCCCACTCTGACTGAATACTCTTATTTTCACTTGCATACAGCACATTAATAATCTTGCACATATTCAATGTTTGCAGCTTGCTACTTTTTTACACTGCTTTTAGCTTAACATCATAAAAACAATTAACATTATTAATGCAAATTAACTATCAATACAGTACACACAGAAGTCAACGCCGAGTCAGGGAGGAATGTTAGAATAATTCAAGCCAGCCACGAATAGTGCTGCCGCCTCATTGTCTTGACAAAGGTCAGTTAGGGTGAAGGAATTAAGAATTAAGCAGTACAAAAATCTCAAAGAGAGAGAACTTGCTAGAGATCAGCAGGGAGGGAAAGCGTGATTACTGAGAATTAAAATCCCAAACTGCCCTGGATCTGGCTGTCCTTGTAGCTGACTAAAGCTGTACTCAGAGCATGTAACAAAACCGATACCAAGACCTATCTGATATGAAACCGGGCAAGGATTAGCTGACAATCTGTGATGTTTAATTCTCTGATCACATATGCTTACGATGCATACATTCTGCTATTTATAGTACATCATCCAAGCACAGGTATCAGATGACCACAGATCAGGTGAGTCCAGTTTGCTAAATAAATACACGTTTGTTGCGTTTAGTTCAAATCGATTCAGTTACACACTCAAAGATTTGGTTGGCTAAAATTTGAGATCGGAAAGGTAAAGGCAACCATCCATGCCTAAAGATACCATAATACAGCTGTAATGCATTGCCAATCAGTCAAGGTTAACCAATCAATCCAGAAAATTTTTATTACACACCACCAACTAAGTAAGGAGAAAGAGATCAAACGGCTGATAATACTGCATTTGCACTTGATTTGGGTCTCATGTTCCCAATCCAGGACATTTCTCTTCTCTCTCCAACTCATTAATCCAAATTAATCCGCCCTTGTCTCTGCCATGACCCGGCATCATACACCAGCACGGCCACTGAGCTGAGTGAGAGGCATGTACTTCTTCTGTGCAGCTACGCTTCTCTTTTCCAGACATGATTTGATTCCCAGTAACCTGGGAAAAGGTCAGTGAGGAGGAATGAATGAAACACAAATCTGACAAATATGCCTGTACGTGTATCATATAATTCTTTTATACAGCAGATAGCTCCTAACTTTATTTGCACAAGCAGCTCCGATATGAGCCAGTATGAACCTGATACATGCTATTCTAATTCTAGCAATAGTTTGTTATGTTGACGACACACAATACTCTATCCAAATGCCTGTGGCTTCTTTGGATACGATTTTAATTGATGGAGCAAATAATAAAATGTCAGTCACTTGATATAAATTTCTTGTGTATAAGTCGGTCATGCTGTTGTAGTGAATGTCAGAAACTGTCAGGACAAAAGCCCTCTTGCTGCTGTGATAAAACAGCTTTAATGGATTTGAAACACATTCCACATTTACAATTGGAAAGCAGACAAAGTTACTTTTACTTGTTTTGCAGAGTCCAAAGCTACATCTGTATTTACATGGAGGATTTACTTGATGCGCTGCTCAGATCATGCAAATTACCTGCGTGTAGTTAACACCTTGGCTGATCTCTTTTCTTTTAGTAGAAACATCCAAGGCAAGGTTTGTCAGGGTTCAATTCATTTCTTTAAAAACAAGCCCAAAACAGGGATAGAAAATGTGGACTGAAGAAATGGAAATAATGTTTTTTTCTAGTTCATTGCTTTCTTGTATACTGCCAGTATTTTGCTGCATGAAAAGTGCTAATTCTAACTATACCATTAAGTTTAGAGTTATGCCTGAGGTCTAAATATAGAAATGCACAATTTTGCTAATCCTAAACGAATATGAACACAAATATTGCCAGCTGGCTATCAGGGGCTTACAGCATCAATCATTCATCCCATGCCTCTTTCACATCTGTCATGCACCGTGCACATTTGTCAGAATTCAGCAACAGGGTAATTTATTAGAGGTAAAATATGTGATTGGATGCACAAGATTTGGCAACTGTCCACTATAAGAAGATATTGTGATACATCCAGGATGTTCCTGCACTCTTGCTGTCTGTCTCATTAATCCAAATTAATCTGCTCTTGCTTCTTTCATGACCCAGTGCTATTCGGCAGCACAGCTGGTATAGTGGCACACATCACTCTCAGCTATTTAGAGTCAGCTATGGGTGTATGGAGGCTGAGGTGAGTAATTTAGCCAGAGATCATGAATACATACCCAAACAAGAGGATATATATGTATAACATGCTATTTTTTATTTCTAAAAAACAAAATGTATGATGTAAATGTGCAGCATTGTAATGTAATGTAATGTATACATGTATGTGTTGTACATTTCATTAGGGTTGATTGTGGCAGAAAGCTTGGTTCAGACTTTCTATCTATCTATCTATCTATCTATCTATCTATCTATCTATCTATCTATCTATCTATCTATCTATCTATCTATCTATCTATCTATCTATCCACCTATCCATCCACCTATCCATCCATCTATCTATCTATCTATCTATCTATCTATCTATCTATCTATCTATCTATCTATCTATCTATCTATCTATCTATCTATCCACCTATCCATCCACCTATCCATCCATCTATCTATCTATCTATCTATCTATCTATCTATCTATCTATCTATCTATCTATCTATCTATCTATCCATCTATCTATCTATCTATCTATCTATCTATCTATCTATCTATCTATCTATCTATCTATCCATCCACCTATCCATCCACCTATCCATCCATCTATCTATCTATCTATCTATCTATCTATCTATCTATCTATCTATCTATCTATCTATCTATCTATCTATCTATCTATCTATCTATCTATCTATCCATCTATCTATCTATCCATCCATCCATCCATCTATCTATCTATCTATCTATCTATCTATCTATCTATCTATCTATCTATCTATCTATCTATCTATCTATCTATAAGAAAATCATATAGAAATAAAGGAATGGAGTTGTTTTTGTATTTAAAATGTACTACAACTGAAATCGATAAATATAAATAATAACACTTTTTAATTTGATTTAATTAGTGAAATAAATTAAATAGGTTTGACTTATTTAAGGTACTTTGGTGCCTGTTAACGTGAAATGTTTATTTATCCAATCAGAGTTGTCGTTGTTTCCAAAGACCCGCCCACCGGAAGTGTTAGCAGTGTCACTGCTGGTAAGATGGTGTTACGATAGCGATTGTTTAAGTTAGTTTAGTTTTAGCTTTCATTTCACTGGCTATAAACAAATGGATTTTTTATCTGTAATAATAGCGTGCATCCATTGTGTGTGCAAACAGTCTACTTAACACTTGCTTTTTGTAAGGCTCGCTAACGGAAGTGAGCCGGTGGTAGCTAGCGAGCTAGCTAAATAAGGCCTCAATCTCAAATCGCCTAGCCCTCTATATATATATGCACTATGTAGGGCTCATGCTAACAGCGCAGGCACGCTACTTAGCGCACTGTATGTCTACTTGGAAGCCAAATTGCATTCAGCCATTTGTAAAAAGTTATTGGTTGTGCTGTTAGTTTTAGAAAATATTAAGACAGTGATCATTTTGAATCAAGTTAATTTCATATAAAAGCATATAAATGGAATGAAGTAAACTGTATTAGCTTTTTAGTGAAGCTAGATCCACCTTTAAAAATTCTGACATTAGTGTATGTAAAAAAAAAAAAATTGCATTCATTTTTATCATTGTTTCTTATTCTTTCACAGAAGTGACGTCATCCATGTTTACTAGGTCTGTGAACATCTCAAGAAGTTCCTTCAGGTTGAACTGCAGCCTGTCTCAGTTGAATCGCCTCTCGAGCACTGCCCTCCTAAGAAAACGCCGCTTCCTGAGAGCAACCTTGAGAACATCCTATCATTCATCCGGCCATTCATTTTACGCTCCCAGTTTTGTACTTTTGTCTCGTTGTTTCTCTCAGTCTCCTCCTTTGATGGATTTAAAGACGGTCCTGGAAGTTCTAGAGCAGCTTGCGCCGCTCTCATTGGCTGAATCTTGGGATAATGTTGGTCTCCTGGTGGAACCGAGCAAACAGCGTCCAGTCAAGACGATCCTGCTCACCAACGATGTGACTGCTGATGTTATGGATGAAGCTGAAGCGATGACATGTGACCTCATCATTTCATACCACCCACCTCTTTTCCGTCCTTTTAAACGACTTGTTCAAAAGGACTGGAAACAGCAGTTGGCCATCAGAGCTATAGAAAGCGGCATAGCTGTCTTCTCTCCTCATACGTCATGGGATAGCGTGAAAGACGGCCTTAACGATTGGTTGATAGAAGGCGTAGGTTGGTTGTTTTGATTCAGATCTAATCCCAGGTACATCACAACAATATGCTTGTTTTTTTTGGTTGTTCATTTTATTAATCACAAATGTATTTTTTTTATTTACAGGTAGTGGACAAGTGTCCGTGTTAAGACAGGCTCACTGTAGCGGCTACCAAAAGCACAGACTGGAGTTTACAGCCAGAAATGAAGAGGAGCTCAATAATATCTTGAAGGACATGAAGACAGAAAATAATGAAACCTTTCAGTACAACACATTAAGGTATGTGTGCATGGATATGAGTTGTTTATGGTTTTGATTTGCATCAACACTTTTTGGAGGCAGACCCAAACCTGTTTCCACATGACATAGCCCCTGTGCACAAAGCAACCTCCATGAAGACATGCTGTGTTAAGGTTACAGTAGAAGAACTCGAATGTTCCTCAGCTTCCTGATTTCAACCCCACCAGGATGAACTGGAACACTGAGTGCACCTCAGACCACCTCACCCAAAGTCATCTCACTAATGCTCTTGTAGCTGAATGATCTCAAATCCCCACAGTCCAAATCCATAAAGACAACTCCAGAAAGAACCTTACAGAGCTCTGGCCTCAATCCCACTGAACTTGAAAGCCAGTGGTGCACCAGACTTTCTGACATCGTACATCAGGGCCTGTGTTTGTGGCTGAAAAGGGAGAAATCTCCACAGCTACAGTCCAAAATCTAGTGAAAATCCTTCACGGAAGACTGAAAGCTGTTATGATGGCAATGGTGGACCATCTCCATGGTTTGGGAATGGGTATATCGATATATGAGCGTGACGGTCAGGTGTCCATATACTTCTGGCTATATAGTGTTATGACCTCCTGTGCCGGTCATGTGAATGGTTTCAGAGTAATATATTTTTGCTTACCATCCCTGACATGCTAGCAATATAAGACTTCCTAGGCTACTAATATTTAGACCTGGTCTGGTTCGGTAACATGTTTGTTCATGTGTGTTTTCAGGACTGAACAAGAGGCACAGCATGTGATCCTGACCTGTTCCAGCTCAGAACTGACCCCTGCTGTTCAGGCTATATTAAGCAACGCTACAGCCAGCCAGTCTCTCAACATCACACAGGTCCAGCAGGTAAAATGTGCTGTACTTACACCTTATAGACTGACTTCGCTCTACTGTATAGTCACCGGTAGGCTACTACTGGTTGCCATAATAACATTTACCAGTGCAACTCAAATCAGTCAAACAGAGCATCCTGTTTTTCACAGATCACGCCATCTTCACTCCCATTTGTAGTCGCTGTAGCAAGTCGCTCCATATTTGCATAAACTTTTCTCGACTTTGTCACGTCGCTGATGTGGACACGCCCACATCCGGTCTCCTGCTTTTGATGTTGCTCACGCTCCTAGATGTCACCTGCTCTAGTTGGATAGAAATGGTCTTTGTCGCTGCGACTCGTTGCATGTGTGAACACCTTTTACATACCTCTAAGACAGTTGTATCTTATGCAAATTTGAATAGAAAAGATACATAGATAATACACAGATGGTCTTGTGTGCACTATTGATAAATATGAGCTTAAGCAGCAATCACTGGGATCCAAGCACTGCTTTGCACATAGAGCACCTAGTGGCCAATTTGTGTATTATTACATAAAACAGTAGAGAGTTTGTGTTTTACACTCAATGTAAATCAAACGCATACAGTCTCTCTAAAGCAAAGTTCTTTACATTGAGTGTCTTTCTAAACTTTATCCAAAGACAGTCGCAAAAGTAACATAACAGCGCAAAGCAAATGGATGAAAGACTGATGCGTGAATGCAAATGTGCCTCAATTCAGAGGAGCTTATATGGTTGAGGTCAGTATTTTTGTTTATGTAAAACCAGCAGTTCTCAGGCCGTCCTTTTTCACCCCAATAGCCTTAGGGCAGTTATAAAATTAATATCAAAAACTTATTTGGGGGAAAAAAAGATTAAAGTCATGTAATTAAATTGTGCTTTAATGTAATCCACTTAAATAATTATTATATATTTTTATAAAATGTTAAAATATATTTTTAATGTACTGAGAATAGAATTTTGTTAAATGAGTTCATTTATATATATTTTTTTATTATTATTAGTTTTATTTACACTTTTTTTACATAGCTCTTTTAACATTGAACAAATGCAAAAATGTTTAAAAAAAAATGTAATAAAATTTATATATTCCTCTGCGACATTTTCCACTGATAAAAGCGACACACAAACTAAATTGAAATAAATTGAATTGAAGATATGCTCAGCAAATGGTAAGTATACTGTAAATAATAAATAAATGATAAATATATATTTTTAGCGTATTTTATTTAAGTGTAAGAATTTGTTAGTATATTTCCAATGTACTGAGAAAGTATTATATCTTGATCATTTAAACGCATTGATATTTTACTATATATGAAGTATACGTTTAAAATACACGACGTTTAATATTTACTTAACACACCAAGTCTCCTGAGGAAGGAAATGGGAGGGGGAAAAAGCCTACTGAAGGTTAGAAAACTAGGATTTTGTTGCTGATGTCCGTATAATCAGGTGGTCAGTGCAACAGGAAGCTGTCCCTCTCACTGTGTTTATCTGTAGCCTCCTTTACCAGGCTGCGGTCAAGGACGTCACGCCGTGCTGGATGAGCCGATATCCACAGCTGCGGCTCTCCAGAGGGTGAAGAAACACCTCGGTCTGCCTTACCTTAGACTGGCTCTGGGAAATCAGAAAACATTAGGTAAGGATGATTAACCATGGTTAAAAATCCATATACATATATATATCTGTAAGGTGTGAAGCAGGCAGTCTAAAGGACACTTTTAGTAGGAATTTTTATAAGATTATCATCCTTGACATGCTCAAGTTTTAATTCGATCTAGTTCTGTTTTATTTGAATACAGCTTTTAACAATGGGCATTGTGACCCAAAGCAACATTATAGAAAATACACAGAAATCTTGGGTTTTAATAGTTTTTCTTTAATAAATGACCATGAGGCATCTTATTTTGTTTTACGTTCATTTTATTTATTTATTTTTTCGTTTGTTTATTTGTTTTTTTTTATGATGTCTTTTTTTCTCTCTCTCTTCTTCTTTTATTCTTTTATTATTTTTATTTTATTTTACATTAATTAATGATTTTTTTCCTTTTTATTCTTTTTGCTAATCATATTTTTTTATGTTCATTTATTTTAATTTATTTTCTTTTATTTCTTCATTTCCTTTCCTTTTCTGTTTTATGTCATTTTACTTCATTTTATACATAAGGTTGAGCAGGGACTTTGACCAAATAAGAAATTCTTTTTATCTCTTTCCTCTGCAAAGCTGAAACCGGAGCATTCAGATTTACTAAAAAGGGAGAGTTCAGACTATAGTGCTAGGCTCAGTCCATGTCATAACCGTTATTGACTTTCGAGTCTGATGTCCTTCACTTTATCATGATTAACTTGCTGGAGCTTGAGAGAGTGACCGAGAGAGCAAGGAGAGAGAGGGCTATAGGATGAATTATTCAAATATAAGGTCACTGTTTCTAAAAGCTTGGTCAGAGAAAGGGTGCAAATAAACTATTTGTAAACTATTAAGTATACATATATATATATATATACTGTATGAGGAAGTCAGGAGTAGCAGAGAAGTATGTCAGAGTGGTGCAGGACATGTATGAGAGGAGCAGGACAGTGGTGAGGTGTGCTGTAGGTCAGACAGAGGAGTTCAATGTGGAGGTGGGACTGCATCAGGGATCGTCTCTGAGCCCCTTCCTGTTTGCTATAGTGATGGACCAGTTGTCAGAGGAGGTCAGACAGGAGTCTCCTTGGACAATGATGTTTGCAGATGACATTGTGATCTGTAGTGAGAGCAGGGAGCAGGTGGAGGAAAACCTGGAGAGGTGGAGGTTTGCGCTGGAGAGAAGAGGAATGAAAGTCAGTGGTAGTAAGACTGAGTACATGTGTGTGAATGAAAGGGAGGGAAGTGGAACAGTAAGGTTACAGGGAGAAGAGGTGAAGAAGGTACAGGAGTTTAAGTACTTGGGGTCAACAGTCCAGAGTAATGGAGTGTGTGGGAAAGAGGTAAAGAAGCGAGTGCAGGCAGGTTGGAATGGGTGGAGAAAGGTGCCGGGAGTTCTGTGTGAGAGGAAAATATCAGCGAGAATCAAGGGGAAGGTGTACAGGACAGTGGTGAGACCGGCCATGCTGTATGGTTTAGAGACAGTGTCACTGAGGAAGAGACAGGAGTCAGAGCTAGAGGTAGCAGAGCTGAAGATGTTGAGGTTCTCTTTGGGAGTGACAAGATTGGACAGAATTAGGAATGAGTACATCAGAGGGACAGCTCATGTTGGACGTTTGGGGGACAAAGTTAGGGAGGCCAGATTAAGATGGTTTGGACATGTTCAGAGGAGGGACAGTGAGTATATTGGTAGGAGAATGTTGGACATGGAGCTGCCAGGCAGGAGGCAAAGAGGAAGGCCAAAGAGGAGGTATATGGATGTAATAAATGAGGATATGAAGCTATTGGGTGCAAGTGTTGGTGGAGAGAGATGATTCGCTGTGGCGACCCCTGAAGGGAAAAGCCGAAAGAAGAAGAAGAAGATTATATATATATAATATAATATAATAGTATACAATATAAAATTAAGGAATAGAGCATCCCTTAGACAAACAGAGTGAATAAGAGAGTGCACTATGTCTGTGTCTCACTCAGTTTTTTTTTTTTAGAAGCTTATGTTCAGAAATTCATCAAGTGTGTAAACAGACTGATAAATACAACAGAGATAAAATAAGGGGATTTTTTTTTTAGAGGGTATTTCAATTCTAAGAAAGTATGCAAAACAAGAGGTAAACAATTCTAAGAAAGGAGGTGGCTAGAAGCCTAGTAGTGCAGTAGTGCTAGGATAAATAGAGAGGATTTTCTGCGAGACGTTGCACCTGACCGAAAACAGGTGTGTTGTTTACAGTTCAGTTAGTAAAGCCGGCGTGTCTTTTTGTTAATATTTCAGATTCTGAGGTGAAGAGTGTAGCTGTGTGTGCTGGCTCAGGAGCTTCAGTCCTGCAGGGTGTGAAAGCCGACCTCTACATCACCGGTAAACACACACACACACACACACACACACACAAACTCAGTTCTGTCATAGGAAATTTTCTTTATTTGATCTAAAGTGCTATTTCCATTTAAATTTTACGTCATTTCATTTGAGCTCGAAATAAAATAAAATAATATATATATATATATATGTATGTATGAAGAAGAAGTTGCTTTCGGCTGCTCCCTGTTCGGGGTCGCCACAGCAGACCAACTGGTCCGCACAACAACTTGGCAAATGTTTTACGCCGGATGCCCTTCCTGACGCAACCCTCCCATTTTTCCGGGCTTGGGACCTGCACTGCATCCAGTGGCTGGGGTTGAGGCATTGGCTGGAATCGAACCCGGGCCTTCCGCATGATAGGCGAGTAACCTACCACTGAGCCACCAATGCCCCGTTATATATATGTATGGATATATGTTATTAATTTTTTCTTATTTTTTTTTTTTTTAAATTTTTTTTTTTTTTTTTTTTTTTGAAATAGGAAAAAGATGTTGAAGCTGGTATAGGTTAATGTTCCCGGCTTTGGGATCAATATTACTAGAAATAATACAGCGAAGCAAGCAATAAAATGTTTCCCACTTAACTATGGAGACATGTAAAATGCAAATCTATGTAAATCAAGTCCTCCATCTCAACGAGTCTCAACGAGATTTTAGATTTGCACATTCTGTTATTTTATCTGCAAGCAAGCTGAGATCCTCTGCCGTCTTCACTTCGACTGTGGACTCGATGATAATCAGAACAGCAGAAATTTTGTTACATAATTAGTTTATAATTAATGTGTGTTACTAATTCTGATTACAGATGTGACCGGTTTATTTTCTCTATCTGTCAGTCCTCATTCTGGAGATCTGTAACCGATTACACTTCCTGGTTCGGCAGAATGATGTCTGGCTCCCGAAGAAACGCAGCGAGTCTTTTAAATAGAGAATAGTCTGAAGGCAAAATCCCTGCGCAATTTGTTTCTTCTCTCTTGGAGTAAATGAGGAAACAAATCGGAAACAAATTCGATCTCAGAGCGTGGTCCATTTGTGTGGGTGTTGATGCGTTTAAGCAGATTTATCAGCACGTTAAACTTCTTTCAGAGGTTGTTCTACTCTCGTGTAGGAAACGTATCCTTGAAAAAACAATCATCGAAGAGGAGTGAAATGGTTCTGGTTTTCTGTACCACACACTGAAGGGAGCTGAGGATGCACATGCTAATGTTAATGATGAAGAGCTTTAAATCCTGGTTTAAAAGCGAAATGTCTGAAATGCCTCCACACAAATCCCGAGCCCAGGATGAGTTACTGTTAGAGACGAGATTTATTTGTATAGCACTTTTTAACAACGGACAGTGTCTCAAAGCGGCTTTACAGAAGATTTGCATTCATTTCCTAAAAGATGCGGTTGATTAGGATGACTGTGAGAAATTTCTATACATATGTATCATACATCATCGTGGTCATTACAATACTGCTTATTTACTACGTATTCTGCTGTGTATACTGTACAGTACTGTGTCATATGTATCATATGTCATTACCACACTGTTTATCCAAAGTATATATTTAGTATATATTTGCAATTTAGACTGTCTAGGCTGATTGCTGACTGTGTACACCGATCAAGCATAACATTATGACCACTTGCCTGATATTGTGTTGGTCCCCCTTTTGCTGCTAAAACAGCCCTGACCCGTCGAGGCTTGTCCAGCACATCCCACAGATGCTGGATTGGATTGAGATCTGTGGAATTTAGAGGTTAAGTCAACACCTCAAACTGGTTGTTGTGGTCATCAAACCATTCCTGAAGCATTTCTGCTTTGTGGCACGGCGCATTATCCTGCTGAAAGAGGCCACAGCCTTCAGGGAATAGCGTTTCCATGAAAGGGTGTACATGGTCTGCAACAATGCTTAGGTAGGTGCTACGTGTCACAGTAACATCCACATGGACGGCAGGACCCAAGGTTTCCCAGCAGAACATTGTCCAAAGTATGACACTGCCTCTGGCAGCTCGCCTTCTTCCCGTAGTGCATCCTGGTGCCATGTGTTCCCCAGGTAAGAGACGCACACGCACCCGGACATCCACGTGATGTAAAAAAAAAACGTGATTCATCAGACCAGGCCACCTTCTTCCATTGCTCCATGGTCCAGTTCTGATGCTCACGTGCCCATTGTTGGCGCTTTCAGTGGTGCACAGGGGTCAGCATGGACACCCTGACCGGTCTGTGGCTATGCGGCCCTATACGCAACAAACTCTGATGCGCTGTGTATTCTGACACCTTTCTATCAGAACCAGCATTAACTCCTTCACCAATTTGAGCAACAGTAGCTCGTCTGTTGGATCGGATCACACGGGCCAGCCTTCGCTCCCCACATGTATAAATGAGCCTCGCCCATGACCCTGTCGCCGGTTCACCACTGTTCCTTCCTGTGACTACTTTTGATAGATACTGACCACTGCAGACCGGGAACACTCCACAAGAGCTGCAGTTTTGGAGATGCTCTGATCCAGTGGTCTAGCCATCACAATTTGGCCCTTCGTCAAACTCGCTCAAATTCTTACGCTTGCCCATTTTTCCTGCTTCTAACACATCAACTTTGAGGACAAAATGTTCACTTGTTGCCTAATATATCCCACCCACTAACAGGTGCCATGATGAGGAGATCATCAGTGTTATTCACTTCACCTCTCACTGCTCATAATGATATGCCTGATCGGTGTGTATTAGTTTATATATTATTAGTATTTTAAATTTGTGATGTAGACCATATTCTACTGTCTTGAGCTGCACTCAAGAATTCTACATTCACAATTCTACACGTGTGTCAATGGAAGTGATTTGATTTTGATTTGATAGAATCGACCAGCTTCATGGACTTTTTGGAGTGTAATTTTATCTCACAAAAGACTTCGGATTAACATCATGATAACAGTTTGACTGCATTGTATTATGATGATTATAATAATACAGTCATATCATAATGATATCATTTGTTATTCTATAATGATAATAGGATCAATCCGGACCTTTTGGACAAGCAACCATAAATCAGGAGAGCGAAAAAAAAGAGAAAGACTAAAGTAAAATCAACAGCATGCAAAATCTTTAATATTAATTACAAAAGACAAGATTCCCCCTGCATGAGGTCGTGACCCACTGGTTTTCTGAAACCTGTGCACTCAGAGCTGAGAATGGTGTGTGTGTGTGTGTGTTTTTTATTTCTCAGGTGAAATGTCTCATCACGAGGTGCTGGATGCTGTGTCTAAAGGCACGAGTGTGATTCTGAGTGAGCACAGTAACAGCGAGAGGGGTTTCCTCCGTGTGTTTAAGGAGAGGCTCGCTGCACGTCTCCCAGACTCTGTTAGCGTGATCATCTCCCAAAAAGACAGAGACCCGCTGCAGGTCATGTGATCTCATGGTCTCGCACTGAGGAGTAGGGTTGGATTTCTGAATTTCAAAATGATTTCCAAGGAATAAACATGATTACTGTATGCAACACTGTGACATCTTGTCACATCTTTGTCTCTAACTTTAAACAGCTGGATGTTTTTGTAGGTAGTCTGACAGGACAGTGGGATAATCGGACATCACCCCTGTCGCGCCGGCCGCGAAAGCCGCAGCTATGTCCTTCTCGTTGTTGCACACGAACAACTGCACCTGAGGACGAAAGAGCACAGGTCATGAGTTTCGCAGCCGTGTGATTTAATAGTGATTACAGAGGAAAGAAACTGACACACACCTGCATGCCTCGCTTCACCAAGTGCTCTAACAAAGACTTTCTCATAGTCAGTCTGGAGAAGAGGAAAAAATACACTGAACCCTTCATATCGCAGGGCATCATGCATACACACACACACACACATATATTCATATACATACATACATATACACACACGCATACACACACACATACATACATACATATATATATATATATATATATATATAAAACACGCATACACTCATTCACACATTAAACCGTAATAAAATTTCGGACTTACTTTTCAATAAGAGAGACCACAAAGCTGCTCTTAAGAAAAGACTCCTCGGGAATATAACCTCTGTAAGAGTAAAAACAGAGAGCATCAATCTTTTGCGTGTGTGTGTGTGTACAGTACACGATTATTTTCAATTCAATTTATTTGTATAGCGCCTTTTACAATGGACATTATCTCAAAGCAGCTTTACAAAAGTAGAGAAACGGAGAAAGGAGAAAAAAATTTTTAAAATTAAGAATTATTAAACTATTTTATCCCTAATGAGCAAGCCTGCGGCAAGGGTGGCAAGGGAAAACTCCCTGTGATGATGTGAGGAAGAATCTACATACATATACACACATACACATATGAACAAATACTCACTCATTTGCACAAACATACATACTCGTACACACATACACACTCATACTCATTCACACCAACATGCATATATATACACACACACACACACACATTCATACACACTCATACGCACAAACACACACCCACATATATACATAGACACTCATACACACACTTGTACACTCATTCACACAAACATACATATACACACACATACCCAGTCACACTCATACACACATTCACACAAACGTGTGTATATATATACACACATACACTCACACACCCCACACTCATCATGCATCATAATGTCATAATGCGGTGGGTCTGGCACATAATGTGCATTAAAAAAAAGTTTTTTACAGTTGTGACATTGTAGATCACATGATAATGCCATGTAGTATTCAGCAGCTACTGAGTCCAATGCATTAGATACTGAATCAAAAGCAGCAGAACTACTGAATCAAATGCATTAGGTACTGAATCAAATACAGCAGCTACTGAGTCAAATGCATTAGATACTGATTTCAAAAGCAGCAGCTACTGAATCACATGCATTAGATACTGAATCAGTGGCTACTGAATCAGTTGCATTAGGTCCTGAATCAAAAGCAGCAGCTACTGAATCAAATGCATTTGGGTAGTGAATAAAATGCAGCAGCTACTGAATGAAATGCATTAGGTTCTGAATCAAATTCAACAGCTACTAAATCAAATGCATTAGGTAAAGAATCAAATGCATTAGGCTCTGAATCAAAAGCGTCAGCTACTGAATCAAATGCATGAGGTAAAGAATCAAAAGCAGCAGCTAGTGAATCAAATGCATTGGGTACTCAATAAAATGCAGCAGCTACTGAATTAAATGCACTGTGTACTGAATCAAATGCAGCAACTACTGAATGAAATGCATTAGGTACTGAATCAAAATCGGTAGCTACTGAATCAAATGCAGCAGCTACTGAAGCAAATCTGTTAAATATGGACTCAAATGCAGTAGCTACTGAATCAAATGCGTTAAATACTGAACCAAATCCAACAGATACTGAATCAAATGCATTAAATACTGAATCAAAAGCAGCAGATACTGAATCAAATGCGTTAAATACTGAATCAAAAGCAGCAGCTACTGAATGAATTGCATTTGGTCCTGAATCAAAAGCAGCAGCTACTTAATCAAATTTATCAGCTACTGAATTGAATGCAGCAGTTAATAAATCGAAAGCAGTACATACTAAATCAAATGCAATAGGATCTCAATCGAATGCAATTGGTACTGCCACATTATGTGATTTCAGGTGCAGCTTATTTCTTCATGAAGCTTTGTGCACAGGAGCGCTGTCATGCTGGAACATCTTTGAGCAACATCTTCGTTCCAGTGAAGGGAAATTGTAAAGCTACAGTCAAGAAGTTACTGGTGACATTTTACTGACATTTACATTTATATTTACATTTGCGCCATTCGGCAGACTCCTTTATCCAAAGCGACACACAAAAGTTCTTTGTCTCTAGCAATGGATATATGAACATGGAGCCATTATATCTATTTAAAGAAATGGTCACTTCTTTAGTACAAACATCTTTATCCTATTATTAAACCTGTCCTGATGGACATGGTGGACTTTTTTTGATGACTCCACCGCCCATCTACAAGGGCTCACTTAGTGGGTTGATAAGGATGTCTCAGTCTAAGTGTATAATGGTCTCCAAATTTAATTTAGCTATACAACGTGCCATTATTGCCTTGAGGCTCATAAGGTGTTAAGATCATTTAAAAAGGGGTTTTCTTTACGTTTAACACAGAACATGTCATTGTTGTGTCATGTGTCTCGTTTACTTTCACTAAGGAACATTTAATTATTTTGTCATGATGTGTCATATCTGGTTCATATCCATGTCCTATCCGTGTCCTATCCATGTCATATCCCTGCCATATCTGTCATATATATGTCATATTCCTGTCATATCCGTGTCCTATCTGTGTCATATCCGTCATATCCCTGTCATATCCGTGTCATATCCGTGTCCTATCTGTCTTACCTGTGTCATATCCCTGTCCTATCAGTGTCATATCCCTTTCATATCTGTCCTATCCATGTCCTATCCATGTCCTATCCATGTCCTATCCCTGTCCTATCCCTGTTATATCTGTCATATCTGTGCCATGTCATATCCCTGTCATATTTGTGTCCTATCTGTGTCCTATGTCCTATCCATGCCCTATCCCTGTCCTATCCCTGTCCTATCCCTGTCCTATCCCTGTCATATCCCTGTCATATCCCTGTTATATCTGTCATATTTGTTTCATATCTGTGCCATGTCATATCCCTGTCATATTTGTGTCCTATCTGTGTCCTATGTCCTATCCCTGTCCTATCCATGTTATATCTGTAATATCTGTCACAAAATGTTAAGGCTATAAAAAGAGCGATCTGTTCTTCCTACAGAATGTCATTATTCTGTCATATCTATTATTAGAGTGTTCAGTCAGCCTTTATGATGCCATCTCTTTATCACTTCACCATCAGCCACACAGACATATTCAAGCATTTCTCATACACAAATTCTGAACTTGCACAGAAAATAAACCCAACTGAGTAGAAAACCTAAATCTCTTGTTCTTTGAGTTTTTTTAAACAAACAGCTACTGACCTGTTAATTACTCTGGGCAGGTAGAACTGGAGTAGACTTTCTCCCAGAGGGCAGAAGGGCAGAAGTCCAGTGTAGTAGAGTGCTAGAAGGAGGATTCCCCGTCTAACGGTGAAGCTGTACGGCATGAAGGGATTCTGGATACACAGTTTCACAAGTCGGTCAGTATATAGAACACCAAAAGCCATTTAAAAATAACATTATGAAAGTCTTTCATACTTTGGGCCACTGAGTGATCTTTTTTCTATTGTAGTTGCATTGTGTTTTGTTTGAACCTTCAGGTGTTAAATAAAAATAATTGTCATACAATAGATCATTATTTTTTTTAATCAAAAGTGACTTTTCAGATATAATCACAGACTCGTCTACATCACAGACTCGTCTGCATCACAGACTCGTCTACATCACAGACTTGTCTACAACACAGACTTGTCTACATCACAGATACATCTACATCACAGATACATCTACATCACAGACTCGTCTACATCACAGACACGTCTACATCACAGACTCGTCTACATCACAGACTCGTCTACATCACAGACACGTCTACATCACAGACTCGTCTACATCACAGACTCGTCTACATCACAGACACGTCTACATCACAGATACGTCTACATCACAGACTCGTCTACATCACAGACTCGTCTACATCACAGACACGTCTACATCACAGACTCGTCTACATCACAGACTCGTCTACATCACAGACTCGTCTACATCACAGACTCGTCTACATCACAGACACGTCTACATCACAGACTCGTCTACATCACAGACTCGTCTACATCACAGACACGTCTACATCACAGACTCGTCTACATCACAGACTCGTCTACATCACAGACACGTCTACATCACAGACTCGTCTACATCACAGACTCGTCTACATCACAGACTCGTCTACATCACAGACACGTCTACATCACAGACTCGTCTACATCACAGACACGTCTACATCACAGACACGTCTACATCACAGACACGTCTACATCACAGACTCGTCTACATCACAGACTCGTCTACATCACAGACACGTCTACATCACAGACTCGTCTACATCACAGACTCGTCTACATCACAGATATGTCTACATCACAGACTCGTCTACATCACAGACTCGTCTACATCACAGACTCGTCTACATCAGACACGTCTACGTCAGAGACTTGTCTACATCACAGACTTGTCTACATCACAGACACGTCTACATCACAGACACATCTACATCACAGACTTGTCTACATCACAGATACGCCTACATCAGACACATCTACATCACAGCCATATCCATGTCATATCCCTGTCATATCCCTGTCATATGTGTCATATTCCTGTCATATCCATTTCATATCCCTGTCATATGTCATACCCCTGTCATATCTGTTTCATATCCATGTCGTATCCATGTCGTATCCATGTCATATCCCTGTTATATCCCTGTCATATCCGTGTCATATCCCTGTCATATCCCTGTCATATCCATGTCATATCCATGTCATATCCCTGTCATATCCCTGTCATATCCCTGTCATATCCCTGTCATATCCGTGTAACATCCCTGTCATATCCCTGTCATATCCCTGTCATATCCCTGTCATATCCCTGTCATATCCCTGTCATATCCCTGTCATATCCCTGTCATATCCCTGTCATATCCCTGTCATATCCCTGTCATATCTGTCTACATCACAGCCTCGTCTATATCACAGACACGTCTAACTCCATACCTCTTTCCTGCATTTTGCCATGATGTGAGAATCTTCTGAGGCCCAGACAGTGATGCTCTCCCTGTTATACTTTTTCACCAGGGAGGAGACCTAAAGAACACAGCGCTGTTATTACAGCTAAAATGACAGCGATTATTATTATACAGTCAAACGGTAAATACCTTCTGAATCAGCAGATCGTTGTTTTGTTTAACCTCGACATTGATTGCTGTTTGAGGGAATTTCTTAAAGACGTCCTCCAGCAGGGCGATTCTCCGGTCTCGTCCTGTACTGTATCGCCCTGATGAACAATTTCAATATATATTTTTTTTAAATTCACTTTAATAATCCTTTTTATTTTACTCTCGAACACGTCACAGTCTAACGTTTAATTGCACTGGAATCTGAACTAACTTACCAGCACTGAAGGTGACCTCAAGCTTCTTTCTATAGAGAGGCAAGTCCTAAACGATACAAAAAGAAAACATGATATTCAACTGAACTTAACTAAAATAAAGCAAAGAAGAAAAGAATTTCTGGAAATCACACCTGAAATTTAACCGAAGAGATGTCCACGTCAGATCCGGTCTGTCTTTCAAGGTTTTTGTCATGGCACACCACAACATAACCATCTAGAGTTAAATGACAGTCCAGTTCCAGCATCTCAGTTCCCACGTCCACTGCACTGAGAGGGAGAACATTATTATTATTATTATTATTATTATTATTATTATAGTATCCTCTTCCACACCCTGAGCTCCTGCTCTACTGGTTTACTGAGTCTTTCACTTTCACATCATGTAATGCTACGGCTTTCAGCTGCACTGCTTCCCGTCTTTGGAAATCACTTCTCTGAAATATCCGTCAGTTGGACTCCATTGTTTTATTTAAATCTCAGCAGTAAACTCATTTGTTTAAGATGGTTTTTTTGCATGCTTCTACTGCCTGCTGTGCCTGTGTAATGTAATTCTACCTGATTCTTTAAAACTCTTACACAGTGTCTTGAACAGTACAAAAAAAAAAACAATTTATTATTATATTATTATTATTATTATTATTATTATTATTATTATTATTATTATTATTATTATTATTATTTAATAATAGAATTTTATAGTCATATATTAATAATATTCATAGTAGTAGTAATTATGCAATAAATTATTTATAAAAATATCCATATAAATCACTTCTATAAAAAGGTAAATCTCTGGGGTTTTTGTTTGGTTTTTTTAGGCAACTGTAGTATGCTTAAAAGAATCATTTAAAAACATTTTTTATCTTTACATTTTTCATTTTCTTTTCACAAAATTTATAGAGATTAGGAGAGCCGCATGATGCAAGGTGCGAAATAAACAAAAATCATCTTCCCCCAAAGAACAAACCAAAAATGTAAAGTGAATTAAATTTAAGGTGTTCAGGGGAGTGTGGCCAAAAAAACAACAACTTTTCTTTCTTTCTTTCTTTCTTTCTTTCTTTCTTTCTTTCTTTGTATAATTTATATATTCACTTTTTATAAAAAGTGAGTATATGCCAAGAGCCTACATTACATTGATATGAAGAAGCGCCTGTTTAATTAACAATACAGTGCTTTATACTTTAATTGTCCTTAATTGACATTAGGTAAGGAATAAACAATATAAACGTATATATATATTTTATATATATATTTTTGCACTGGACAAGCAACAAGGTGATAACAGAATTGGGAAAAGTACTGCGAAATATATTTGTATTAGTTGTTGTGTTGATTAAAAGCACCTTAAACACGTCAAGTCCATAAACTGAGACACACTCGACTGACCCGAAAGGAGAAATGGACGAGAGAGAGAGATCTATCTCTCTCTCTCTCTCTCTGTCTACTTACTGGGTAAAAGCTTCGATAGTGTTTTCTATCCTTTCACCAGCACCTGAGCAAAATGATTAAAAAGGCATCTAAATAGTGTGTAAGATGATCATCCAAGCAAGCAAAAATCTATAAAAGTATAGATTTGTATTTATATTCATAAAAACAGAGATAACTGGAGCACTCACCTCCTCTGTGAGAAATGTGCCTGCTGTAAAAGGTTAAACGTTTCTTCTTATGGAGAACGAGCGGGTTACGCAGCAGATACACAGAGCACGAGATGTAAAACGCTAGGAACACCACCAACACTCCGACTCCCGCCTCGGCCTCCATGCTACGCGCTGGTACGCTAGTTTGAAGAAATGATTCGGAAACTGTGCAGCGGCAGCTTTATTTATCTGTACTGCTCTCCGGGTCTGATCACATTGCTCATACATGACCTAAACCTCGTGAGTGTACGTGGGTGTGTGTGTGAGAAGCGTGTGTGTATGGTCAGGTATGACACAGATGAAACCGAATTATAGAGTATAACGGTGTTTAACGGACCTGCTCAGTGACACAACGAAATAAAACAAATAGAAATAAGCAGTCGCTAGGAAGGATTTCTCAGAAGTTTATTCGATTAAAATCGAAATAAAAGTAAGACGCTACAAAACATCCGGCCAGACGTCACATGAACAGTCGACCTCTTCATACGACTGAGATTCTGAGGACTTCTGCGGTATCCTCTTTCTAAGATTATTGCACACATCTTGGTGTCAGGGCTAAGTGCTGCGTATCACAATGGACACCACAAAGCTGCTTCCCACAGTTACACAATTCTGATGTAATGTCACTCGCCTTAAAAGGACTTCCTCGGCTAAGGCTCTCTCGATGACTACAGAAGATATGAAATGATTTAAAATAATAAATCCGTATAGTGTTAATAGTATCAGTATGGACTGAACGGGTATTTAGCAGTGATGTGTTGTAACAAGTGAGGTGTTTGTACTCAAGCAGCGCAGTAAACACATTTAGCATGGTTCACGGTTCAAGCATTTAAAAAAAAACACTCATTACCACTAATATCATGGAAGTGTGTCTGCACTGCTACTGGTTCTAGAGCGGCACACCTGTCCACTCGTAAACACATTAAAGGTCATTACACTTAACAATCTCTGATCCCACACTCCCTCACACACACACACATGGGTAAGTAATGACCTTAAGGCTGTGAGACAAACTTTAGTAGGCGGAGCTTTCACGCCTCAACTTCCTCTCTCGCCCAGTTTATCTTTCATAAACCCCCCATCAAGTGGCAAATAAAAACAACAGCTACAACAACACTGCGAATGTGGAGCTTGTGGAAAAAGAGAAGCTGCTTCTAACCTAGAGGGGGTCTTCCTGAGGCGGACGTTTGGACTAGTCAAGGTCATGACATGAGAACTTGCCTGGAAATTTCGATTCGGTTTTATTTTATATTGTCACAAAGCAGCTTTACGGAAATCCAAGTGTCCTTAAATCCCTTAATCCGACACCTTACTGATGCCTTAGTAGAAGTACTGCTGATGAAGTCATTAAAACACAGTCTGACTTTATAGTATAGAGTTAAAGCCGATGAATTAGAATCCCACCTTTATCCAGATTGTCACCCAGAAGTGGATGATTTCTAGTTGAGCTTTCTCCCTCATTTTTCTCGCCGCTGTCAGCTCTAGCTTGCTCATTAGAGCGCTGGATTTGCATTTAAGGTTCCTGCGTTGTGACGAAGTTTATCGGTAAATGAAATTCACGATAAACGGTAAATAAATGAAGAACCTGTAAAAGAAACCTGATGAAAATGTTCTACTTGGATCAGATCTTCTAAACCATCGTGCAAAACATTGTTGTGTGATCGTCAGGAGAATAAAACCGAACTATTCACCTGACTAAACAGACTGAACTGTTAAAGGTTTCGTGGTGCTGTGGGAAGTTGTTATTTCATCCAGCACCTTGTTGCTTGTTATTCTACAGCTCTGTGTTATTGTAAAGCTGTTTCTGCGACGTGTCGATACATGGTGTCTGACCTGCAGTGTTTACATAGATGACCAAACTGCAGAAATCAGGCCAAACTGTGCCACATGCTTCCACCTGAAAACCCTGCCCTCCACACCTCCGTCGGAGAGAAGGAGAAGGACAGAGGGAGTCACAAATCATGTTAAAACTTGCAGCATCCGATCTCTGATACTCTTACACTCACTGTGTCCTGTATTCTGGTAAACATTTCCCTGACCGCCGTGTATTTGAATAATAACATTTCCTAGGTTCAACTAATAATAGTCATTTATATTACGTGCAATATTATCTTAATTCTCGAGCACCTTTTGTACATTTTCTATATTTATATTTATTTCCTTCAGGATTAATAGAGTTCTATTTTATCTCGTCATCTCAATCTTATCTTATCTTAGCTCATCTCATCTCATCTTATTTTATTTTCGTCAAGGGGGCCCTTTAACTCTCAGTACAAATTAATTCAATGAAATTTCCACTCACAACACGTATCTTAATTCGATTTCAATGATCGTTTGTAGGTGTTTTTGTGTTGCAGTGTTTTGACAAGTTTTGATTCATGCGTCTTTAATTGAGTCTGTCTAAAGATTTATAACAAGTGAGCTGAAACAAAGCTGGAAAAAAAAAAAAATAAAAAAAAATAACAATGATGACGAACCCCACTTTGACCAGATCATATGGTGCATTACTGGGTCACTTCTTATAGCTTTATGGAAGAACGAAGAAAGTCTAGAAATAAATCTAGACAGTATGTCAACCATGTATGTGTCAACTATTTAGTTTTTGCCACAAATTCTTTTTTTGTGGTCAGAAGTCAGTCTTTTCATGCAGGAGTGTGTTATCACTAAGAGGTATCAGCTGCAGCTGAAGCTACTCACGACTAAAGTGTACGCTTAAACATAACTGTGTATAATTAATTGCTCCATATTGTGTGGGAGTTTTTTTGTTTGTTTGTTTTGTTAATCCTGAGTGTGTGAGAATTTTGTTTGCCTTCATAGAAATTTGCATGCATGTGCCTGCGAGTGTGTGTGTGTTTGCTTGTTTAAACAGTATGCAAAGGACAAGCGTGTGGTCCTTACAGGCCTGATGGAGTCTGAAGGAAAGGGAGGGAGTGTGAAAACTTTGCCATTTGGTTGATATGCTAATCCACACTCACCTATATAACACACAGACACACAGCCACTGGCTGGTAAAAGACGCAAGAGCAGAAGAAGAGAAGAAGACATAAGCGACGCATGTTAAGACGTTCCAGGTGAACTGGAAGATTTGACACTGTAGAAAGGATTTGTTGAAGCTCTAAAGGAGCCTGGGGACGGACAAGAGGATGTTGGGAGTGGAGATGTATCCCAGTTTAGCTCTCACTGCACAAAGACTTGGAGACTGTCGCTATCGAGGTAAGAGAGTGTTTTGTGTTTGAAGACAAAAAGAGGATTCACTCTTCACTCAATCAGATAATTACTGAAAGGATGTCAGCTTTCAGAATCAGATGTGTCGAAGAAGAAGGTGAATTGAAATGAAATGGACAGGGACATTTCTGCCTCATATTCCCGTGTGTTGCCCAAATAACTGATATTAAGTGTATTAATTCAAGCAGGACTGACAGATAAGACAGATTCTTAGTAGATTGTACACGTCAGATAATAGTGAGCCTTCACAAGTCTCCTGGTGGTCCAGTGGCAGGATCCCTGGCTCTCGTTGCCGTGGCCCGGGTTTGATTCCCAGGCAAGGGGCTAGCCCAGCCCCTGAAGAGTTCACTTTCAGTGCCGGTCCTAAGCCCGAGTAAAATGGGAGGGTTGCATCAGGAAGGGCATCTGGTGTAAAACCTGTGCCAAATCAAATAACATGCAGACTGAACAATCTGCTGTGGCGACACTGAACGGGGAGCAGCCGAGAGAACAACAACAACAACAACATGTATAGACGTGCTTAATGTTATAACTCGAATGAATTTCCTGGTTAGAAAGTTGCACTTTTGGACCACATACTACACAGTTATAGACATGAATGATTTATAATCACACTCCCCGATGTCACTCGAGTGAGAAAAGGTTTCCTTATGAGTCTGGTTCCTCTCAAGGTTTCTGCTTCATATCGTCTTATTCTCCCTCATAGGGACTTTTCCCTCACAACCCTTGCCTCTGGCATGCTCGTTAGTGAAATGTTTAATTTATAGAGTTGAATTTTAAAGCAGTCTTCAACTTCTGTTAGATAAACTAATAGATAAATAAGCTGAATAAAGAACAATAATCCGTGCCGGCCCCCTCACACGGGAAATCAGAACAATTTACTGCTCCTCCTCCTCCTACTTTATCAGCTATTTATCAAATTATTCAGTAGGTTGTGAACACCTCAGATCAGAGAAAGCTGAGATGTGATCATTAGCCGATATGACTACTGCTGATGCTATGCCTAATATATTGTCATTCTTCTGCCCTCCAGATCGAGAGCCACCAGCCCACGTTCCCCTGTACCCTACATCATGTGACATGGCGGCTCGGAGCCTGCCACCCCGTCTGCTACCCCCACCCGCAAAAAGAGATAACTTTGGGAAAACAGAAGACATTATAAAGATAGAGCTGGAAAATGTATCGCTATGGAAACAGTTTAGCAGCGTTGGCACTGAGATGATCATCACCAAGAAGGGCAGGTAGTGCATTTTGTATTATTATTTGATGCATAGATTGACATGAAAGTGAAATCTAATGGTTATTTGTATCCCATTTGCATTTCCGTACCATTTTACTCTATATTTTTTAAGCTGTCCTCTGTCTAATTTGTCTTAATGTTATTAAACATTTCTATATTCTTTCTGTCCATCAGACGTATGTTTCCTCAGCTAAAAGTGAAGGTGTCTGGCTTGAACCCATCCCTGCGTTACATCCTCCTGCTGGACATCATTCCTGTAGACTCCTTCCGCTATCGTTTCCAGGATGATAACTGGCAAGTGGTGGGAGGAGCTGAAGCTCGACTACCAGACAGGGTGTTCATCCACCCCGACTCTCCCGCAACTGGTGAACACTGGCAGAACCGAACCATATCCTTCCATCGAGCCAAACTCACCAACAACACACTGGATGGACAAGGATATGTGAGTATATACATCATGCTTATCATGGTGTGTTTTTATTTTCTCTATGAATCTAGTTCTTAGAAAGAATTAGAGTCACAGAAAGGCAATTGTCCCTTTAAACGCATTTCACCTTCCTTTGTAATCTCTGTCCACCAGATCATTCTGCACTCCCTGCACAAGTACCAAGCAAGAGTGCATGTGGTTGAAACCAGGGATGTGATGATGTGGGGTGGAGCTCAGCACACCTTCACCTTCCCTGAGACCCAGTTCATCACCGTTACAGCCTACCAGAACAACAAGGTATAAATAAATTCATGTTAAAGGAAAACCAGACTAGTATAAACCACTGGACGAGGATCATCTCAATTTAACAGTACTTAATAATGTTTTCTTCAGATAACTGAACTGAAGATCAATTCCAATCCCTTTGCCAAAGGTTTCAGGGAGAATGGCATGAACAGCAAGAAGTAAGTTATGTCATGTCAATTATTTATAGAAAAACATATCTATGGAAAAGCATGGCATTATTAAACGTATCCTTTTTTCTTCCAGACAAAGAGAGGCGAGGCAAAAGAGGAAATTAAACTACCCCAATCAAGAGGAACCTTTAGACATTGGTAGCCAAACTCACTTCAACATTTCTCAAAACAGACACCAAATTGACTGAATAGTTGTTTCTGTGACTCAGTGTTTGTCTTTCTTTCCACCAGAATCATGTGACCCATGTGATTCCACCGAGGTGTTACCACAGCCCATGGGACTGGAAAGCACCACTCTATCGCTGTCTGATTCAGGTTTCTGCTCTGATGTGCCATCTTTACCAGAGCAGGCAGCACAGCAGCATAGCTCTGGTCAAACATTTCTGAGTTCCCAGCTGACCCAGATGCCAGAGATTCCAGAGTCAGTAGAGAACCAACCTCAGTCCACGTCTAATAACGATGTGAACAGTGGATTGCTTGATGGGTGAGTCTTATAGTACAAATAAACCTACAAGAGCCCATATATAAAATGCAAACTATATTCCTATGCTGCTTTTAAATCTATTTAATGAATTATGTGACAGAAAACACTACCAGTGTTTCATACAACCTTTCCAACTATTTCTTTTCAACAGGTCTACCCAGATGATAGGCCTTTCCTCATACACTACATATGCAGCTCCATCAATTACACCCTCATCTCATCTGCCGGTGCCTCTATCACAGCCTACGTCCCTCTATTCATCTTTGTCCTCCACTCAGACTGACCTACCATCCTCTCATTCCAATCCTACATCTGTGCAGAATTATTCATCACTAGCTTCATCTCACTATCCTACCATGGATTCCTCTTCTCCAATCACCTCTTCCTCTACCTCTCCCCAAGATTCTACACATACCTCTATGTGTCACTCATCTTCTTCACCCCAGTTGCCCTCTTCCTCCTACCATTCCATTCTTCCATCCCAAGAAACCCTAAGCCCTAACACACCCACAAACCCACGTTTCCATTCCCTTCCTCAACCTTCTTGCCAGTCCATCAACAGCTGTGCTCCTGGTCTTTCTGTTGATACGGCGCAGAGCCAGGCGATTGGTGGTTTGGCTTCCTCCAATTCTACACCCTCTGCTGTCCAAGACTCCACCACAACTGCCTTCCCCTTTCCACCAGTGCAATCCTCCAATAATCCAGATTCCACTACTCCCCCATCCCAAATCCTATCCCAAACTGCCTTTCCCTTTCCTCCAGTGGCACATCCAAATGGACAACCAGATTCAAATCAAATCCCAGCAGTATTCACCTTTAACTCTGTGCCAGAATCCACCTCCACCCCTCTAAACACCCCATCAGATCAGGAGAGCAACAGCACTGCTTTTCCTTTCCCACCACAACCCAGCAATACAAGTACTTCAACCTCTTTGCCTGTACAAACCCTAGCGCCTTACTCTTTCCAGTCGTCTGCAACTATTCATATGAATCATTCAACTTACCAAAACCCAACTATTTCAGCACTCGGATCCTTCAGTCAAATGTCTTCAAATTCTGTAAATGGAGCCCGTTCACAAGTCCTTACCAACCCCATAGTCAATTCAATCTCTGCGTCTTCGCTCCCTCATGTAGTCCCTGGGTCAATTTCTAACTCGACTCAAGCCTCTCACATATCTTATCCCTTACCCGCTTCCATCCCATCTGGTCCCCCTCCTCTCCAGAATGTAGCAATTCCTACTCTTGCATCTTCTCAGGTTGTTCCAACTCTCCCAAACATAGCCCAGGTCCAGCCAACTATGACTCAGTCATTCTCAACCTCTTCTTTGTCCAGTATCCCTCCCCAGTTTGCAAACACTTCTCAAGTCCCATCACAGTCCTTTGCTCCTATGCCAGCATCTACAGGCTCTCTCCTTCCACATTCAGCCCTACAAAACCACCACATCCCACCAGGATCAACTCATACACAGTACACTGCCACTTCCGCTGCGTATCCTCCAGTAGCTCCATCAGAAATAGGATCATTTCCTCAGCTCAATGCAACTGCCCCCTACCTTCCTGATATGGTATTGCACCCTTCCCTTCTCCCTTCATTAGATAACACCCTTCCCTCTTCTGCTACTTCCCTCTATAACCCATTTTCTTCTTATCCCCTCCGCCTCTGTCAGGACCCCCGATCCTCCTTTCATTTGCAGCTCAGACACATTTACAGGCAGCCCCAACATGTACATGCTAACAGCCAGGGGTCCTACCTAGACCTCGGAGGAAGGCCTGCATTTTGAGAAGCGACGCAGAAGGAATTTCTGGCTGATATCCTCTGAATATAGGCTACATCTTTAAAACTCTGTGTAATGGATTTAGTGTTTATTTTTGCATTCAGGATAGATTAATCAAATGTATAATTTTTACCTCTTTTAAAAACTTCTGTATACCGAAACTAGCAAATAAAGTGTGTTTAACGTTTTTCTTTCTCTTTATTTATGACTGAAGAATCACAAAATGTGAACAAAAGAAATTCAAACAATATATTTTCATGAATGCACCTTTATAAATTAGTCTAAGAAAACAAATTCAATATACACAATTAACTTCATTTTAGTTCTAAACACTGTCATCTACACACTGAGACATTCTTCCAGTTTGTGTTAAAATAAGCAGTAGTAACATTCATGGTAAACATGTGACGTCATACATTGTTCCACCAAAATCATCTATTCAAGTAAAAATTTAATGTGTTAAGCAGCAGGTAGTCTGGTCACTTCACAGCATCAGGGCAGCTTCCATGTTTCCTCCAGGGCCTCAAAAAACACACAAACATTGCCCCTTAGGTGTTAAAAAAAGTGTGTGAGTGTAATTGGTGTGTTGCAACGGATTGGCATTCAATCCAGAATGTATTCCCACCTCATTCCCACCCAGTGTTCCCAGGATAGGCTCCAGATAGAGTGTGACCCTGACCTAAAGATGAATGAAGAGTGCTTTGAATGTTTTCGCCTAATTTCTAGCTTCTAATGTCTAGAGCAGATTAACAGTTCCCATTCTAAATGATATGGCCAAAAGTTTGTAGACATCTGACCATCACACCCAACTGTAGTTCTTCCCCAAACTGTTACACACAACTGTATAGGATGTCTTTGTATGCTGTAGGGTTATAATTTCCCTTCACTGGAGCAAAGAGGCACAAACCTGTTCTAGCATGACAATGCCCATGTGCACAAAGCAAGCGTGATTTTCCAAAGTTGGACTGGAATTACTCGAGTGTCCTGCACAGATCCCTGAACTCAACCCCACTGAACACCTTTGGGATGAACTGGAACACCGCCTGCACCCCAGACCTCCTCACCCAACATTACTGTCTGATCTCACTAATGCTCTTTTGGAGCTTATCATGGCAGATTGGAATAAATCTGGAATAGGATATAGAGTTTCACATAGTTCTCATTGTAATCATTCGATTTATATACACCGATCAGGTATAACATTCTGAACATTCTCATCATCATGGCACCTGTTAGTGGGTGCGATATATTAGGCAGCAAGTGAACATTTTGTCCTCAAAGTTGATGTGTTAGAAGCAGGAAAAATGGACAAGCGTAAGGATTTGAGCGAGTTTGACGAAGGGCCAAATTGTGATGGCTAGACCACTGGATCAGAGCATCTCCAAAACTATAGCTCTTGTGGGGTGTTCCCAGTCTGCAGTGGTCAGTATCTATCAAAAGTATCCTTTAAGTCCTGTAAGTTGTGACGTGGGGCCTCCATAGGCACCAAAATCTGCTGCTAACATCTTGGTGCCAGATACCACAGCACACCTTCAGGGATCTAATGGAGTCCATTCCTTCGAGGGGTCAGGGCTGTTTTGGCAGCAAAAGGGGGACCAACACCATATTAGGAAGGTGGTCATAATGTTATGATCGGTGTATACAGATGAAGTTACAACATTTTTTGGCCCACAAAAATGTTTTTTTTTTTAAAACCGGAAGTAAACAGTTTCAGAAATTCAAAAACAATTAAAACTAAGAACGTAACACTTTCTTTTTTTAAGACAATGCACTGATAGAGCCGAATACTGATTTTTGACATTTGAAAAAGAATGTAAAATCTAAAGCTTTTTCACTAGTGCTCTCAGACTTTTGCGACCCCATTGTGGATTTGATATTTCTGAAAGAAAGACATTGAGACACAGTGTACCAGGTCTGAGGGATATTTCATTGCCAATTCCTTAATTCCATTAAATAACTCATTGAGGCTTCACTTTGAGGGCTACACTTTCTCTTGCACATTCCATAAGCCTCCATATGTCAGGAGAAGTGAACAGGAACGCTTCGAGCTGGCAAGCTGTGTCCCACTAAAGCTGCTCCACTGTGTCCTGTGTCATTTTGCAGACAAGGATTAAAGATGTCCCATAGATCTGTTGCACTCTGTTTACACTTCTCCTTGTCGCTATTTACACAATGAAGGTTGGCACGGGTTTTTTTTCTCTCCTCATCAGTATATTTGTTATCCTGCAGAGTAAAAGGGTACAAACCCATTTGCTCAAGAACAGGTTTCGAATGGGAGTGAACTGGCTGTAGTGCTGAAAGTCATTAAAGAGCAGGTGATAATGACTGCAGAGCCCTCCTCTCCTTTTCTCTCCATTTGGTGTTGCAGTGGATTGGAGAAAAAAAACCCCGAAAGGCTAAGTAAACATTCAGATGATAAGATAAGATGAGGCACACTTTAAGCAGAGGTTTGCAGGAAAAGACCACATCGAAAGCATACGTAGCAGTAGCATTACATTTCGCAGACCTATGCAGTCAGATTACACTTATCATAAAATCATCTTTTCTTTTCTTATTGTTGTACCAATTACTCATCACTTCACTTAATTTTATTTCTAATCAGCTAGCACTTTATTTTCCATAGGTATGCCATAGTCGCTTAATTATTTCTTTTTTTTTTTCCAGATTCCTACCACATTCCTACTGCAGACCTTATCTTCTGTTGTTTGGATTTGTTGTTTTTGCTCTTTTTCCCTCTCTCTACTTGGCTCGAGTGATCTTCTCCCGGAGTCTGCGACGTAGCTCTTGCCTCAGCAGGTCTCTCTCTTTACGGATCCCCTGCAGCACGGTCCGGTTCTCCTGAGCCCGCCGAACCAGATACGGCAGAGTGTCATCCACTGAGCCGTAAGGCACCGACTTATACACCGAGAAACCCTGCTGAGCTGGAGGGAAGTCATATAGTCGAAAAAAAATATATCTAAAATTGAATAAGGATATTAGCACCAGCGTTTATAAATCGTCCTCAAATCTGATTGGCCATCAAGATTTTGACCGAATTCCCAGCCTCAATTCAATTCACCGGTGTACATGAGTGTGTTCACTTTAATATATTATTGTTTCTATAGTCACAACTCATTCACAGGGACTTGTAAGGCTCTATATAATCTAAATCATATAATTAAATGAAAATATGGTCACGTTTAAGACCCTGCGTCCACCGTTCGTCATGTTTCGTGATTGGAATAATGCCCTGTCACTGATTGGTGCCTAATTATTCAAATTACAATCAAAACACAGCCATGCACCACCTACTAGACAAGAGTAGTCACCATTTAAATACTATTTTATATCCATGGCAGATATTATCTACCAGATATTATCAATAATAATATCTAAAGTAAATTCGAAGACAATTCAGGATTTCCTTTTTTAAGTTTAACGTCCATCCCAGTGGACATCAGGAGGAGTCTCCAGTGTCAGCTGATGAGTCAATGACTGTAATAACGGGAACTAATCTTTTGGTTGTTCCCTTACATTAAAAGTAGCAGAGAAGAAGTATTTTTTTAAATAACATATTAATTGTGTAATTGTTAGTAAATTGCTGTAGTATAAGAAGAATTTATCACTAAATCAATTATATTACATCATCAATTATTACAGCCCCTAACAGCACCGACCATATTAGTTTATTCCTTACATCATAGAGGTGAATGAAGATATTTACCCAGAGTGAGAGACACATGATCACACATCCCCAGAAGCTGACCAAAACACACCGAACCTCCTTCTCGAGCAATCCCTAACTCAGTCATCCTGAAAAAGAGATTCATTATATTCTCCCCCCAAAAAGATTTTAAGGCACAGAACTAGACATTTCCATAATAATTGGAACTCTTTCTTAATCAAGAACAAATTCAAAGCAAAGCAAAGCAAAGCAATGCACAGCCTCCATCATAATCATAATGGTGTGTACATCATGCCGTACCATGTCACTGCCTTTCTAACAGATTCTTCATTGTGAGTTGCCACAATGATCTTGTAGCGGTCAGGCTGCTGAGAAATCAGGTTAAGCATCACTTCCAGAGATTCGTTGTAGCTGTAATCAAAAGTCACCACAGCATGAAAACAGAAACCGTCACGCAGGATATTTCTAGATTGTGATCCATTTACCTGTTGTTTGCGTGCTCCCAGGACTGGTGAATGGGGTCATCTCGTCCTTCCTTGATCGCCAGTTTCCTCTCCTTGTCCATATATGCACCTCGGACAAGTTTAACTCCGAGGCAGAAAGACTGGTCCACAGATAGACGGATAGCATCGAACACAATTTCTCTGGACTCCTGGTGAGAGGCAGAAAAACATCATTCATTCATTCATCTGCAGTAACAGGATTTTGGTGAAACCAGAGGGCATCCTGTGAACACCGTGTCCGAGTCTCAGTCCTGGATGGAGTACCACATGAATGAAGCACACAAATTCCCACTTAGGGGCAATTTGGCATATTTCTGGGAGGTGAAAACTGCTCTTTCCAATTAAATGACAACTAACCTTCAGGTAGCACTGGTACGTGTTCCAGATCCAGGCGCTATCCCGATTGAACTTCCTCATCATGGCCATAGTGACTAGCGAGAGCGCAGGATTCATGTACGTGTACTCGGCATCCACTAGCACTCTGACTCTGTTAACACTTGCCTGTTGACAATTACTTGATCAGCATTTGTTTTAATTTTTATTGTTTTAAAACAGTTTAATTCTTGTGATGGTTCATACCTCTCCAATTTGGTTTAGTCTGTTGAGTCCAAGTAGAAAATGTGTGTTTTCAGTTTCTCTGAGTCCAGGAAATGTTATAGACTGTTGGAGAAAGGATTTCCATTTCAAAATGATTGGTTTTGTAACTATAGATCAAAAGGAATAAAAGAATAAATTCCCAGGTATTCGTACCTCTCCATCCATAGCTCTAACCACCAGGTCAAGATCATAATGGTGCTTCTTCAGCAAGGACGTCAGCTTGACCTACACACATCCAACAAAGCAGTAAATAGTCAATACAGTAAGCACCAGGTCCGGCTGATATACATGAGCTAGGACCTTCCAGGATCTTTGGCATCCACACTGTCTTATTTTCTGTTAAAAAATTCTATGGGTTATTTTTTCCCTTTGACTGTGGAACCAGCATGTATCTATCTAACCATCCGTCCGTCCGTCCGTCCACCCGTCCACCCATCCACCCATTGTCCAAAAACATTTATGACCGGATAACTATTTGATTAAACTTATACACATCATTTATTCTGGGATTTTAACAAGTATGTACAGTGTGAACAACTTTGGAATAATTGTAATTATTAAAATAAAACTTAGTTAACATAACACAAGGATGATTTCATCTAACATCTTAGCTAATTATTATATTGATAGTATTGGATAAATTGCAATGAATTAGCTAGCTAGCTACCATATATGTGGAATGTCTTTAGCTGGATTATATTAATCTACCTCATTTGGAGCACATGTTTTATTTTTTTTATTTCTCCCTCTCTGACTAGCACTACTCTTCCTCTTTAAATCTACCTGCGCTCTGTCAGGCAAACGGCAATGTTGGGAGCATGAAATTGTCCAAAATGTCTTGGTATGCTGAAGCATTAAGAGTTCCTTTCACTGGAACTAAGGGGCCGAGCCCTACCCCTGAAAAACAACACCTGAATTCAATGATTTGGAGGGGTGTCCCAAAACTTTTGGCAATACAGTGTATATCATGTGATTACATATGGAGTGAAACGCTTGCTGCATTTAGTTCCAATTGGAGCTAAATTATGTAAGCATGCCTCATGGACACATAAATCTTTTTTTTTTTTGACTTCCCATTCAATATTACAACCAGTTGTCTTTGTCTAACGATTGATTGGAGTCTTGCTAACATTAATATCTGACATCAGTCACTTACACAAAGCTCAGGGCTGATCAAGGCGGTGATTTTCAGCTGCATCATGGGATCTTTGCTCCAGGCATTGCTGTGAGACATGCGCACACACTCCAACATGGCTGCCAAGTTGTCATCATACCTCTTCTCTCTGTTTATTTCAGACAGGCAGTGACTATTTTTAGTCTCTTTCTTTTATAAATGTCCTTATGAACGATTTTTATTTTACTACCCAGAGCTTTCTCCTAGATCCTCTTCAATGGGAACAGCCAACATGGGACGTAGTCCTAACGAGTTCATCTTCTCCATGGATGCTGCAATCTCACTCTCGGTTTCCCCGGCAACAAACTGAGCGTACACAAATGGCCGAAGGACCATGGCGAAAACACGTTTGCCCAGGACGGCCCTTGTGAATGACATAAGCTGAGAGAAAACGGGACATGCATAAAATTGAACATATAATAAACTCTAAAGGTTTCAGCAGTAAATGACACACATGATACACATCATGATATACTATATGTCCTGTATATATATATATATATATATATATATATATATATATATATAAAGAGAGAGAGAGAGAGAGAGAGAGAGAGAGAGAGAGAGAGAGAGAGAGAGAGAGAGATTTCTGCAGTTTTGCGCCATGAGAGGCTGGCAGCTCTGCTTTAGGGGTAATATACAGAGCTTTCAGAATGTATGGTCTCCTTTTATAGATCACTTGCCCTCAGATTTGACATGGCTCAAAGAGTCATAAAGAGTGGTTTTAGTTCTTTTGTGTTTTAATGTTCTTCTCTGTTCCAAATGACATGTTATTTAAATAGATCATATGAAATGTTCATAAATAGTTCAGCAAAGAAGAACGATAAAATCTGGCTTAGACAAAAATGAATCATTTGGGAGAATTTGACTCACTGACTCGAAAGAGCTGGAATTTCTATCACTAAGAAAATTTCTATCTGCAAATCGACTCCACAGCTCGTAAGGAACCTGGACTCGGGGCACAAGGTGTGGGACACTCTGGACAGGGTCACCCAGGAATAAACAGAAATACACACATATGCATGTCTTTGGACTGATGCATTTATTATGTAAGCTTTGGTGTGTGTGTGTGTGTGTGTGTGTGTGTGTGTGTGTGTGTGTGTGTGTGTGTGTGTGTGTGGGGTGTGTGTGTGTGTGTGTATGTATACTAATGATGCACTAAAAGACAGCTGGTCAAGCTGCAACTACGCATAAAATTGACCAGTCAGTGTCCCACCGACCAGGCCTAATATCATGTTGGTCCCCCTTTTGCCCTGACCCGTGCTGCACTGTGTATTCTGACACCTTTCTATCAGAACCAGCATTAACTTCTTCAGCAATTTGAGCAACAGTAGCTCGTCTGTTGGATCGGATCACACGGGCCAGCCTTCGCTCCCCACGTACATCAATGAGCCTCGGCCGTCCATGACCCTGTCTCCGGTTCACCACTGTTCCTTCCTTGGACCACTTTTGATAGATACTGACCACTGCAGACCGGGAACACCCCACAAGAGCTGCAGTTTTGGAGATGCTCTGATCCAGTGGTCTAGCCATCACAATTTGGTCCTTCGTCAAACTCGCTCAAATCCTTACGCTTGTCCATTTCTCCTGCTTCTAACACATCAACTTTGAGGACAAAATGTTCACTTGCTGCCTAATATATCCCACCCACTAACAGGTGCCATGATGAGGAGATACTCAGTCTTATTCACTTCACCTCTCACTGCTCACAATGTTATGGCTGATCGGTGTACGTATATACTTTAGCCACTATAAAGGTAAATATGTTAATTCACATCTCCACTGAGCTCCGGTGTGCTTCAACCACAACTGGCTCCAAACTGTACAAAAAGGAAAGCATAGAGAATCATAACTGAGACTCACCTTGTCGCAGTTATTGACCAGCACAGGGTAAGAGCAGAGTCTAAAAACCCCGAGTGCTCGTACGAGTTCCCAAAAGCTCTTAGCCTGGAACGCTCGTGGGTCCTTGAACGTTAGCAGTGCAGCTGGAACCGGATCCCTGAGCTCATGACTCCTGATGGGCGCGAACCCCGCACGTTCTGACGTCAGCGTCCGTGCTCCTATTATCCGCAGGGACCGGAAGTGCTGGAACGTACTCGAGCGGAGAACAGAGGACATCTCTGTAGATTTTGTTCAGAACTTTGTGTATGTCTCGTGTAAGAAATTTATCCACAAACTGGATTTAAATCATTCCAAAATCCAAATCTGTTCTGTGCTAGAGCTTACCAAAGATCTGTACATGAAGAACATGCATGCAGTTATTTATTACAACGGAAATTTATACAAAAATCCATTTATCTAAAAGTCACACGGCAGAAGTTCCTACCTTCTCAAGTCCAAGAAGTTACTTCCAGAAAGACCAGAGATTATTATGAAAACCTGGCAGGTGGGTGAATATTCAGTGATAGATTTTGGATGAAAATGGAGAGAGGATAGAGGTTTGGGGTTTATGTTGGGTCTCATGGTTAATTACTGACAAACAGGATGAACTTTGGGCCGTGCAGCAGGGAAAAACGCTAGGACGAAACGTTTGGTCATTTCATTTCGGTTGGTGCATTTAAAATAATGGCTGGATGTGTTGAATCGCAGATTAATATTGAGAGACAGTGTGGGACTTTTATGTTACTGAGATTAGGATTATGGAGAAAAAATGAGGTTAGTTTTCTTATTTTCTAGAGAGGATTGGCGAGACGGAGAGAAAGCGAGAGACAGAGAGGGATGGAGAGAGAGACAGACAGTCAGATAGAATAATTATTGCAGAAACAATAACCGTAACATTCCACAGTAACGTTTCCATTAAATTGGAAAATAAATAAATAAATCAAAGGAAAAAGCCACAAAGCATAAAGAATTTAAAATCTCGTCAATAAAGTGACATTACTGGTTAGAGACACGTCCAACTCAAAACACAGACTTTGATCCAGAACTGGACCCTGCAAACAAACCAGGGGCCAAAAATTAACCTACGACATACAGTACTACAAGTTCTAACGTTCCAGAAACTAAACTCATAACCATACTGCTGGGATTTCTCATAGTTTTTAAAATTTAAAAAATAAAATGAGATGAAATTAAATGAGAAGTGAGGCAGTATTCATGATATGAGCTTATCTTTACTCTATATATGGACTCAGATGAGAAGAAGAAGACGAAGAAGACGACGAAGGAGAAGAAGGCGGCTCACAATTCAAGCACATTGTTAATTCAGGAATAATTCATTCAGATATCATGAGTCGTTTAGTTTAGAGATCTCAAAGCTCTTGACCTTTGGAGACATTTCATTAAGCTACTTTTTAAAACATGCACTACATCCACATTTTGCTTAATATGCAGTGAATTCAACAAGAACCTCGGGTTACTGCCTCACATGTTCTCGCCATGTCTCCGTGAGGTTTCCTCTGGGTTCTCCGGTTTCTTCTCACCTCCTGGAAACATGCCAGGAGGTGCACTGGCTTGATAAACTGCCCCTAGGTGTGCAGGAGCGTGTGAAAGTGTGAATGTGTGTGTGTGTGTGTGGTTTCCTGCCTCGTGTCTCAGGGTTCCTGCAACCAGGATCAAGTGCTTATAAGAAATGAACATGAATGAATACACGAACGAAGAACACTGTAACTTTTTATATATTAACTTTGACACATTTGAGACATAAAAAAAACAAATGCAGAAAAAATTGAGACGTTCCCTAGCTGCACTGTTAACACCTTTCTTTCTGTGAGTTAAACTTGAAGCTAGATACTCAGCTCTCTTGGTCATTTTAGCCTCGTGACATTGCTTTCGTCGAAATATTAAAACTCTTTTTATTTTAATGTAACAAGACCACCGTGATCTGGAAATTAAGAGGTATTCCATTGGAAAAAATAAAATAAAATAGCTATTATTGATTCCCATATAAGCTGAGAAATCCACTGCAGAGGGATGAAAGGGTCACAGGTTGCTGACCCCTGGTCTATATTATACAAGCGTGTTCAAGTAATGCTAAAATTACGTTTCAAACAGTCGCCGTCTCTCGATTCGCCCAGGACACACTCCCCGAGTTCACCATCGGTGGTTAGCAGAGGCTCGAGCAAATATTTGAACTGAAGGACCTGCGCAGTGACCTGTACGTTGCAGAGCTAATCTGTGCTAATGTTTTGCACGACTGCACTTTTGGACCGTATAGTACACGGTTATAGAAGGGAAATGATTCATAATCGTACTCTCGGGTGTCATGCAGATGAGGATGGGTTTCCTTTTAAAGTTTCTTCCTCATATCGTGGACATTTTCCACTCCACCATGACCAATTCTGGCTTTCCTCATTAGGGGTCAAATTTAAAATGTATAATTTATATCTTGGGACAATGTCCATTGACAAATTGTTTACATAAAATTGGTCAAAAATATCAGAAGACAAAATGCATTGATTAGGCATTACATTATGACCACCTGTCTAATATTGTGTTGGTCCCCCTTTTGCTGCCCGTCATGCACTTTGTATTCGGACACCATCCACATGATGTAAAAGAAAACTGATTCATCAGACCAGGCCACCTTCTTCCGTTGCTCCGTGGTCCAGTTCTGATGCTCAGGTGCACATTGTTGGTGCTTTTGGCAGTGCACGGGTCAGCATGGACACCCTGACTGGTCCGCAGCTATGCGGCCCTATACGCAACAAACTGTGATGCACCGTGTATTCTAACACCTTTCTATCAGAACCAGCATTAACTTCTTCAGCAATTTGAGCAACAGTAGCTCGTCTGTTGGATCGGATCACGGGCCAGCCTTCGCTCCCCACGTGCATCAATGGGCCTCGGCCGCCCGTGACCCTGTCGCCGGTTCACCACTGTTCCTTCCTTTGACCACTTTTGATAGATACTGACCACTGCAGACCGGGAAAACCCCACAAGAGCTGCAGTTTTGGAGATGCTCTGATCCAGTGGTCTAGCCATCACAATTTGGCCCTTCAACAAACTCGCTCAAATCCTTACGCTTGTCCATTTTTCCTGCTTCTAACACATCAACTTTGAGGACAAAATGTTCACTTGCTGCCTAATATATCCCACCCACTAACAGGTGCCAGAGGTGTTATTCACTTCACCTCTCACTGCTCATGATGTTATGGCTGATCGGTGCAAGTGATGTATATAAATATCTCAAATCTGCCATAAACCACACAAACAACAAATCAAGCAGATTTATCAGCTGGATAATATTTATTGATTTATTGATCACAGAAAAAAATTCATGTTACGCTTATGTTCTACATGAAGATCTACTCCAACCGTGATGCATTTAACCAATGAAGAAAAAGCAGAAGGTCAAATATCTGGATGGCTGTTTTCTCCAGCTAAAAAACTGCAAAGTGGTCAGTGTGGTCATGCTGTGAAGCAGAGGAGATGATGGAAGTGCAGAGAGGCGAGTATGGCATGAGAGATTCCCTCTGAATGAACTCAATACGACCCCTGGTTCTGGCTCCGGTAGGATCCTCGCTGGTAGTTTTGTTTCTGTTGGTAGGAACCTTTCTGATCTGAGAGGGAGAAAGAACGGGAGAAGAAAGAAACGGTTAGCAATGGCATCGCAGCTAAGAGCTCAGATATGAAAGCGGCCACAATGAACTCAATACGGTGTTTAATTATTTACAAATAACAGGCAGCATGCATGTACTGATACTCCTGACAGCACTCCTGATTACATAACTTAAACGCCGTTATAGAAAAATAATATTAAACAACATTAAAATGAAAAGGCTGTGTTCGTACAAACCTTTGTCGAAAATCTCATGCATTACATAGAAATGTAATGCAAATAATTAAAAAATAAAAAAAAATAAAAAATTGAAATAAGGTCAGCAAAGACTCTTGTCTGAGGAAATTAGCTCAATTCCACACAGGTTTTAATAAGCTTGTATTTAATCATTTTTAATAATTTAACCGCTCTGTTGGTTTGCCTCGAATGGCACCTTCCAGCTAAATGCCTTCAGAACACAGGCCAGGTATTTTAATGTAAGGTGAAGGGCCAGTGGGATTGATCAGGGCAGAAACCGAGAGCGTAACTCACTCCTCCGGAAGCGTGCTCAGGATCAGTTTAATCTTGGGTCGCGATTAAGTTATTTAACATGTAAGGAAGGAGTCTCCAGTGTCAGGATTGTGGTGTAGTTATATACAGTATAAGTAGTATGACATGATCCTTAATAAATAAATAAACAAAAACAAACGTGAGCAAACCAGGCTCATGTCACAGCTCTGATTAAGGCTACAAATGATTGTAAATATCTGACAGAACAGGAATCCCAAGTGATCAGGTGTGTGTGTGTGTGTGTGTGTGTGTGTGTGTGTGTATACGCCTACCTCTCTGGTAGCCCTGCTTCTGTTGGTATCCTCCTTTCTGATCTGTTAAGCAGAATGAGAAATTAGAGATCAGAATTCCTCAGGACATAAGCAGCATCGTCGGTGGAGAAACACACGACCACAGAAAGCTACGCCACTTCCTGTTCATTCGAATAAAACCTGAAGAGCTAGGTCACTTCCTGGCCATTTGAACAATAAATGAAGATCGGTCACTTCCTGTTCATTTGAATAATACCTGAAGAGCTAGGTCACTTCCTGTTCATTTGAACAATACACATGAAGAGCTAGGTCACTTCCTGGCCATTTGAACAATAAATGAAGATCGGTCACTTCCTGTTCATTTGAATAATACCTGAAGAGCTAGGTCACTTCCTGTTCATTTGAACAATACACATGAAGAGCTAGGTCACTTCCTGGCCATTTGAACAATAAATGAAGATCGGTCACTTCCTGTTCATTTGAATAATACCTGAAGAGCTAGGTCACTTCCTGTTCATTTGAACAATACACATGAAGAGCTAGGTCACTTCCTGGCCATTTGAACAATAAATGAAGATCGGTCACTTCCTGTTCATTTGAATAATACCTGAAGAGCTAG